>LNAC01000016.1:6901540-6919774 GCA_002007465.1 Ailurus styani | reverse complement strand
CATACCAAATTCTACTCTCGGTGAGGAAAGGCAGAGGCCTGTGTGTATGTGTGTGCTGCTGGGAGGGGGCGGATGTGCACGAACACACACCCACACCCACAGACACACACATAAAGACCCCCACCCCCTCCCCCTGCTTCTGAAGAGCGGGCCTAGAAGATGGGCCTCCTTTCAAAATCAGCCCGGCGCGGAAAAACAGCTGTGACAGCACAAAGCCAAGATTGAATCAGCGACGGGCCCGACTGCCTGGTGACGGTTACAAATGATCTGATGTGGAAAAGACAGGATCAGATGTGTGTGGAACAACGGCTGCTCCGAGCCCCCACATGCCAGACAATGGGCTGCCGGGCGGGCAGGCAGGTGGCTCCCAGAAGCCCAGGCTGGAATGCGCCCATTGGTGCAGGGCCCACAGCAGGCTTTGCACGGAGTGGGCCCTTCCTCCGGGCCAGGCCTGGCCTTGTCCACCCAGGTACTCACACCAGCCCCACCTCACCAGGACTGTCACTTCTGCAAGGCAAAATCAGACACCCCCCGAACACCCAACACCTGGGAAGAAGTCCTCAGCATGAGACGGAGTGCTGAGCTCTGGGCAGCTGGATGCTGGCTGAGTTTTTCCTCATTGGACTTGTTTCCAGATCCAGAAAGACGCATTTCACTTTTGTAATGGGGGAGGGGAAAGGACATTCTCCCTACTTCTTATACCTACCAGCCCCCAGCCATACAGAGGTCCCTGACAGCCACAGGAACCAGCTCTTACCCTCCCCACAAGAGGTGGGGCGGGGAACGAACCCCCCGTGTGCGGCTCCCAGGCTCTCAACCACATCGTACTGAATGTCGACTTGGGCGACCCCCTCCCTTGCCCTGTGCGAGAAGACTGGGTCCCAGGAGAGACGGTGGCTTGCCCAGAGGTGCACAGCAGGGAGACGGCGGAGCCTGGGGCCTCAGGGACCCACCTCCAGGCTCTTTCTACACCAAGGTCAGGAACACCGGAGATGCTCAGTACAACCCATTGAACAGAGGGATGCACTGAGTCTTTCCTCCTCGACCACTGCGCGGCCCAAGGCTCCCGCACTCTCACAGCTCTCCTCTCTGGTCACCTGCCCTGGTCCCTGGGGTCTTTCCTTCATTTCATTGCACAACATACCTACCTCTTCAGTCCTACCAACCCCTCCACACATCTGGAACATAGGGGACCCGGAGAACCAAGTGGGTACTCGATAACACAGGTGGGTGAGTGGGACGTGGGCTGGGCGACAATGGGAGCCCCACCCTTAGGGGTGTCATGGAAGCTCCAGGGCTGGGAAGCTTCTGGAAGGGGGGAGGGGAAGGGCTCCTTCCTAGGTCTGGCCGGGGGGCTGCTTCACCCAGCCTCGAGCCCATCCTGAGTAGTGCAGGCACAGCCACGCCTCCCATTTTCCAGGGGCAAAGAGAGGCTCAGAGAGGCCCAGGGTCTGCCCAAGGCCAACCGGTGGGGTGTGGATGTGAGGCCAGGTCTGCTGCACCCCGAAGCCCATGGCAGAGCCATGTCATGGGAAGGCTGGGGTTCCAAGTGGGCACCCAGTGTCCCACAGGCCACTCCCGCGATGGGCTCTGGGTCACCTCCCGCTGATGTCACCCTGGCCCTGAGTAGTGGGCATGACTGCAGGCTGAGACGCAGATTCCAAAGGGGCCGCCCTGAGTACCACGAAGCTAGCCTTCTGCCACCACCATCAGGACGGCGTCCTACTGGGCCTCACCCTCCAGAGCTGCAAGGTGCTGCCTGCTTTAGCCCTGGATCAGGAGCATCCAGGAAGGCCAAGGCACAGACCCAGAACCCCGACTCTGCCGCTTCCAGCAGGCCTCTCTGGAGGAAGTCACCAGGTCCCTTGGGGGCCTCGGTTTCTCCATGTGAAAAATGGGGCTAGAAACAGCACCTCTGTCACCTGGCCACGGTGAGGACTAAGCTGGATGATGTCAACACAGAGTGCGGTCACTTCCTCGGTGGTGCCCTCCGAGCTCCTTGAAACCTCGCACTCCCCGGCGGCCCACGGCACTGGCAACGTCCACCCTCAGCTTTCACCATCAAGGGCCAGAGATGACAGCAAGTGGCTTCAAGAGGTGAAGGGATTTGTCCATGCCCATGCAGAGCAGGGTGAGGGGACTGGGGAGGTATGTGCGGCCCTGGCCTGGGGACCCTTGAGTTCTAAGACCTAAACCCCAACTCCTTCCAGCACAGTTTATCCTCAACTCCTGGAGACAAGGCCCACATGCGCCCTAGTGAGAGCGGGCATGGCTCCCTTCACAAAACCTTGCCTGAGCCCCACCTGTGGTTCTGGGCTGTGGGAACCAGAGACCCAGACACAGAGGGTATGGTCAGACACACAGCCAGCAACCCCGACCCTGGTCAGATGGAGCTTCAAGGGAGCCCAGGGAAGAAGGGTGGCTCCCAGGAGGAAGGGGGAGCATCTCAGCCCCTTGACTGTGTCCTTGGGAACCGCACAGAGCACAGAGGCACCTGACGGCCTTAGAGTCCAATGAGCCACGCCTTGTAGGGCTCACTGAACAGCAGGGTGGGGGTGTAACGGTATTCTGGTGGGGGAACCGCACTCCACATGCAGATGGCAGAGGGAGTCATTCACCCACTGAATCTTCCTAACCTCCCAATCTTCTAGGATGGGAAACTGAGGCACAGAGCGAGGTGAAGCCGCTTGCCCAAAGCCATCCAGTAAGGGGCTGGTGAGCAGGGATTGGAACCCATACCCATTTGGCTCAGCGATCACGACCACCCTGCCCACAGCCCCCCCCAGAGGACATGGGGCAGGGGCAGTGGGCTCGAAGGCCAGGCTGAGGGCTTGCCACATCACCCACAGACCACAGGGAGCCACAGAGTGAGTGTGGTGGTTATGGAGAGGACTCAGGAATGGCCTATCTGAATTCAAACCCCAGCTCTTCCACTCACCGGCTGTGCAGCCTTGGGCAGGTCAACTAACTTCTCTGGGCTTATTTGCCCATCTGAAGGAAGGGGCACAGGACAGTGAGGCTGAATTTGGGCACACGGAGAATTTAACGTGTTTATTAAATTGGGAAAGAAAAAGAAAAAAACCTGAAGCCTGGCGGACCAAGGTGGTGCCTTGTCAGGTTTGGGGACAATCTGGTCGCTGGGCCTGGGGCATGTTTTGGCTCAGGACAGTGGGCACAGACTGGCCTGGCCTGGCCCAGCCGGGGCAGGGGCGCAGGGCCCGGGGAGGAGGCGGCGGCGGCTAGGGCCTTGCTGGGACACGCGCCGGCGTGTGCACGCGCACGGCTGTGTCTGTTGCCGCAGCAGCTTCTATGCAAACATGTTAATTTGTTTTCATTTTGTGTTTTTTTTCCCTCGTAGGATAATTGGGTGAGTTTGAAGTCTTGGCGAGGCTGCTGATTATAGCTATTTGGGTGGTGCCCTCGCGGGGCTCTGGGCCCTGCCTCCTGCCTCCGGCAGTGAAGGCAACGTCTGGGGGTGTCTTGGGGGTGCATGGAGCTGCCGCCGGGTTCTGGGGGCTCCTGCCAGCTGGGGATGGAGAAGGCGCGACATCGTGGGGCCCACCGCATGCTCTCCGCCCAGAAAACACCATATCCCCAAAGGGTGCAAAATCCCACCCACAAATATCTTTTCTTTGTCCTGTTGGCTGCCATTAAAAAAAAAAAATTGTGACAAGGTTGCAAATACCAAAAAGGAAAGAAAAATGAAAATTTCACCCCAAATTCTCATTGTCTGGCTGGTCTTGAAAACAAACAAACTAAAAGTGGCAGTTCTAGGGCCTCTGAGCCCGCACTCCCACGAGGCCTGGCGGTGGCGGCTTTGTTCCTCATGTCACCTGGCCAGCCCCTATGGGCCCCTGAGTTTTCCAGCCTGGAGAAGGGCACAGGCCTTGGGGTTGCATGGTCTGAGGCTTGGACCATGGCTCTGCCCTCAGGAGCTGTGTGGTCTCTGCCAGTAGCTGCCTTCCCGAGGCTCTTTTCCCATCTATGAAAGCCCTGCCTGGCCTTGGACTTGGCATTGGCCTTGAGAGGATTGAGATAAGGTGGCGGGGATTTCAGGAGCAGAGTCAGGGTGTGGAAGGGCTGGCTCCCTCTGGAGAGGAGGGCCAGCCAGGGTGGGAGCTTCCTGCTCCCTGGGTCTCCTGCACTTGATCCCACCCCGGGACAGACAGCCTGGTCTCTGATCTGTTTCGTATCCCTTTCTCCCTTTGGGCGGGGACCAGGGGTCTGAGGCCAGGGCTGCGTCTCTATCTTGGGCTTCAGGGACAGTCTACTATGTGCCACACTGTGGCAGAAGAGCTGGGAGAGGTGAAAAGGCTTGGGGAGCCAGTGGCAGGAGGCAGGGTGTGGGACCCAGAGGGGGACTCCAAGCCCCACCGGGATGGAAGACAACTAAGGAAGAGTGGAGAGTTACTCACCCTGCAGAGAAGGGAGGTCTGTTTGTGCTAGGGGGCTGGGGGGGCTGGGGTGTGTGTGTGTGTGTGTGTGCGCGCGTGTGTGTGTAAGGGGAACAATGAAGCCAGCCACCGTGGAAGCCCCAGCCCCGGGCTGACAAAGGGACAGAAGAGGGAATGGCATGGTGGGTGCGAGCTGGGGTCCCAGGTTACTACGATAAGCCATGGGAAGCCATGTGGCCTTCGGGGCTGCCTGTCGGTGCGCTGGGCCTCCCCCAGCACAGAGGGGACTTGGTCAGTGTCTACAGCAGACAGCTGCCCAGTGGGCTGGGTGGAGGTCAGGAAGAGACGAAGGGCTGGGCCTTCAGGGAAACTACCCTCCCTGTGTTCCCAGGACCCCTGACAAGTCGCTTCAGTTATCCGAGCCTCGGTCTGCCTTTCTGTAAAGTGGGGTTGCGGTAGGGACCCCATGAGACAGTCCCTGCTGTGTGTTTATGTTCCTAAGCCTGGTGCCTGCCCAGGGAACAAAGGCAGCCGGCAACCTTCTCGAAGCCACCCAGGCAATGGAAACGGGCACCTCAAGTCGCAGCCCTGGGTCCCGGGACCTGAGACCAGCGGGGCAACTCCACGAAACAAAAAGGCATTGAAATGGGCCAAACACTGGCCCCGCCAGCAGCTGGGACTATGGCGAGTCCCCTGTCCTCTCTGAGCCTCTGTCTTCATCGGTGAAGGGACTACTGCCCTTTACCTGCAGGGTCGCTGGACTGCACACAGTAGGCCTACAGCCAACCCGGTTAACAACTGCCCTCAGCTTCTTCAGCAGCCAGAGGTCCCAGAAAACAAGAGCAGGCAAGGTGGAAGGTGGCGGCAGGGGAGACGACAGGCTCCCCGGCCAGTCCCCTGGGGGTGGCGGCAGACCTCTGTGGAGGGCTCGGGCCTCCCCGGTCACACAGGGTGGCAGCTGGCAGTGTCCCCTCCCCCACTGCTCACCACACAAAGGGGCCTCTATTCCCTGCTCTGAGCATTCATCCCTGGCCGGCTGGGCCGCACCGCCCTCTCCCCACTCTGCCGGCGGCCCTGCCTGGCCCGAGCCTACCCGAGCCCACACAAAGGCCGGTGTGTCCCCGCCAAGCCAGCCTGGCCTTAGAAGACCCTGTCTGCAGGGAGCAAGAGAGCTCCAAAGGGTCCCAGGGCGGGTGTCTAGTGTGTGTGGTAAAGCCTCACGTCCGGGCCACGATGGGGAGGCGGCTGGGAAGGCGGGGGAAAAAGGTTTCGGAGCAGATGAACCTGAACGTGGCTCCAGCTGCCCGTAGCTGTGTAACCTCAGGTCGGTTTGGACCTCGGTTTTCCCATCTGTACAATGGAGGCAATGCCCAACTTGCAGGGCTACTGAGGGCTGTTAGGTGATGTAGGGCCCAACACACAGTCAGCACCTCACGGCCAGATTAGAGGCAACTGGGGAGCCCTACCCTGGGAGCCTGGTGGGCCCAAACCCTGGGGCGGGAGGGGGCACAGACCCCCTGTAGACCTCTCCATCCGGCAAGACCCACGTATGCTGGCGCTGACCCTCAAGCCAGGTGTGCCCCGCCTGCCTGAGCCCCCCTGCTGGGGGTGGATGGCAACAGCTACTTTTTATGAAAACACCGACTGTGTGCTAGGACTTTCAGATCCATCATCTCCTTTGAACCCCACTGGCATGCTGACTGGGTGCAGCAGGGTGGTGTAATGGGGACAGGCTCTGCAGCCCAGCGAGCCAGGTCCAAATCCCAGCACCACTTCCGGCTGGCTGTGAGACTCCTCCCGGCCCCCTGGGGACAAGGGCAGGGCCCAAGCAACAACCCAACGGGAACAAAGCCGCTCAACGCCCTCAGCCCCGGGTGCAGCTCCAGTAAGCCTGAACTCCTCACCACCGAGCTATTAGTCCTAACTCACAGACGGGGAAACTGAGGCCCGGCTGACAAGCCCCCGGAGGAGAACGATAACCCCGGCAGATCATTCCAGGAGCGGGACTCTGAGTTCAAGGCCAAAGCTGCGGGACTCTGACTCCCCTTTACTGCTAGACGATGCTGCAAACACATTTTGGCAATTTTTTCTCATTTTACAGGCGTCCTTGGCTCAGTGGGCCGGTGGGCCACATGGCTGGTGGAGAGTGAGGTGGGAGAACCGAGCCTGGAGCCTGACCGCCCCCCCCCCACCCGGCCGACCCCCAGGAGCCTTCACCCTGCCTCACCAAGTCCCCCTTCTCTGTCTCCCACCCGCTCGGGGCGGCCAAGTGAGCAGCGGAATACCAAGTAATTAAGTCGGCGCACACCATCCGGGCGCCCAGGAACACTGTGGAGTTTCCCTTTTATGTTTATAGCAATTGTATGAAAATGTGCAACATGGAGCGGCACCAGCTGACAAATGAGACGAAACAGACAGGATTCCGGGCCGGCTTTTTTCCGGGCCTGATTGGCATTAATTGTGAGCGTTTACAAAGCACAACTCGGCGCCTGACATTTGCTTCAAGCGAACATTTCCTTCTAATAGTTTTAATGATTACAACGGGAGCTGGTGATCACTGCCGGGCGGGGAATGGGCTGCCTGGTGCCTGGCCTGGGCTTCTGCCAGGGGTCTGACCAGGCTGTGCTTGCCTGGAGCCCAGGGGTCCCACTTTCTCCTGCTACCTGTTGCGGGAGGGCTGGGCCAAGTACCAGGCCTGGGGCACCGGGTCCCCCGCATGGGGCCTGGCTGCAGGTACACACTGAGCCCCCAGCCCAGGAGCTGATGGGGAAACCCACAGGCCCGGTGATCCTGGGTGCAGACCTGGGCAGAGGGGGGACGGGGGAAGGAGGGAAGAGCCATGGGATTTGGCTGACCTGGCTCTGAGGCTGGGGGGCCTCACGTGCCTCATCTTATGATGTGGGGTGGGAAGGACCCCACAGACGCTGGCAGCTGTGTCTTTGCCATGTGACCTTGGCCCAATCCCACCCCCTGCCTGCTCCGGGCCTATCCTCCCTCACCTACACTCAAGCATCAGGGACATGGTCAGCCAGTCACACCTCCACGAACTTCGGGGAGCCCCTTGGTCTGAGTTCATGTTCCTCTGCTGCAGAACAGAGTTCGGAACCGCCGCAGGCTGCCGACCAGTTCCTGGGCTCCAGCAGAGAGGGTGTAAAAAGCCTGAACCTCTGGCCAGCCAAGAGCCTGTGGCCCATTCCCTCCAGGGGAGTCCTCCAACTACCTCACTCACTCACAGGTCCACTCAGTAAACATCAAGTGTCCTGCTTAGGAACCTGGGAGGAGGGGTGGCCGGGTGGCTCAGCTGGTGGAGCACGACTCCTGATTTCAGCTCATGTCGTGATCTCAGGGTCGTGAGATGGAGCCCCCAGTCGGGCCCTGTGCACAGTGGGGAGTCTGTTGGAGATTCTCTTTCCCTCCCTGTGCCCCTCCCCCAACTCATGCCCAGGCATGCTCTCTCTCCCTCTCTCTAAACAAAATGAATAAAATCTTAAAAAAAGAAAAGAAAAGACAGATCGCCTGGGTGGCTCAGTCAGTTAAACATCTGCCTTCAGCTCAGGTCATGATCCCGGGGTCCTGGGATTGAGCCTCACGTCGGGCTCCCATTGCTCAGTGGGGCGCCTGCTTCTCCCCCTGCCCCTCCCCACCTGCCTGTGCTCGCTCACTCTCTGACAAATAAATAAAATCTTAAAAAAAAAAAAAAAGAACCTACGAGGACATCACTGAACGAAGCTAAGACCCTCCCTTGAGGACAAGTTATGACAGATGAGGACAAGTTATGACAGATACGGATGCACTTTGGATGCATTATCCCACTGACTCCTCCCCATTCTACAGAGGGAGCAACTGAGGCGCAGTGAGGGAGACGTGAAGTCTCCCAGTTGGGATGAGGAGGCCCAGCCATCGAACCCTGGCAAGCTGCCTCAGAGGCGAGTCCTCTCAGACCCGCCTGACGACCAGCCCACTTGGGCCCTGGGTTGAACGTCCTTCTGAGGAGGGCTGAGCCCATGAGTGGGGCTCAACAGCCCAGCCAGGCTGGCCACCACGGCAGGAGGCCCAGACACCCAGAGGAAGGGAATCTGTAGGGCCCGGACAGCCCCATCCTACTGGGCTGGAAATGGGAGGGGAAGTCCCTCATTCGTGGGCCCCATGACCCCACTCTTCCCCATGTTTCCATCAACGCTGAGCAGAGCCGCACTCCATGACAAGTCCTGCTGTATAGGCCAAACAGCATCAGCGAGGTGGCTGCGAAAGGACAGTGGGTCCTTGGACAGCTACATGGCATGTGCAAAGGCCCGGAGCTGTGCAAGACCCCGGCAGCTTCGCAATGCTGGCAGTTTGCAGAGGCAAATTGAGTGGTGATCAGCAGTCCCCCTTGTCCCCCCCAACCCCCTGACTTTGCCAGGCCCACTCAGCAGGAAGCCCCCCGGATGGGTCCCTGCTCTCTGCTTGGCTCCTGCCACCAAAACCTTGGCAACCGTTCCATTTGGAGTCAGTTTGGGGTGTGGGGCAGGGAGAATTTTTTTTTTTTAAATGGGGATTTTTTTTCCCTTTTGCATATGGTGGCACAGATGGGCCCATGATCCATAAAAACTGTTTGCAATTAAACTCCCACTTTGCATGGCTGGATTTGTCAGTTGTTTGAACCTCGAGTGTGGGGTTCCACACTGACAGGAGATGGGACTTGGGGCAGGGTGGGGCTGGATTCTGCAGCATGGGCGGAGGCCCAGGAACCTGCTCTGGGCGTGGGGCCCAGGCTGATGGGGTGTCATGACAGCCCCGCCAGCTCCCTCTCTGGGCATCCCCCAGCCCTCGCCAGGACTCGGAGTGTGGCCAGGCAGCTGGGGTGGGGCTTGGCAGGGTTTCCCAGCCCAGCGGAGACTTGGCCAGTGCCGGGTGCCCTGGCTGTGGGGGAAATGAGGGGGGAGAGAGAGAGAAGCTAATCACCACTCAGCCGTACCAGAGCTGGGGTCTGGGACGAGGACAGGCAGGAGGGTGGTTGGGCAGTGGGAGCCATCACGGGGGGTCCAGCAAGCAGAGTGCCATGGCAGGTTTGAGGCTGAGGAGCCAGAACCACTGGCCCAGTTGGCAGAATGGTCTAGGATGGTGCCAGGAAGAACTGCCAGGAGCCAGCAGAACTGGCTCCTTCCTTGTTCCCAGGGGAACTGGCCCGGCCTCCCTAGGCCTCCGTGAAGCATGTAGGGAAATCAAGGCAGGCACTGAGAGTATCTCAGGAGCTGGGGCTGCCCTTACCAAACCAAACAGGCTCTGCCTTTGGGAGCCTTTTCAGAGGGCTTCTAGAATGGGGGGCAAGGGACCTGAACCCCCTTCTACTACTCTTGGCCCCTAAATGCCAGCCTACCCCACTCCCCCTCCCCGCCCCCACCAGCTGCCACCCGGGGATGCTTGCTTGTTTGGGTTCACAAATGCATCATTTGGCTTTGGGAAATCCTGAGATCGCTAATAATTGTTCCCTGATGAAAAGAAATAAGGCCCTGATACCCCTTCCCCCCGCCCCTTCCAAGCGGGGAAAGAAAAGTCATAAAAATAGCTTGTTATCTCACCTATTGAGGCTCCGACTGGATGTTACTGCTAATTGGGTATAACATCCTTGTCTTGTTCTCTCAGAAGCTAAATCAAGAAAGCGCCACTGCTGCGAACTAATTATATCTCTGGCCTGCAGCCTGCAGCTCGTCTCTCCCTTTATTGAGTTAAAAAATGGTCACGAACCTTCATCTTTTATCCCCCCAAGCACCGGGTCCAGGCTGCCCGCCAGGCGTGGACAGCCCCGCGGGAAGGTCGAGGAGGGGCTGTGGGGATGGGCGGCAAGGTGCGGAGCGCCGGGAGGGAAGCCCGGCCCGGGGTATCTGCCTGGCTCCCTCCCCCGGCCACCACCCCAGGCCTCTGGCCTCTCTCCTCCATGCAGCTGGGCCCGCTGGGAAGTCAGGGGCATGTCAGCCCAGTGAGCATTCGTTCGCTTATTCATTCAGTACGGCTCCAGGCTAAAGCTTCCGGTAGACCGGAGGTAGCCCCAAGCGCCAGCTAACCTCGCCCTGGGTTCGAGGAAATACTGAATAAATACACAGAGATGGGCCGGGAGCGTTCCTCTGCTTAAAGAGCTGCCAAAGGTGTCCGAAGGCCAAGACCAGCCCTGGCTCCTTCCACAGTCCCTCATGTCTCCATATTCCAGCCACGTCCAGCCACACACTGGTCCCTCGACCCACACTAGGTCACTCCTGCCTGCCTGCCTGTCTCCGAGCTGCTTCTCATGCTGTTCCTTTCACCCAGGGGACCCTGTCCCTTTCTTAGAAGGACCAGCTCTGCCTGTCAGAAGCCCACCAGGCCTTTAACAACACCTCCTCCAGGAAGCCTGCCTTGGCTGCCTGCCACGCTCAGCCTGGCTTTAGGCTGTGGACCTCGAGACCTGTGTGTGAATGCCAGCTCGGCCGCTCAGCAAAGTGCACGACCCTATTCTGCTTAATGGCTCTGAGCCTCGATTTCCTCATCTCTAAAATGGGTTAAGATTTCTTCCTAGAGGTGCCGAGAGGCACACTGCAGGTGCTCTGCAGAATGATGAATGAGAGGGTCCCCATGAAGGACTGAGCTCTCAGGAAGAGCTCACTAAAGGCTGTTATTATGCAGGCGGAAAGCTTTTGGAAACCACCCAGGGCACCTGAAACGAGCATGCACGGGGCCACATGGACACAGGTCTCTCTGGGAGCTGGAGGAAGGTAATGGGACTCTTACACTTCAACAGCTCCCATGACTGTAGGACCACCTTACATCCACGGAGAAGATCCCCCAGTGTCCCTCATTCTGGTACCATATGGAGATGGGCCGGGAGAGACCTCAGAGCTCATCAAGGCCAGGCAGGCAAGCAGGCTTCAGCTCACAGGCCCCGCTGATTGATTGGAGCTGCCTGCCCAGAGCCCTGGAAAGAACCCAAGGTCAGGGGAAGAACTCAGCAGGGGAAGAGGGCAGCAATTGATTGGCCATGTCTGCCAAGGGCACAGCGGTGGAAGGCAAGCCAGGCCTGCCACAGATTTGCCATCCTTGACATTTTACAGAGGACGCAGCTGAGGCTGGGCTGGGGTGGGAGGTAGCTTGAGCTCAAGGTCGTGCATCTCGTAAAGAAAACAGCTGGCCGAGAACTGGGTCCCCGTGGCCCTTGGCCTAGGATCCTCTGAGCCCCACCCAGCCTGGAGCCCTCCCAGGAGGAAGACGGGCAGAAGCTAGCACAGATAACCAAGGGGATTCTGCTGACCTGCCAGGAGGCCCCGGGCTGTCATTTTACCTTGCTGAGCCTCAGTTTCTTCATTTACACAACAGGGATAAAAATACCCTTCCCACAATCATAGGAGGATTAAATGAGAGAACAAAATGTCAAAGCAGGAAGCTTAGCCTGGGGCACAGCAGAGGCTGGCAGTGTCCTGTGATTCCCATAATAGTCAAAGGGGTTTAGACAGCAATCTCCAAGGCTAGCCATTGAAAATGCCTCCTCCACGGAGCCCTCCCTGGTTCTCCCAGATGGCAGTAATGGTTTCTGCTTCTGATTTCCTAGCCTGCTTTGAGAGACTGGGGCCCCAGAGGGCAGGGGCCATATGCGGCCTGTCCGCCACAGTCCCCCTGCTCCTGGCACGGTGCCTGCACACTGTGAATTCTTGTACTGTGGTGTCCAACTCGCTGCACTGTGATGGTGTGTCTGAGGCCTCACCGCCTTCTAAGGCAACTGGGCTTGTTCATCTCTGCGTTCCCAGCACCTGGCAGGGAGCCTGGCACAGAGCAGGGAGCTCTCTGAATGAACGGATGAATAAAGAGTAAAAATAGCAGGTCCTGTTTACTGCCCGCTCTCTATGGGCTCCTGCCAAGCCTCACAGCTGCCCTCCGGAGCGGACCCCCGGCCCATCTGACAGATGAGGAGAGGGAGGTCACACAGACGCTGAGGGACAGGGGGACTGTAGGCGGGAAGGCCGTGCCCCTCCACCTCTCGCGGTGCCCAGCTCAGGCCTGGACCCTGTGGGGCAGCCGTCCCCGCCGTGGCAGCGAATCCTGGAGCAGACAGCTGGTGGCTGGACCGCCCTCCTCCTTCTCCAAGGGAGGCCCTCCTCCCCACAGACTCTGGGTCATTAAGTTCTGCATCATTAAGCCCCTGTCCCCGGGAGCCTGTTCACAGCCAGCCTCGGCCTTACTCCCTGACCTTCCAGGCCTTTGTCCCCCGTGCCCTCTGCACAATGGCAGGGGTTTCCCAGGGCCCCAAACAGCTGCTGTGGCTGGGATGCTGGTTTGCTGTGGGGCCAGGGTGACTGGCTGGGGCCTGTGCCTGAGCCCACCCACTTCTGAAGGGCTCTGACTCACCTGGACACTCTGCACACTCAAGCGCATCCCACACACAAGCCTGGGAGAAAACTGCTAGTACTTCCTTGAACAGATGAGAAAAGTGAAGCCCAGAGAGGCAAAGTGACGTGTCTGAGGACACACAGCCAGCGAGAGTGCAGGAGCCCAGGGGTTCCATCCCAATATGCAACTCCCAAGGCCCTGCAAAGGTTGCCAGACTGGCCTCTCTGGCACTCAGATCATCCCCCCGCCCCTTGTGCCTTTGCTGGCTTCAGGTTGTTCTGCCTCTAGACACATCAAGTACTTAGCTCAGCACTCGGGGCCCTGCACACTCTTGGTTTTTCTCCCTTTACCTCTTCCCTTTTATAAGCTCCCCCCTGCCCTTCCTGGTCATGTCCCCGGATCTCAAAGTCCCTCTGCCAGCAACATCATCATTTACACCACGCTGGGCAGATCCACCCAGTCCTCAAGCCCGAGAGCAAAAGCCCCCTCTGTCAGGAAGCCCTCCATGACCAGCTGCAGTTTTTCCCTCCTCCACATCTATCCTCCAGTCTTTCCTCTGGCTCTGACCAGAATTTGAGTTAGCTGGAGACTCCTCTTCCTCCCCATGGAGGCTGTGGGCCATCCGACTGCTTAGAGCTCTGGCCACATAGACAGTGGCGAGCAGGGTGCCCTGGCTCAGCCCAATGCCCAGCCCCCGAGTGGACCCGGGGGTGGAGGGGGGAGTAGCCAGAGCCCAAAGCTCACTCTTTCATCCTCTTCTCACTGGCCATGCTGCTTCCCGCACCCCACTTCTGGCCACCAACAGACTTCTTGCGTGTGCTCCTTCCTGGCTTTGTGACCTTGGGCAGGGAAGTAACCTCCCTGTGCCTGTTTCCTCCCCCAGTAAAATGGGGGTAGTAACAGCACCTGCCTTTCTTAGGGCGATGACATACACCCCAGGAGATACCAGACAGGTGACCTCTAACCCAGGAATGCTCACCACTATCACTTCTGTCTGCCCCTCATCCGGGGGCCAGCACATGAACTTGGGGGTCAGAGAGACTGCCGTTCCAACCACCGATTGCGTACGTGACTCTGAGCTGGTGGCTCATTCCTCTGGGCCTCTATTTCCCCATCTCTGAAATGGTACTAACTCCGCCCACACGAACGCACGCAGGCCCGATCTCGGAACCTCTCTTTTGTTCGAGGCACGCAGTAGGCACTCCGGTATTTCTCAACTAACGAATCAGTGGTCCAGGTGTAAGGAATCCATCCCCCTTCCAGCCTCCTCCCCGCCCACCCCAGCCTCCAGAATCCCCTTCCCCACCCCCAGCCCGTGCAGACTAAAATAGTCATTAGGCAGATTTCAAAAGATGTCAGTAGCTTATAATTATAGTCGACATCCTTCTGAGATAAAAGTGATTACCTTGGATGCAAATCACTTAGCAACCAATCAGGGCGGTGGGCGGCGCCCGCGGAGGTGACCGGCCGGCGCGCGGCCCTCCGCCCGCGGTCGGCCGGGCACCGGGGGAGAAAGCGCACAATAGCTCTTGACGCGCAAATGGGTTAACACAATAAAGGCGGCTCCGGCCGCTGCGGCGGGAGAGCAGCGATTCCCGGCCCGCGGGAGGTAATAAAGCGGCCCTTTTGTGCGCGCCTCCTCGTTCTCACCCCCGCCCCGAGCCCGGAGGAATCGCCGCCTGATTGAATTACGGTTCATGAATATGAGCTGCTCCGCTGGCTTCCTCCGGTTTGTGAGGGACTGGAAGGTGGAGGGGGCCGGGAGAGGTCCGGGGGGCGGTGGGGAGCCGGCCAGGCCCCGGCCCCGCAGGAACTCAGATGGGAGGGAGCCACGTGTGCTCACCACGTGGGGTCCCCTGGGTAGGCGGGTGGGAGACCCAGTGGAGGGTGGCTGGAAGGGTCCCTGCCACGTCTGCAGTCTTTGATCTTTGGCTCCAGGAGGGACGGGGAGAGCCATTCAAGGCCCTGTTCTGAGGATGAGGCTCAGAGAGGCAAAGCTGCTCACCCAAGGTCACACAGCCAACAAGGGTGGACCCATTCCATTGCCTGGCTCTTAACCATGAGCTACTGCCCACCAGTAGGGGTTAAGCAACCCAGCCCAGGCCCTGGCCAGAGCAACTGTGAGGCCCAGAAGGGATAGGGGATGGGCGAGTTTATGAGCTTAGGCGGAATTAGACAAGTGATAAGGATTACTGGGGTGGGTGGGAGCTAATCTTGAGAGAGGAGACAGGCCAGGGTTACCCTCCCTGTTAAGAGAGCCCTAACTGGATCCTCTCTCCTCTTCAACCTCTCCCGTCCACCTAAGTCTCCAGGACGCACCCACGCCAGGGTCACTGCTGCCCCTCACCCAGCACACCCCGCACTCACAGGCCACACCCAATGCCCAGCACGCTCTCTGCACTCCTCTGCCTGGTGGATCCCTTTTGGTCTCAGGAGCCCCCATGCACCCCTCCCAGAGGGCCCTTGCCAACCTTCAGCCTGGTCAGGAGCCACGTCTACCAATGTTGCTGTTGACCCATCGGCATCCTTGACTTCTCCACCAGCTGAGTGCCACCCTGGAGGGTCCCTGGGGTGAGTGCCTGCAGCCTCAACCCTTCCTGTGCGGAGCCAGAGCGGCAGATGACAAGGAGCCCTGGGGGCGGGGGCAGCTCTCTCAACGCGTCCGTCCCCTCAGGCAGGTTTCACGGCCCACCTTCCTTCCCTCAGTGCAGGAGAAAGGGGTGCCAGGGGTGAGGGGAGCAGGCTGTCTGCAAGGCCAGTGCACAAGTTGCTACTGGGCTCGACGGTATCCGGTAAGTAATGGGGAAGCAGGATTCAAACCCAGGTTTCAGTGTGGGAAGGCATCTTGTGAGGCCAGACTCCCTCCATAGCCGCCAGCCCCCGCAGTCTTGCAGGGACCCTGTCCAACAAGTGGTGTGAGGCCTCCCCTCCCCCCGGGGGAAGGGGGCCAGAAGACCTGGGGACTTAGGAGCCAAACCCCTGCAGCTGCCGGGCTGAGCACCTGAGCCTGTTTCCTCATCTGTAAAATGGGCCAGGGCGCGTGAGCCACTCCGAGCGGTAACTGAGCTCCCCCTATGCAACGCCCGGCACATGGGGAGACGCCGGGGAAGCTGGCAGCCCCTCCTGCTCGTCGCCCGGTGCTATTGCCAAGCCCGGGGAAGGGAACAGAAGGAATTGCCCAATTCTGACAGCCTTTCCCTCCGCTTTGGCTGCGGAAGTGTAAATACTCCACGGAGGACCTCCAACCGCCTGTGTTTGTGGATCTCTGGCGCACACTCCGGGTTTGTTTCTAAACTGGGAAGCTTCGAGAGGCAGTGCAAACAGCCCTTCTGCCCACCTCTCCCACTTCTCCCCCCCCCCATCTGCTGTTGCTCTGTCCTTGGAAGCCTGTGTGTTTAACGACACCATTTCAGCTGGAAATATCATCTCGCGGCCAAGCCCCCCAAAGCAGCTCCACTGATATTTATTGACCTGTTAATCTAGCTAGAGAGCCGGGGAGGAGAAGAGAAAAAAATGCTGGCTGCATCCAGACTGGGGCCTGGCTCTCATAATGACCCCCACACACACTTCCCTCTGCTCTCACCCACCCCACGACGAAGCAGAGCCACAGTTCTCCTAACCTTTACCTCCAAATGCGATCACACCACTTTCACCCACATCCGACAATAGTAGCAATTGCTGGAAGGAACTCAAGAGGAATCAAAGAACCCAGCAGCAGGATACTGGCTGGGGGTTCTCTGGGCCTTCACAAGGCACAGGGCCAGGGGCGGGGGGGTGTGGGGGAGAGAGGGCTGGTGCCTTACTCCCATCAAAGCTGGCCCCTGGCAGGAACACACTTTTTTTCAGACCTTGGTACTGATGGGACTGACTTGCCCTCCATTCACTTAATGAGCACCACACTGTGCCTGTCAAAATCATCTTAAACAGCCAAAAGAGAGTGGGACAGACAAGAGTCCAGGCTGGGCCGAGGCCCTTCACCTTGGGGTTGTGCAGCAGGGGGAACCCCTGGACCCGAGCGGGAGCAGGCAGCAGCTCCTCTACACCTTCCCTGGCTGGGGGAGCCCACTTTTTCCTGAGCGGAAGTGGCCTCTTTTAAGGGGGGGCGGGGCACATCTCTCTAGAGACCCTGGGAACGGCAGCCTGCTGGCCGGGTGCATAGTGGGGTTCGAGGAGGAGGTTTCCTCAGTAGCATCCCTTTTGAAAGCATAAAGTTGCTCTGTTTGGCAGTCCTGAGCCCCCAGGCAGTGCCAGGCTATATGGGCAAAGCTGAACACCTGTCCTTGGGGGGAGGAGCATCAGCAGGGACAGCTGGCACGGCTTCCCTCCTCCACCTCATGAAGAGCTGGGGATTTAGGTCAGAGGACTGCAGTTGAGGGGGGGGAGAGGCGGAATCTGCCCTCACCCCTCCATTACCCAAAGGCATCCAGTCTCGCCCCTGTTTACCACGACCCCGCCCCCTCCGGCCCTGGGTCAAAGCAAGTCGTGTCGCCACGGCAACCCCAGTGACGTCAGAGGCCCGGCAGTGACGTCACGCTGTGGCCCCACTGGGGAACCCACCACCCCTGTGAGCTTTTTTGAGGAATGAGCTTTGTAGGGGAGACCCCGCTACGATCTAGCCTCGGAGGGCACAATCCGCAAACGCAGCCGTCTGCATGCTGGGACTCCACAGCCACCGCTAAGCTGATGTCCCCCGAGGACCTCAGAGGCTGCTTGGGAGAACCCCAAGGCTTCCATCCTGGGTGCCCTCCTCCTTGGCCCTCCAAGACGCGGGAGTCCCCAGGGAATTTTCGCAAGACAGAGCTGCTACCTTTGTCTGTTGGCTTTAGGGGTGGGGTGACCTTTCCTCTCTGGCATACGCCTCGCCCGGGGCTCCGCGGAGTCCCCCAGCGGGCCCCCAACCTCCATGCCGGCCGCTTGGCCGGTCTAGACAAGTTGTGTGTGAGCGGGAAAGGGCTTGGGGGGGAGAGAAGGAGCATCGCTGCTTCAGGATTCCCAACAGCTCAGGGCCCCTTTATTTCCGATCCGGCCGCCCCGACGCCGGGGAGTGCCCCCAGCTCCAGCCCGGAACCCCGCCCCGCGGAACTCACCAGATCAGCCAGGCCGTTGAAGGGCACCAGGTCTCAGCGGCGACGACTCTTCGCTCGCCGGGTCGCAGCCATGCAGAGGTGGCAGAGGCTGCCTGAGAGAGCCCCCCTCGGGGGCCGATGCCTCTCTCCGGGTGGAAAGGGTCGCTGTCGGCGAGGGTGATCCAGGCACCGATCCGCGCCGTCCGAAGTCGGGGGCGGCGGGTCTCTGCGCTCAGCGTGGGTCGTGGCCGCCCGGGACCTGGGCCGTGCGGGCGCTCAGGCGGCGCATCCTCGCCGGGGCCTGTGCTCACCGCGTCCGGCGGGCGGCGCTGCGCCTCCCCTCGGGGTCCGGATCAGGGCTGCAGCTCGGCCCGCGCCGCTCCCCGGGGCGCCCTCTCCGCCCGCGCCAGGAGCCCGGCGGCCGCAGCCCCTCTCGCCGG
>LNAC01000016.1:6833801-6901017 GCA_002007465.1 Ailurus styani | reverse complement strand
TCGGCCGTCCTGCCCGTTGCTCCGCTCCGGCCCGACTGACAGGCGCGAGCGCCGGCAGCGGCCGCGGCGGCTCGCCCCCCGCCCGCCCCCTGAGGTCCGGCCCAATCAGCGGTGGCCGAGAGGCGGTTACCAGGGTGACGCGGCGCCGCGTCCCGCGGGGGGCGGGGCCGGGGGCCGCCACGCGCGCTTTTCGCGGCAAAATTCAAAGGCCGGCAGGGCGGCTCTCCAACCTCCTCCCCCAAGCAGGGGCGAGGCGGGACCTGCCTCGCGAGGACTGCAACTCCCGGCATGCAGCGCGCCGACGCCGGGCGGAGGGGCCCCGACTTGGGGCGCAGAGCATGCTGGTATTTGTATTCCCTTTGTCGGGACCCCGAGTTGGAAAAACCAGTATGCTTTATTGAGCACGTATTTGGGGCAAGACGCTCTGCTGAGAGCATTATCTGCATTGTTTCTTTTAATCTTGAAAACAACCCTATGGTGAATTTGTTAAAGATAATAAGGTAGAACTTATGTAACGAAGTACTCTGCTTAATGCTCACAACGACCTGTAAGGTAGGTATTATCACCCCATTTTACAGATGAGAAAACCGATATGGTAGGTACTATACTCCCAGCTTAAAGAGGAAATTGAGGCTAAGATATATGAAGTGACACTCTGTCCGGAGTGTTTTGCCTCAAGGCATATTTTTGGCATTGAATTATTTTGGGCATCACATTTGAGATCTGTGGACCACGAACTATATACCCCGGCACTGTGCTGAGCTCTTTACAAAGTCCACCGCGTGGTATTTACACCACCTACATGGGCGGCAGGCCCTGGTATTCTCCTTCACTTAACAAACAGGGAAACTGAGGCACGGTATCATCTGGTGCCCAAATTTTAACTCCATCAAACTGTACTGCACCTTGCCTTTTACTTTCTAAGCAGCTTCATAGATTCTCAATAGGTCTGTCTGATAGCCCATGGGTGGCCTGCTTAGCAGTCCCATTTTACAGCTGGAGAAATTGAGTCCTAGGAGGGACAGTTCCCTCAGTTGCCATGTGTCCATCCCACAGCAAGTTGGGGGGCCAGCTTTCCAGGAAAGACTTCAGGATCCCTACAGAAATGCAAAGCCGCAGCCAGAACTCCTCTGACCACTCTCAGGCTGTGTGACCCCATGGAATCCCATGGAACTTGGGTGGGATTCCATCCTTGTCCTTGCTGGCTGTTGGCTTTGGACATTTACCTTCGTGGCTCTGTGTCTCAGTCTCTTGTCTGTGTATCATAATTCCTATCCGAGGGGGTCGTTGTGTGGACAAAAAGTTCTTGCTGGAAAGGATTCAGAGCAGTAAGTGCTCAATAAATGCTAACCGTAGTCATCCAGACCCGGAAGGCTTTGAAGACACTGGTGAGTGTACTGGTGAGTGAGACGGGCTGCTTATACAGGCGGGGCAGGGGGCGGGGGGAGGGGGGGGGTGGGNAATAAATGCTAACCGTAGTCATCCAGACCCGGAAGGCTTTGAAGACACTGGTGAGTGTACTGGTGAGTGAGACGGGCTGCTTATACAGGCGGGGCAGGGGTCGGGGGAAGGGGGAGGTTGGCTGGCCTACTTTTAGGCCAGCCAACCTGCCCCTACCCACAACCTGGGAGAGGCGCCCTCGGGGGAGCTCCAGGGGCAACCAAGTAGGCCACCCGCCGTCTTATCTAGGGCAGGAGCTGGCCCTGTTTCAGGCCCTCGAGCGGCTGCCACAAGTGCCGTTCCCAGCAGCTACTGGCTTTAGTGCCCTGCTCTGTCTAGTTCTCCCCAGCTGTCCCACCCAACCCTCTTGGAGTTGGGGTGGGGGTGAGGATTTACCTGTGAACTTGATCCAATCCCCAGCTGCTTCCTCTCTCTCTCTGCTCCAGGGGCCAGCCTCCAGACCTGTTAGTGACGTCAGGGCGGGTTGCCAGGGCAACGCCCTGGGTGGACCCAGAGTGTGGACAGGTGGAGAGAAAATGGTGCAGGGCTCAAGCCAGGTGCAGGGAGAGGGATGGCGACAACCAAACGCCGGGATGAAAGAAAAACCCCAGGAAGTGGAGAAGAAGGCAGTGGGGCCACGCCATCTATGTTCCAAAGTTCGGGCTTTTTTCCATCCTCAGTTACCATGACTTGACACCTACTATGTGCAGGGCGCACGCTCAGTGCTGTTTATATATCGTGTATTTCTACCTCCTTTTACCTTCACAGCACCTCTGGGAGGTCTATTCAATTACTGTCCACCTCTTACAACCGAGGAAGGTCATGTGACTCACGCAAGGTCACACAATGACAGAACCAGGTCCCCAGTGCCTGGATCCCAGGAGCCCCTGATCTTGATTTATTGCACCCGTGCCAGCCACTAATTGACTGGGTGTGGCCCCGAGGGCAGGATTCCTCTCCTTGTTGGACCTCAGTTTCCTCTGTTGTAGAATGGAGGGTGGGACTTATGACCCAGCCCTACCAATCAGGCTCTTGTGAACTGACACCCCTCCCTGACTCAGTAGCTTCCAAAGGTCCCACTGTGGTTCCAGTGTGCAGCAAAGGGTTTAGAAGGTCTCAGAAGGCCCCTCCGTCTCTGAAGGTCTATGAGCCCATGATGAGCTAGGGTGGGATTTCAGGCAGCAGCGGGCTGGAAGGTAGTTCTGCAGGTGGGGAGCTCCGTCTTGCAGGTGCTTCTCACATCTTTCCAGGCAGGGGAACGGTCTCAGAGATATTCAGCTGCAGGCCTTCACTTATACCCTCCCACACTCCCACTCCCAGTGCCCACCTCCCTGAGTTCAGGCCTTCCTGTCCGTGCCCCCCGGCCCCCCAGTTCCCAGCCTTGATCCAGCCTCCCCTTGCTATGGTCATGTGCAATAACTCTGCATTATGTGAATGGAGACAGTGTCAAGATAGATTTGCCACGGTCCGCAGAACCACCAGGCGGGCCAGCACTTGAATGCTGGCTCCAGCCAGGGGTTCAAGAGGCCCTGAGGGGGTTGGGGGACAGAGAGCACCTCAGTCCTCACTGTCGCTGTATACCTCCTATATTCCTGCCTTGCTGAAATGCTTGCGCATCCTCCCAGGTGTCTCTCTGACTTCCAGTTCTTTACCCATTCTGTCCGTTCCAACTAGAATATCCTCCCCCCGCAACAGGTAGTTAACTCTTGCTCCTCCTTCAGATTTTAGCTAGGGTACCACCTCCTCCAGGAAGCCTTCCCTGACTACTGCCCTCCAGGCTGGAGTGCTTCCCCCTTCATAGTACCTGGTCTATTTTATAAGGTCCCACTTATTGGACAGTCTTCCCCACAACCTGAAGGCTCTGAGAGTGCAGGGGCTGCATTTGAACTGCATTAGCCCTACCACAAGCCTGGAATACAGTGAGCACTCAATATTAAGTTTTGTTGAATTAATCTCTGAATCAGTGAATAAATATAGCCCAGATTTTCTTTGTAATGGAGAAGCAGGGAGAGGAGCAGGGAGTGGAATCAGACCAACTGGGTTTGAGTCCTGGCTCTTCAGGTTATTAGCCATGTGACTCATCTGCTCTGTGCCTTGGTTTTCCCCATCTGTGAAATGGGGTTATTTGTCACACAGGAACTGCTCAAGGGGTCTGGAGCCTGCAACTCTTGCTCCCACACTCCCACGTATGTAAGGTTAGTCATGCTCATTCCCTCTTTAACTCTGCTCATTCATTCATTCATTCATTCATTCATTCAGCATTTTCTAAGTACCCACTCTGTGCCAGCCCCTAGGGATTCACCAGTGATCCAAACACAGTCCTTGACCTTGTGGGACTCAAGTTTCATGGGAGGACAGTTAAGACAGCTAGCAGTTATCATCCAGGCTAACAGGGGAGGGAAAAGCACAGAGCAGCCACCTGACCCAGCTGGTGGGCTGGGGGTGGTGGAAAGGCTGATCAGCGGCCCTGTGAGAAACGAGTAGAAAGTAGCCAAGGGGAGGGGTGAGGGGAAGAGTGGTCCTGGCAGAGAGAATTGCCAACGCAAAGACCTAGTGTCCCAAGGGAGGGGGCTCAGAACGCCCCAAGAGTGGAGATGGTCAGAGTCTGAGCTGGCCCGCAGAAGAAGGTGGGGAGGCAGAGACTGAGTCTTTGTCCTGGTGGGGGGAGGAGGCCTGCCCTAGCCTCCCTCCCCAGCCCCCCCCCCACTGCCTCACCTGCCCTTGTTGCCATTATCTAGGCCAGAGCCTGGAGGGAGCCAAGCCCCCATTGGTGCACACCACGTAGGTTTCTCAGAGATAATTTAATCAGAGCTATTAATAAGCAGAAAAGAAAGAGCTCTTTATGCTCCTCCTGGAGAAAAGGGGAAAGAAGAAGCACGTGTAACCTTGTTATTCATCCAGCCCTGCCCCCCATTACTTGGAGCCTCTCTCTAGGGCAGGCCCAGGGAGATGGGGCCAGGAGCCCCGGGGGAGAGGGGCGGGAGAGGGGCCGAGGGGGCCCACAGAGCCTCAGGGACTGGCCCCTGCCACGCTCACCTCTAGCACTTTGACCCCGTCTTGATTGCTGGCAGGTGCCAACTGTTTCCCCATGAGGCCTTTGCCCAAGCTGTTTGCTCTGCCGGGAACACTCTTCCTTCCGCTCTTTGCAGGGCTGGCCCATTATCATACATACTGTAGGTCTCAGCTCAAATGTCACCTCCTCTGAGAAGCCCTTCCTGACCACCCCACCTACAGTTATTCTCCCCAGAGGCCCTTCCTTTGCTTTCCCTCTGCAGCGCTTGTTATTGCCGGCAACTCCCCGGGCACTTGTGGGTTGACTTGTTTATTTTCTGTCTCCCTGTCTGGATGCTCAGCTCTGTGGGGGGTGGGGAGGACTCCTGGTCATCACCTTTGGTGCTGTACTGCCATCGCCTTGCACACGGTAGGTTCTGGGTCGATATTTGTTGATGGGATTGAAGAAGGTTCAAGATGCCTAGGGAGTTGGGATAGTCGCCAGAAGGTGGTGGGGTCTCTTCCACCTGGGAGAACCCAAGAGAATCTAGGAATCGTGAAATCCCCCTTATATCACCCCTGGGGATCAGGAGGCCCAGAGAGGGGAAGGCGCTTGCTCAAAGTCATGCGGTAAGTTTGGGCCAGAGGTGGGCTTGAGCTCAGATCCCTCTTGGGGCATACAGTTTCCTCTGAGTCTCATCTCACACATCAGCTCTGTGCTGCCATTGATTAGTGATGTCTGCCGAGTCTAGGGTTTGGTGTGTGTGGGGGGGGTGGTTGGAAAGAGCACTGGACTGGGAGTCCAGGATTTCTTTCCTTCAATCAGCACCACCGTCTTGTCATGGGACTCCTCTAGACAAGCCAGGCAGCTTCCCTGGGTCTCAGTTTCCTCAACCGAAAGTTGGGACTATGTATCCTGGCCCTGCCTATTTCAAGGAAGGACCAGAAGCATCGAATGGGCTCTATAAAAGGTCCTCAATGATGATTAGTGTAAAATAAGGTGGCAACAGTCATAGGAATATGGCTCTAGCGAGGCCCCACTGCAGACCAGGCACCACCCCAGGTGCTTCTCATCCGGGATCTGTAAACCTCACAGCAAGCCCATGAAGGGGAACCACTGGCCTGTGTTACAGATGTGGACCTTGAGGCTGGCGTCAGTGGCCTTGCTCCAGGTGGCACGGAGCTCCTGGGTGGGCAGCACTGGGATTTGAACCCCGATGGGTCTCCGTGATAGCTTTCTGTCTTAGTTGGAGGCCTTAACACACAGGAAGCAGTGACCGGATGTGGGGGTGGTCCCCATGACCCCCCGCAAGGTCGATCTCTGCTCTTCTGGCCCCGCTGGCCTGGTTCTCCCAGGCTCTGAGTGGCAGGGAGATTTCCAGAGGATTAAACCCAGCCCTCCCTGCCTCCCCTGCAGGCCTGGAAAGGCCAACAGGCCCTCCCAAGCCCACCCTGCAGATCTCCTTTTGTACAAAAAGTTATTGACTTATCAAGGTTAAAATACATTCAGCGCAGGCCAATAAAACAGGGATACCGCCGCATCCCGGCTGTCACGCGCGGCCTGGTTTTCATGGCAACAGCCTCTCTTCTGCACATGAAACGGTTCAGTTGTGCAAAGTTCAGGCGTTACATAAACAGGGAGTTAACAACAGCAGCAGAAATCAATGTCTGGCCAGGCATGGCCTGGGGAGATAGCATTGATTGGGCCCTACGCTGTCGATAGGCCAGGTCCCTGCTTCCTGCCCAGTCGCCTTGGGCTCCCTGCCGCGGCCCCAGCCCCTGGCTCAGACCCAGAGAGCTCCAGAAAGGTGCCTACGCCCTGGCCCCGGAGCCCCCTTCTGGCTGGGATCCAGCAGGGAAGAGATCTGTTAAGCTGTCTGCAGCTGTTTTGTAAACCGTTCTATGGCTCAGAGATGCCATTCCATTGCCTTAAAATAAGTTCACCCCATTGTTAATAGGAAAAGCAACCTTCTGCCTTTTGAGCCCTCCTTGCGACAAGGGACAATCCCATTGCCTCTACGTTTAGCCATAAAAAACCAGCCATATGTCAAGATGTGCCCCAATCAGGTCAAACAGATCAGGATATGAAACCAAACTGGCTGGGCGACCTGGGGTAAGTCACTTGGCCTCTCTAAGCCTTGGCTTCCTGTTTTCTAAGAGTAACAGCAACTTCATGGAGGTTGAAGAAGAAGAAAATTTCTTCCTTCCTCACAGGAGGAAGAAATGAGGGGACATGTGTGAAGCCCCTCGCTTAGGGCCCGTGTCAGGAAGCTAACCCTCTGTGTCTCCTACTATACATTCCAGCAGGTACCTAGATGGGGCAGAAAGAAACAGGGAACTAAGAAGCGATATTTGGGCTCCAATTCCAGCTCCTCTGCTAGCTGTGTGACCTTAGGCAAGTCACTTGACCACTCTGAGCCTCGGTATTCCTTCCCTTATGTAGTATGGAGAAAGTGCCTTTGCAAGAGTGAAGAACAAAATGAGCTCACTGTTCTGTGCAGGCAGAGGTGACCAGTAAAGAGTCATCAAATCAGGTCCTTCCTCCAGTGTCGCAATGTCAGATCTACTCACCCTCAGAGAATGGAAGCTCCCGTGGAAATTTCTCTCAGGAAAGGGAGGGTTCCAGAGGAAAGAGTTATCTGTCCCATTTACTGGAAGGTTCTTAAGGACAGGGGCCAATGCTTGTTCATCTTTGCGTGGTCGATGCTCGGTGCAAAGCCCAGGTCTATAGTAAGATCTCTGTGCGTGTTTGCTGAACAAAGTTAAACTTGTCCAGAGAGCTGACTAGGCCTTCTCTATCTGGCATGGCATAGCATGGAGACAGTGGGGTGGCTAGGATGATTCAGGATGGGTTTGGGGGTTCTTCTCGGCGCACTGGGTATGGCACAGACAGTCAACTCAACTGCTGAAATTCATGCCTCCTTCCACGGGATGAAAGGGGTACAGGGAAGCAGAGCCCAGCGGGAGTATGTAGCTTGAGGCCACATTTCCAGGCATGGGGGGAGCAAGTAGCTTTGGGCACTGAAATGTGAACGAGCATAGAGTAAGAAGTGATCGTGCTTCTCATACCCAAGTTTTCTCTTCCGCCCCGGGACAGACGATTGACCCTTCTGGAGCAGAGCAGGAGCAAAAGATGGATGGAGCCTGGGCCCCTAAATCACTCGTGGAGGAAAGTTGCCCACCCGTTGACCAACAACACAGGCCTTGGACTGTTACATGAGAAATGAACATCTGTTGAGCTGCACAGTAAGATGTACAGTAGATGCCAGGGGCTGTTTGTTACAGCAGTGGTATTGCTGTTACAAGCTCATAGGGCTTCCCAGAAGGGACTCAGAACACCACTCCCCTCTCCCTGCTCTCCCCAAACACACACACAGCAGCACAGTCCTCTCCAAGCCATGAAATTTTACAGAGCTGCGAGGGGACCCTTATTTAATAAAGCAAGTATATGAATAGGAGAATCCAAGTAGTGGATATTGAAGTGTTTGATGTCTTTGAACTTCGCTGTATGTTTGAAATGTTTCATAATAAAATGATTGAAAAAATATCGATTCTGATAGTTTCAAAATCTTCCTAGAGGAACCTTAGGGTTTTAGGAGGGTGTGTCAGGGACCACTAGTTATGGTGGGGATGGGCCGAGGAAGCTGGAAAAGGGAGAGCTCCAGGGTGCCCGCTATCATCCTCTGCCCCACCCACTTCAACTAGGGCTTGGTCCATTTCCTCTCTTTCATATTGGAGCTCCGCATGTGATTTTAATTTGAGAAAAGGTTTCCACTGTTCTGACAATAAAAGCCCTAAAGCCACTGAGTTCAATCCTCTGGGGTGATAGATGGGGAATCAGGTTCAGAGCGGGAAGAGACTTATACCAGGTTGCACGGTGAGCCAGTGGCTGGGCAGAAATTCACACCCAGGTCTTCTGGTCCCCAGGACAGTCATTCTCCATGGCTTTCTGGAGGTCTTTGGGGGTTTCTACCTGGGGGGCTGCTTGGAGGCAGAGGGCAGGGGTGGCACCAGATAGGGCTCCTTCATATCCTGCACCCTCCAGCTAGACCCCTCTGCCTTGGGCTGTCTTCTGTGTTGGGGTCCAAGGTATTCGACCTAAGCATTCTGCAGGCAGGGCCAAGAGTTTCCTAGAATGGGACCCTCGCCCTCCATCACCGCACCACCCCCTTTTCTCTAGCTGTGGTGAGAAGATGGATGGGGGGAGGCAGGGCTGGGACAGACCACTCAGGAATGATGGATTTGGGCCCCGACCAGAAGCCCCCAGGGTCATGCAGGACCATGGGCAGAGGTGAGAGGTCAGCCAGCCAGGGCAGGTGGATCAGTAAGGGCCAGGGCCAGGGAGTCAGCTTGGGGGTCTGAGGGCTAGTAATGGAAGGAGTGGGATACACCCTAACCCTGGAACTCTTCTAGTACCAGCTGTCATTTTCTTTCTTTCATTCATTCATTCGTTCATTCATTCATTCATTCATTCATCCATCCATCCTACTATTCCAGCGTGCCAGCTTGGGCTGGGCACTGGAATTCCAGGATAAATGGGCACCATTCCTTCAGGGAGAGGGGCAGCAAGGCAATGAACAGTGACACCTCACCCCGCCCCCATGAATGATCGGTCACATGTCCCTGGGCAGGTCCCATCAGAGCTTCAGTTTCCCCTTCTAGAAAATAAGGATAGTTGTAGTTCCAAACTGAGAGAGCATGTGATGCAGGGGGTACAGAGCCCAGTGTGGAGGAAAGGCGACCCTCCTCCCCAGACTGCAATCGGAAGAGGAGCATCACCTTTCCCATCGGGATTGTTTCCAGGGATGAGGGGCATGGATTCAAATCTTGACTCCACATAGTAGCTGTGTGACCTTGGGCCAAATCACTTCCCCTCTCTGGACCTTGGTTTTCTCTCTGTAAAATAAGCATAGTAATAACAGTAACTTCTTAACCTGATGGTTGTGAGGTTTCAGTGAGTTAGCATATGAAAGCATAGGGGTGCCTGGCTGGCTGGGTCAGCGGAATGTGCGACTCTTGATCTTGGGGTCATAAGTTCGAGCCCCACATTGGGCATGGAGCCTTTAAAAAAAAAATATATATATATATATATATATATATATATATATATATATATAGAGAGAGAGAGAGAGAGAGAGAGAGAGAGAGACTCTGAGTCTATTAGGGCAATAATGACACTATTGGTGAATATCAACCTAGTGCTAGAGGACACCTTGCAGTCTAAAACTAGCTTGGTGCCTGTATGCCAACTCTGACCCATCTGCAGAGAATGCCTAGAGCTCTGGCTTGGACTGGCTTTGCTCGCCCCTCCAGGCTCAATGAGAACAGTACTGCAATCGATTAGCAATGCCTGCCATGGGCAAGGATGGGAGAGGAGGCATGGCTTCTATTAGCCATTCCCATGCTGGTCCAAGTCTTCCCCTTGTACAGGTGGGGAAACTAAGGCTCAGAGAGGAAAATAAGATTTGCTCAAGACTGTCACAGACATGGCTCCTGTGCCTGCCTTCCTGATTCCTCACTGGGTCCTGGTCTATGTCATTTAATCCTGTGGAGAAAAGTCATTATTTCTCCATTACATTTCTCAGCCTGTTTTCTGGAAGGGAGTTAATTGATTTAAACTTTTCCAGGATGATTCTCCCTCCTCCTCCCCTCCCCTGGGCCCCCGATTCTATTATCGCTCTGCCTCTCGGAAATGAGTAGGTGGCATCTGTGAGGACAGGCACAGAAGTGTCCAGGCAGGGCCTCCAAGTGGGTGTGAAGAGTGTGGACCTTGCCTGGGGCTGGATCTTCTGGGGACCTCCACCGTCAATGACAGTACCTGCCAGGCCCTGAGTGCGTGGTGTTCCTTCTCCTTATCCCACTTATGCTGTGTGCTAGGTTGGCTCAACCGTCTAATTTACAGAGGGGGAAACCAAGGCACAGGCATGGTTCCAGAATGGGGATTCAGACCCAAGACCGCCTGGCCCCGAATTCTTTGTTCTCTATTCTCTATAATCGCTTTGACTCTGTCAAAACCCGGTCATCCTAAATGCCCTTTCAGATTCTTCCTCCAGATCCGTGGGCTTGGCTGAGGGGTGATCATTGACACCCCATTGGATGGATAAGGAAATCGAGGCCAAACTGGGGGGCGGGTGGTGATGGATCCTGAGCTGCATGGCAAGTGGGGCCAAGGCTCTGTCTTTGTCTGCCCCTATGGGGAATCAGCAGAACAAGAGAGGCTCAGAGTAGGGCTGGTATGGCGGTCGTCCTGGCTGATTCATCTTCCAAGCTGAAATATTTATTTATGCACCCCATTTAATCAGGATATGCCGTAATTAGCGGCAGATTTGTGCCTCCTGCCTGTGGTATTATTTATTTCGGGTTCTGGGCAGCCACTTCCCTGGGCCCAGTATGCACTGGGTCTGGATTTCAATCAGACGGGGCCATGGCAGAGCTGTCCCAGGGGATCTCACGGCGGCAGTGCCCCCCTCGGAATGATAAATGAGCCCGCGGACAGCAGCAAGGCTGCTCAGCTGCTCTGGGGGGCTGGCGTGCATCGGGTGGGGAAGGGGTGTTCTCACCAGTCCCAGGATCCTGTCACTGAGGAACTCCCCCTCCCCCAGTGCCAGACAATAGCCTGGCATCCCCAGCCTTGAAAGAAACGGCCAAGAGAGACGGCACCATGCAGGCCCCACCGCTGTCCCGCTTCTGGGGTCCCAGGGCTGGAAGGGACTTGGAAGAGCCACCTGTCCCTGCTGCTGGCTTGGTTCCCATTTTTATCTCGGCATCCCTTGGCCTTGACGGTGAGGAACACACTCTTGTCCTCACAGCCCCCATGGCTCGGAAGTTCCTTCTGCTGTCTAACTTGAGTCAAGGTAAAAGAATTTGCAACTCGGTCCCCCAGATGATCCCATAAATGTCACTCTCTGTTGTGTCTAGGAGGCAGAAGATATAGGAAGGATGGGGAGTGTGGGCAGGGGTTCTTTGGATGCTCAAGGGAGTGGAACAGAAATAAAAGCTCGCCTTTATTGATTTGGCCTCCTGTGCTAAGTCTTTATGTGTTTCAGTGAGTTTCTTAACCTCTTGGTGCCTCTGTTTGCTCAACCGTAAAATGGGAGATAACAGCAGGCCTACCTCCTGTGATTGGTATGAAGTTAAGAGTTAATACACTCAGAGCCCTTAAAAAGTACCCAATGCACAGTAGGTGCTCAATTATTGTGCACTCTTATTATTATTTGGTGGTTAATTATTACACTAACCTGGCAAGTCAGGTCCACACCATTTTACAGATGAGAAAACTGAGGCCAGTGGCCAGGGCCTTACCCATGAGATGGCCATCACCATCCTCATTTTCCAGCATGGCGGTGGGGGGGAGGGAACCAGGTCTGGAACACCAGGGAGCCCCTCAAGGGCTGCATCCAACTTGGTGAGGGCTCCGTGGATGCTCTCCTCCCCTGCTTTGCCCTGGGACTCCTCCGGAAGGTGGGGACAGAGGTACTGACCTTGCCATGTGCTTTGGGAATCAAGCGAAAGCATCTGCGGGAGGCACCCAGCGTGGGCCTGGCAAGGAGAGAAGTGGGTCCTGGGGTTGGCTCAGAGGTGCTCCAGGAGAGTGTCTCCTGAGTATGTAAAACAATCACAGCGAAGCTGGCACAGCTCCTGGGGGTCCAATGCCAATTAGGCCAAATGCCCACAGGGGGATCCCTATGTGGCTGGCCTAGTTGGGACAGGGTATGGGGCCGAGCCTCCGCCAGGGACAGGTGCTTCCAGGCCAACTGCCCGAATGAGGTCGGTGAGAGACATGGCTGTAACAGGTGTGGGGCAGGGGGACCTGTGCCTGGGTCTCATTTTGTAGAGGAAATTGAGGCTCAGCAAAGACAGGTGACTTGCTGGGTGGGGGCGGCTGCGGGAGGGCCCATGATACACAGCTCCCTGATGGCCACATCCACCAAGCTGCTCCAGATCCAAAGCGTCTTTGCTGTGTGGCCTTGGGCGGGTTACTCGACCTCTCTGGGCCTCCCTGGCCTCAGGCGCCATAATGGGAATTATCTACCTGGGGACGGGCATGGGGGCATTCGGGGTGTGAGAAGCACCCTGCTGCTTGGAGGATTCTGATCTTGAAACGGAACAAAGGAATTTTGTGGGGGAGGCCCTTTCTCTGTCTACACCCTGTCCCTTCTCCCTTTTTCAGGTTGTTCCCTCTGCCTGAAATGCCCTTCCCTAACTTCTCATTGTTTGGGTCCCAGCCCAACTGTCACCTCCACCAGGAAGCTCTCTCACTGCCCTTCCTCCGCACATGGGATGAGTTTCACGTCTGTGCTCCCTGGTCTCCCCTTGATCACGTCGGACTGTGTCACCTGCTTTCTTGCAGTCCGTTCTGGCATGGGGGCACGGACCCCGATTATTTGGTTTACACTGTGGCCCTGGTGTCCAGCATGGGGCCTGGCACATGGTAGGTGCTAATAAATGATCGGCAACTGACTCACTCTCTAAATGAGTGAGTGATGGAACCAGTTAATAGGATTCACTGGCATGTTTCTGTGGTCTTGAACGTGTGCGCCCCTAAAATTCATACATTGAAAACCTAATGCCCAAGGTCACGGTAGTAGTGGGAGGCGGCGCCCTTGGGAGGTGACAAGGTTCTGAGGGCAGAGCCCTCCGGAGTGAGATCTGTGCTCTTAGAAAAGAGGACCCAAGAGCTCCCTCACCCCGTTAGGCACAGGAGGACACAGTGAGAAGTCTGTGACCCAAAAGAGGGGCCTTGCCTGACCTCTTGCTGGTCCCCTGACATCGGACATCAAGCCTCCAAAACTGCGAGAAACAAGTTTCTGCTGTTTATAAGCCCCCAAAACTCTGGTATTTGGCTAACAGCAGCCTGGACAGAGTAAAACAAGTGCCCACCTCTCCCAAGTCCACCTTCATCCCTCTTCGCAGAGGACCGAGAAGCCGGCAGCTGGGGCGGCCACAGCTCGACCTGAATCCCGGTCTCAGAGGCCACACGGGTGTAAAGCCAGGTTCTCGGCTCTGGGAGTTCACTGGTTTTCTCCAGAACGGCCGAGCCAGCTAGATGCTGCTGGAGGGAGGCCAGCTTGGGGCTCTTCCCCTTGGGCACCCATGGGAGCAACAGAAAAGTCTGGAATCACGCAGGGCCTGTGTTCAAATTCCAGTCCTGGCACAACTGAGCTGGGGACTCCAGGCAAATGGTTTCACCTCCCTGGGCTGAAAGGTCCTCATTTAGGGCATGGACTTGGCAACCTGAAGCTGCCATGCATGCTCAGGGAAGATGCTGGGATGGGGCAGGGAGGTACCTGTAGGCATAGTCTGTCTCACAGCTGCACCTCCTCACCCAGGGGGGGCCCAGGCATCGGCTCGGGGGACTCTGACCATCGGCCAATCCTATCCCTCCCTCCTCTTCCATACGGATGCTCCGCTCTCCCTATGGAAGCTAGGGGAAGAGCTGGAACTATCCACGGTCATTTACTGAGCACCTACTATGTGCCAGGCACTGGCTGTTCCTGCCTTCATGGGAGCCTTCCCACTGGCCACACCCCCGTCTTACAAATAAGGAAATGGAGACTCAGGGAGGGAGAACAGAGGCCCCCAAACATGCAGCTGGGAAGTACCGGACCCAGGACTTGAACTCACATCCTCCCCACCCCCTCCTCTGGAAACAGCCTCAGTTTGAGTGATGGCTCTGTGGCCCCTCTGATGTCAGAGAAAACATAAATTAAAACCCCCATCCCAGTTGGGGCCCTGAGGTATGGGGGCAGAAGGGAGGTTATTTTGGGGGGAGTGAGAACCAGATGAAGCAAAGCAGCCCCTTCTAGAGACCACCGATTAGGATTGTTGCAGTCTGATTAACAGTAATAATCACCCAGGAGAGGTTTTGAGCCCACCGAGGCCTCACAACTCCTGTCTTAGGACAGGTTCACAATGTAGCTCCATTTTACAGATAAGGAAACTGAGGCTCAGGAAGGTGAGGTGGTTTTTTTGGAAGGCACCCAGCTTGGAAGTTGCAGTGCCATGACTGAAATCCCAGTAATGTCCAAGCATATGCTCCTTGGCCAAGGGCCTTGTCTGGATGTGATCAGGAAACGTTTGTTGATTGACTGACGGACTGAAGGAAGCAATGATTTAATGAATGAATGGCCAGCTCTAGCATGCCGACCGGGGGCCTGGCAGAGGCTGGGGAGGAAACTCCAAGTCCAATCCAGGCCCCTTCTGACCTCCCATGGGGCCTTGCCCCCCACAGGGCAAAGGTAGGTGGCCAGCTGGTGGCAGAACAAGGGTAGAGGCCCAACTCCCCCAGCCTCTGTCTTGCCCCTGAGTGCTCACCCTGTTTGTGACTTATTGTTTAACTTTACAAGCTCCTTGGCTTTTATGAGGGTTATTTATAAAGCTCTGGGCTTTGATCCGCAGCATAAAAAAGCAAACTCCTGTGTCTGAAAATGTCACCAGGGATTAGAGAGCCTTTGAAGTCCCCTCCCTGCAGGCAGCACCCGCCCAGCTTTCCCTCCAAAGGGCCTCTCAGCCTGGGAGCCCTGGCCAGGGCTGGGGGCCCTCCTTTGGGGTGGAAGTGGCCCCCTGTCTGGATGACTGATGGGTAGGGGGGTCCCCTCCCCCTGGAGCACTCCACCCAACTGGGCACTGGTCCCAGTTCCAGTCAGGACTGAGCCTTCCTGATCTCCAGATGTTGGCAACATCTGTCTCTCATGTTTATGGACAGCCAGAGGCTGCTATCTTGGATCCCTGAGCCCAGAAGTAGAGACTGTGGGGGGTTTAAAAAATGGATGAGTATTACTGGCTTATTAAGAGGGAGGGATGTGGGGAATGTAAATAGGCAGGTAGGGTAGAAAGGCAGGTGGCTAACCCCTCCCTCCTGGCCCTGGGCTGGGACCTTCTCCCCAGCCTGCTGGAGAGGGGCCCCTCATTTGTTTCTCCCCTTCTCTTCAGTTAGGCTAGTTCATGGTAGGGGGGCGGTGGAGAGAGGGGCCCAAGTAGCCAGTCTAGAGAAGCAGCGGTGTTCCCTGCCCCCCACCTGGTTCCCAGAGGGAAGAACAGGATGACCTGGCCTGGGTCCCTTCAAACATCCCCAGCGGCCTGAGTGTGTCTAGGACATTTCTCTCTCTCCCTCTCCCTCTGGATCTTGCAGGACCTCCAAGCACCTCGGTAGTGAGCCGGCGAGGAGGTGAAATCCCAGCCTGTCCCCGCTCTGAGCTGTGTGAGCTGAGGCAAGCCCTTGCCCTCTCTGAGCTGCCCTTGCCCCATTTCCAAAGCTGGGAGCCTCATATCATGTAAGGAGGTATAGAGATTAAACAAGGTCATTCCCAGGAGCATGGGGGATGCTCGGTAGCCCTGGAAGGAACCAGTCCTGGCTTCCTTCTCCAGACTCAGAGAAGGCAAAGCTGGGGCCCCAACAAAGAGCGTCCTCAGCCAAGGCCCTCTGTCTGGCTCTCTGCCCAGCTTTCTTGCAGACCCAAGGCCTGGCCTCACCTGGTGGAGGAGGTGGCCGGCCATGACCCTCCACGGGGCTGGCCTCACTGTCATCACCTTTACCTAAAAGCTTTTAAGGCTCACGGAGGAGGAATGTGGTTCTGCCCTCTGTGGGGGAAAGGCAACACCTTGTCTGTGGCTGTGGGTACCTTCAGGGCAGGGGGCTGAATGAGTGAGGGTGAGGGAGTAGCAAGAAGGGCCGTGGGAAACCAGGGCCCTGGAGGCAGGGCCATGTGGGCAGGGAAGTGAGCAGGTACATGAGGGAAACGAACTGACGAACAGGTAGAGAAACTGTGGTCCACTCACACCCGGAGCATGACTCAGAGATACAAAAGAACAGCTCCTGACACAAGCCGCAACATGCCTGGATCTCAGACACCAAACCACAGTGTATTTGCACCTGCTAAGCCAGCCGCCTGCAGAGCTGCTTCCCTTACCCGCTGCCCCACCCCCTTCCCGTTTACATGGCTAAACCCCCTCTCGACTTTTAGAGTCAGACTCAAAAGCCCTGGTACTGTATGATTTCACGTGTACGAAATTCCCGAAAAGGCAAAAAGGATAGTGACCGAAAGTAGATTGAAGGTGTCTGGCGCTGGGGAGTGGGGTGAGGGAAGAAGGGGCAAAGCATAGGGATGGGAACGGACCACAAAGGGGCAAACAGGGAAATTCTGGGGGTGATGGAAATGTGCTATACCTTGATCATGGTGTTGTTTACAGGACTGTATTCATTTGTGTCCAAATTATATGCATTTGCATACAATGTATACCCATCCGGTTTTTCGTTACCATCAGTGAATTTTGTTGTGTGTAAATTACACTTTGCTGAAGCTAAATGATTAAAGTAGAAAAACCCACAAGCAAATAAGGAAACTACTCATCACAGAAGAATATAAGATTAAAAAGTAAACAAGTAAAACTCTCTCCTACCTTCAACTCTTCTCCCCAGAAGCAACAATGCATTCATTCATTAAGTCACCCAGCCAACACTGATGAACTATCTACTATGTGCTAAGCACTGCTGTCATCACTCTTAATAACTGTAGGTATGTATGTGTGTGCGTGACTTTCTGGAAACACTTTCTGGGTATAACTTTGCTTTCAGGGGAATATGAACAGACAAGAGTCTATCTTGCACGTTTTGCTTCTTCACCAGCCCAGCCTAGAGAGATCTAGCTCTGCATGAACGTAGTTACATGTCCCTCATGTTTTTTAAAGCGTGGGGGGGGGTCCGTTGAATGGATGTACCAAATTTATTTATTTAAGTCATCCCTACACCCAATGTGGGGCTCGAACTTACAACCCCGATATCAAGAGTTGCGTGCTTTACTGATGGAGCTGGTCAAGTGCCTGTAAATCTGTTTTTTCTTGATAATTCAGTAGGTTCTGTGTTTCAGCCCTGTTTCATATACAGCACTGTATTGAACATCCTTGTACGAGAAGGTGGCCTTATTCACAGGGCAAACTCCTTGCGGGGGGGTGGGGGGTTGTCAAAGAATCTTTACATTCCAAAACTTGAAAAAATGCAAAATTTAAATCTCTCCAGTCAGCCCTCTACTTGACATTCAGGTGTGTTTCCACTCCCTTAGAAAAAGACCCCAAATCCCCACTCATGCCAACAAGCAACACAGTCCTGCCCCTTTCAATTCCTCCAGCTTCATCTCACTCTGTGCTCCAGCCATGCTGATCTCTCTCTCTCCTACCACAGGGCCTTTACACCTGCTATGCCATGTCCCTGCTTCTTGTCCCCTTCACCTTCCTACAGGAAGGAGGTACTTCTTCCTCCAGGGAGCCTTCCCTCATTGCTCTGACAGTGCATGTCTCCATTACAGTGCTCAGAGACCCTGTTCCTGACTCTGCTGCTTCCTTTCAAAGCACTGATATTCATTTATAAAGAAATTTGTTTTGCGGGCGCCTGGGTGGCTCAGTCAGTTAAGTGTCTGACTGTTGGTTTTAACTTGGGTCATGATCTCAGGGCTGTGAGATTGAGCTCCACATGAGCTTGACACTCAGTGAGGAGTCTGCTTGAGATTCTCTTTTCCTCTGCCCCTCCCCCTGCTCTCTCTCTCAAATAAATAAATAAAATAAATAAAATAAAATATTTATTCGAGAGAGAGAGAGATAGGGAGAGAGCACAAGCAGAGGGGAGAGGAAGAAGCAGGCTCCCCACAGAGCCTGACGTGGGACTTGATCCCAGGACCATGAGATCACGACCCGAGCAGAAGTCATATGCTTAACCAACGGAGACACCCAAGCACCCCCAAAATTTGTTTTTCTAAGACCCTGTGAATAATGCCTGTCTCCCACTAGACCATGAGCCTCACAGAGCAGGTCTTGGGTTGGACACTGGTGCACACGTGACTGGCGTGCGAGTGATTGTTTAAGGAAGCGATCCCATGGGAGATGAATAGTGGAGCAGGGGAAGGAGGAGAGGGAATGGGAGAGAGCCAAGTAGGGTGAATTTTAGGCAGAGCCCCGTGGAGGGTGGTTTCAGCCTGATGCCACCCAGGAGCTTGGAGTGTGAGTGACTCACACAGTCATCTTGACCTGAGTCAAGGGGGCTGGACTTCCACCGATGGCCATTGATGAAGAACTGCCCCTTGGGCGCCTGGGTGGCTCAGTGGGTTGAGGCCTCTGCTTTCGGCTCAGGTCATGATCTCAGCGTCGTGGGATCGAGGCCCGCATCGGGCTCTCTGCTCAGCGGGGAGCCTGCTTCCTCCTCTCTCTGTTTCTCTGCCTGCCTCTCTGCCTATTTGTAATCTCTCTCTGTCAAATAAATAAATAAAAAATCTTTAAAAAAAAAAAAAAAAAAAGAACTGCCCCTGTACAGGGGTGGGGAGAGGGGTATAGAGCCCCTGGCTCTCTGCATGTGCCACAAAGTGGCTCCAGCAGCTGGAGGCTAGTTCTTTAAAGGAGCCACAAATGTAGTAGGCAAATGGAGGAAAAGCACACAGAAGCTGGTGGAGAGGCACACAGGGACTCTAGGGGACCTGGCAGGGCACTAATTGTACCCATTGCAGGTGACGTCTCTCTTCTTCACTATCCCAAGCACCTCATATAGTGCTTGGCACAGAGCATGCACTCCAAAAAGACTTGGTCAATAAGCAAATGCATACAGAAATACATGTGAGTTTGTGCAGAAGGAACAGCATCAGTGAAGGCATAAGCGAAGGCTCAGAAGTAGAACTGGGCAGTGACGCTCACACAGTATCTCTCACACCAACTGCCACATTGTAACATTGTAATTCAGTCCAGTTCTGGTGCTTAACCACCCGGAGTTGGCTGCAGACTCCATGGGTGAAGGGCCCATATATCCCAACAAGATTTCGAGTTCAATGATCCCTACACTCACGACCAAATGGGTGTAAATTCAGGGGAGTCCCAGAACCCCCTTCACAAGTCTGATATGTTCCTGGAACAGATCAAAGAACTCAGGGAAGCACTATACTCGAGATTATAGTTTTGTTATAAAGGATAAAATCTGGACCTGCCAAATGAAGTGTGGGGACAGGGAGGATCCGAAACTCAAGAGTTTCTGTGACCTCTTCCGGTGGAATCCGGTGTCTCACCCTCCCAACACATCCGTGTGTTTACCATCCAGGAAGCAGTAATGAGCTTTGGGTCTGGAGTTTTTACTGGGGTTCCCTTACCTAGGCATGGTTGATCGAATCCTTGGCCACGTGCCTGGACTCAGTCTCCAGGTCTCTCCCTTCCTTGAAGCCCTAACCTTCTGATCACAGGGTCAGTCTTTCTGGTGATCGGCCCCATCCTGAGTCACCTGTCTCTTAGCATAAACTCAGGGGTGATCCAAGCGGCTCACAAATTACAGACAATCCTATCACTTCGGAAAGTCCGAGGATTTAGTCTTCTTCCTGGGAATCAGGGACAAAGGCCAGCCACATTCTTTTTACACAACACACAGTGATTACTGACATTTAAGTTACACAAACTTACAGCTAAATCAATCATTTTATAAACAGTAGTAAATACTCAAAACTCATCATCTCTTAATGTTCTACTATGTTTTGCTACTATCTATGCCCTTGAAGTTATTTTGACCTATTGCATCTCCATGGTGGAAATACTACACGGTGAGATCCGTGCATCTCTCCCCAAGCCCACGCTCACCGCCCTGTTGGTAGGTTTGAAATCTGAGCATCTGATGATTGATAATCGGTCACTGGCAAGGGTTAGGAATCTGGGCTTAACTCTGCGTCAATCATCTACACTTAGCAATGGAGAAACTGTTAACATGGAGGAAACCTGAAGGTGTGCTGTGTTTCTAGCCATTACTTAGGAATAGCAAGGAGACCGAGGAAATGTCCTTCCAGTATTCACAAATCACTATGCAATTCTGCAAAGGAGTTGCTCGCTTCACCGACAAGCGAGGGAAGTTTTGACATCCACTTTCCCCGTCCCACTTAACACTGAAGTGAAAGTATCAACTCAAATTCAAGTCTGAGCTACACTTGTTCACCACTTCCCACCATAGGTTGGCTATTGATACCAGAGTTTGGCAAAAATCAATGAAAGCATTTTACAAGAATCAGCCAGGTCTAGGAACTTACAAGAAAGATGATTGTATCTTTTGCTATTATTTTAAGATTGTGTGACACATGTCAATATCAATGTTAGTAGAAGTTATATTTATGCACATACATGCTTCATGCAGATACTATTTTTCCCCAGAGAGCTGGGATTAAGCCACTGTGATCCAGCAGGTTGGCTGGAGTGGAAGGGCCAGCATGCCTGAGAACTGAGGTTGGAGAGATGAGGTCTAGTTCAGACAGTGCAGAAGCCTGAATGCCAGGCTCAGAGAGGGAGACCACCCAGATCTAAGTCACACAGCCAGGAAGTGGCAGAGCTGAGTTAATCTGAGGGTTAGTGGTGGGGCCCCTCCCTCAGTCCTGGGTCCTCTGCTTCCCCTCCCGCCTAGGGCTCCAGCTTATATTTCAGGGGCAAACCTGGAGTGGTTTGGGTATGCGACGTTAATCCAGCCGAGCCTGGGAATCCCACAAACAGAGCCATTTGTCAGATCTCTGAGTGCCTATTAGTGGGGCATGAGCCTGATTAGTCCCTGTGGCATGACGGATTTGGGGGAATTAATCAGGCCAGAGGTGGTGGCCGGGAAGGGGGGGATGGGAAGGTGAGGGGAAAGGGAACCACGGGCGCTGAGTGCTGGAGGACCCGAGGGGTCATTCCTTAGAAGTGGCCATCGTGCCTGCCTAGGGGGCAGCAGCTGGAGCTTCTGGGAAATGCTGTGGAGAGACGGGTATTCTGGGGGATCAGGAGGGCCTGCCGGCCCTTCCCCAGGAAGATGGTACTAGGTTTTAGATCCAGGTGGCTCAGGAAATGGCCACAGATGGGGCCCTGCATTCCATGCCTGGAGGGTAGAGGAAGGTGGAAGTGGGCTAGGAGGGGATGATCTGGGGCAGCTGAGCAGAGCGAATGAAGTCCCATCCCCCCTCCTCATTGGCCCCAGCTTCCCTGGGAGAATGTCAGGAACTGTCTCCCACCGCTGAGGCTGGGCTGGCTGTTCCTGGCATGGAGACCCCCTAGGACCCCACCTCGAAAGTGTCATCTTAGAAGCCGGCAGAGGTTCTTAGCACCTGCTGATGTGTTTCTACCAGGAGTTCAGGGAGCCCATGTGAGGGCTTTGCTGGCATTAGGAAAAAGCATCCTGTCTGGGCAGACCGATTAGGAAAAATCACCCTTCTGGGTTCAGCAATTACCAAACGGCTGCATTTTCTCTAGGCTCCTGAAGGCTCTTGGTATAAGCCTCAGCTCGTGGATGTAGAGTTGAATTTCAGATATATTTCCCCTCCAATTCCAGTGGCTCAACCAGGTGCGTCTGGGTACAGAACAACTGAACAAGTGTATCTTGCAGCCCTGTTCCCACCTTGGGGACCCCCCAGGGATTGCCCGGGGGCCCCTACGACACCGCGGAGAGAGCATGGGCTCCAGAATCAGCTAGCACTAGATCTGAGTCCCAGCACTGCCTCTAGCTCTGTGCACCCTCCCACTCCTCTCCCCCGACCTCGATTTCCTCATCTCTGAAATGGGGATGGTCACAGCTCTTCCATCCCAGGGATTGGGGATGATTGAAGGAGATGACACGTGGGGCCCCTCGGGAGTGGTCCATGTATCTTTGGTTCTGCTCCCCCTCCCTCCAGAGGGGCCATCAAGGCACTGGATTCTTCCCCAGGCACAGAAGAGAAGAAGGAAGGCAGGACAGTGGCATCTAATGAGCTGACTTTACATGTGGTAGCTCATTGGAGGCTGTCGGCAGCGCTGAGGTATAGCAATCCTTAGGACAGATGAAGAGCATGTCCCAAAGAATCTAAGAGACTTACCCAAGCTCACACAGCCGGCGACAGGGCTGGGACCTGCATCTTGGTTGTCTGATAAAAAAGCTCATCAAGTCAAGTTGGAGGCTTTTTCCTGGTGAGCCAATGCCCTCGTTATGCCTTTGCAGGGAGAAAGAAGGGAATCAGAGGCCTGGTTTTTCTGCTCCTTCTGTCTGTTCATGTATCCACGTATCCATCTCACCTCTGCATCCATCCACCCACCTATTCATCCATCCACCTACCAGCCTGCTCTTCCATCAATCCATCCATCTACCCACCTACCAATCCACCTACCAACCTGCTCACCCATCCATCTACCAACTACAAATCCTTTGTCTCTTCATCTATCCGTGTAGCCATCTCATCCAGCCATCCATCCATCCAACCATCCACCCATCCATCTGTTCATCATCCATCCTTGCATTATCCAACTATGTTCCCTTAGCACCTCCTCGGTGTCAATTTCTAGAGATAAAGACAAGAAGAAAGCATCACCTTTGCTTTTAAGACCTTCTGGTCTCCAGGGAAAGATGAGATACGTAGTTAGATTATTTTCTCATATGTGTCTTCCCCGCCCTACCCCAGGGTGTCAGGAAAAGAAATGTGGGAAATGTTGCCTATTAGATCCCCCTCTGGGTGATTCACTACTCACATTATTAGCACATTAAAAGATCTGACAAGTCCTACAGTCAAGATCTCTTTTCAACCCTTTTCAACCACTATTACCCCAAATGACTTGTCTCTAGAACCTATTTTAAGAGGATTGCCTGTTAAAAATCCCATGGAATGAGATTGTCTCAGAATAGATTTTGGGAAACGCTGATAAACCGAGGAAGAAAGAACCAAGTGTCACTTAAAAAACGCAGAGTAGTATTGGATTATAACCCAAAGTATGAAATAAATATCCAGGAGTCCAAACCGATATAAATGACTGAATCAATGAACAAAGGGAGAATATACAAATCCCCTGTGCAGAAGAATTCCAAATAATTTATGTAGATACTCTGTCCTCCAGAAGTGGTAGCATAACTTCCCGGTCCTTAGGTCTAAAGAGAACAGTGTACACAGAAGGGGGGAAGTCACTTTTCCATGGAGAAGCCAGACAAATGCTACTCCAGCCACATGATCAGGATTAAGATCAATAGTGATATCTCAAATTCATAGTACACACCCTTGATGTGATGAGAGCAGCACTTTACCTCTGTGGTCTTGCTAAAACACATTAACTTCAGTCGAATTATGAGAAAAATATCAGACAAAGCCCAGTTGCGGTACATTCCACAAAATACCTGAACAGCAGACCTCAACATCGTCAAAGTCATCAAAAACAAAGAAAATCCAAGAAACTGTCGCAGTCAAGAGGACCCTAGGAAGAAATGACGAATGAATGCACTGGGGTACTTTGGGTGGGATCCTGGAATAGAAAAAGGACGTTAGGTAGAAACTAAAGAAATTGGAATAAAGAACGGACTTTAGTTCATAATGATGTATCAATATTAGTTCATTAATTGTGACAAATGTAGGATGTTAGTAATAAGGGAAACTGGGTGGGGGCATATGGGGAATCTTTGTATTATCTGTGTAATATTTCTGTAAGTCTAAATTGTTCCAAGATTGGGTGCCTGGGTGGCTCAGTGGGTTAAAGCCTCTGAACTTCGGCTCAGGTCATGATCTCAGTGTCCTGGGATCGAGGCCAGCATCAGGCTCTCTGCTCGGCAGGGAGCCTGCCTCCTCCTCTCTCTGCCTGCCTCTCAGCCTACTTGTGATCTCTTTCCCTCTGTGAAATAAATAAATAAAATCTTTAAGAAAAATAAATTGTTCCGAGATTAAAAATTATTTTAGGGGCGCCTGGGTGGCTCAGTTGGTTGGTCAGCTGATGCTTGGTTTCGATGCAGGTCATGATCTCAGGGTCGTGGGACCGAGCCCTGCGTTAGGCTCGGCGCCCGGTGGAGAGTCTGCTTGTCCCTCTGCCTCCCCCTCTGCCCCTTTCCCTCTCTCTAAAATAAACAAATAAAATCTTTAAAAACTTGTTTAAAAAATAAGTAAATAGAGAAATGAGTAAATAACATTTAACAAGCAGCGTGCGGGGTTTGGGAAACAGCCTGGGGAAGACACTGGTTAGGAGAGGAGGTCTGAAGTCAGAGAAGCCTGAGTTCTGTAGCTCACCTACTGTGTGACCTTGAGCACACTACTTAATCCTTCTGAGCTCGCTTCTTCCTCTGTAAAATGGGGGTTTTAAAATGCCGACTATCCGTTGATTTGGATTAAAGGAGGAAATGCCTCTGAAGTGCCCGGGACCAATAAAGACTGTTAGATTTACTATCTTGTCATTTTGGGCAGGTAAGTGGAGGCTCTGGGAAGGCTGCAGGGAATGAGGGACATTGGCATCCATCCTTGGAGAATTGATAAAATATGGATGGGGTTGGGAGTGGGAGGTCAGTTTCCTTCCAAGCAGAGAAGTCTTTTCTTCTTCAATCCCTAACTCTTAGCCTTTGGATCCAGAGCAAGGCTAAGGGGCCTGGGAGGAGATGGGCTCCCGACTTCCCACCCCAGCGATGGCTCTGGCTTGCCCTTCCGTCGGCCAGGGTCTCTGGGCTAAGTGATCGCTAATTCCTCCCTGACGAAGCACCTGCATCTGTAAGCAAATGAGCTGGCAGGTGGCAGCCCGGATAAAATATGACCTGCTCAGTGGGGGATTTGCTTACCAGTCTGGAGGCGTCCTGGATAAAGCATAAATCACCGGTGCCCACAGGGCAGGTGGGAGGGCAGGAGGCACCCGGAAGAGCAATGCCCCTGCTCAGTCCCTGGCCGCAGGCCGATGAATACTTCCTCGGTGGCTTGGAAAAGAACCAGGACCGGGAACCAGGAGACAAGGGGAATTCATTCTAGCTCCACTACACACTTGCTGTGCAGCCTTGGGCAAGTCACTTTCCCCCTCTGGGCTTTAGTTCTTGACTCTCTCAAATAAGAAGTGTTCTTCCCCTCATGGATTTGCTACAAAGAACAGAGAAGGAACTGTGTGGAAATTCACAATATTTGTTACAATCTTGATTATTACTGTGTTGTTACGATGTTGCTCTGGTGGGAAACCCTGGAGAGCAGAGCTCAGGGGCTGTTAAGTTTCTGGTGGGCTGGTAGCTTTAGGAATTACCTTCAAGGCTATAGTATTGGTTGGCAGAAAACTGATCAGAGACTCTTCCAAGGAGACAACAGGATGTTGGGAAAAGCAGAAGCGCCAGAGACATCAGGGCTGGGTTTGAATCCCACAGCTGCTGCTTGTTAGCTGAAGGGATGTGGGCCAGTCACCTTTCCTTCCCATCCTCAGTTAACTGATCTACAGAGCAGAGTGAAGAACACCATCTTTTCGGTTGTGGTTTGTAAGGTACAAATGAGATTACATTCCACAGTGCCTGGCTCGTAAGCAGCTGCCTGATAAAGGCTAATTCTTCAAGGCTGAACCAGGTTTACAAATCAGATTTCCTAACTTTCTACTCAGCTCTTTGCCAAGACCCCAGAAAGTCTCCTTGGGGGAATCTCCAGGCCTCTGTGAGCTGAATCACTGCCCCTGCCCCCAGTCCCCTGCCAGGAGACTTCTGCAACTTGGACCTGGAAGACCCCTTGGGAAGTGCTCCAGCCCGGAGGCTACGGGGACTGCATGATGAAGACAGAGCCGTTTGCTAATACCATGTGGCTGCTGTGACAGTCTATTAATGCCATTTACAACGTGCTGTAATTATGTCTCACACATGCTGGCAGCCCAGCCAGCAGGAACATTCCCTGGGAGGGGCCTCGGAAAGATTCCTTTAGCAGGATGGGGGGTTGGGCTTTCTTAGGAGGTGGGGGCTAAGCGGTTGGAAGTCACTCTGAAGGAGTGGGCGTTCCTCCCCTTTTACAGACCTACTTGGCCGCCCTGGACACCCTGAGAAGGAGTTCACACCGGCTTGGACCAGAGGTTCCCACCTGGAATTGCTATGGAACTTTGGGCAAGTCTTGGGTCCTCTCTGGGCCTCAGGAACCCCTTCCGTAAAATAAGGATATGAAGAGAGGTAAGAGGGATGTACTAGAGCAGTCGTTCTTAACATTTTTTTGTAGCATCTCCCTAGAAAAATGCACATACTCAAAATAATCCCAACGTATCCTGCATTTTCAGGGGGCTCACGGGCCGCTGAAGTCCATTATAAGGCGCCCATGACCCCAGGCCAAGACTCTCAGTCTAAATCATTTCATGGCCCCGCTACCTGGTATGTTTCAGCCTATTTCTCCATCTGGGTTGTGAGGTCACTATCTGCTGGGTGTTGCTGCACGTTGCTTGAGACGTAGGTTGGGCTCCTTATAAAGTCCCCCAGAGTTGCCTCTTAGGGCTTTCTGCCTTGAATTTAACGGGCCAGCTAATTTCTACAATGCGGCCCTAACTGGCATTCCAGGATCTTGCTAGTAGGTGATGTGTATGACCGTTGAGGTTTGGTAAAAAGAGCTCGGCTTCGGAGTCACAGGGGTCTGAGTTAGAGTCTCTCTGTGCTTCCTTGCTGTCAAATGACCAGCTTCTCCGAACTTCCGTTCCCCCTTCTGGGGAGTGGTTTATCCTGAGGATTAAACACATCCATGCCCCTCAGGTGCCTAGCGCAGAATTAGCGCCCAGCACGTGCCAGTTCTTCTGCTCCCATCACCGCCCCAGCCCCACCACCACCGCGCTGAGCTCAGACCCTCCTCTTCCTTTCTGGAGGGAGCCAAGAAGGAGTCTTGGGGAAAAGCTCTCGGGAATGGAGAAGCCTATTTCCAAGTCATTAGTCCCCCAGTGTCGGGCTGCAGGATGGATTTTGATCAAGAGCGGGGTGACATTTGGCAAAAGTTGCTGATGAGGGATTGAATGATTAATCGTCATGACAACCAGGCTGGAGTAATGACAGGGATGCGATGGCGCCCGAGTTAAACACAAAGCGGCCCTGCGAGCCGGGGCGGTAAATTACTAGGCATGTCACCGCTGTGCTTTTGGAGAAAGCGGCCGTGCGTTCCTAATGAGAGGTTAACTGTGTCCCCAAAGTAATTACAGCCGATTGAAGAGGTGGCTGGTAATTAGAGGATTAGCGGTGATGAGGCTCACCTGCATGGTTGCCATGGTGACAGAGGGTGGGTGGGGTAGGGAGGGGAGGACGGTCCAGACTCCTCCCCAAGGCAGGTGCCAGAGACCTTTCTAGAGGCGCCAGGCTTGGTGTCCACGACTGATGGCACAGGCCCAGGAGAACTGGTGGACGAGCCCCAACGTTCTGCCTCTGGTGGCTGGGCCTCAGTCTTCACATCTGTAACGTGAGGGCTCGAACCCATTCAAGGACATGGGATTATCAAAGGTGGAATTCTGGGATGTGTTGGTCAAGTCATGTGCCATCTCTTTCAGACTCCAAGTAGACTTTCATCTGCCACCTTCCTCCCAAGCCTGGCATTGCTGGGACCCAGGAAACCACTACAAATTCCACTTCTTGGCTGAGTGACTCAAAGTCAGGGGTCTGAGCATAAGCCTCCACTTCCTCACCTCTAAAATGGGGAGAACAATGGTTCCTGCTTCCAAGGGTTGTCTGGAGAATGAAGTGAGATCATAACAGCAGAGCCCCAAGGACAATGCCTGGCCACTGCAAGAACTCTATAAATATTAGTGGTTATGGTTGCCTTTATAAACACCTCTTCTTTCCCCTGACCTGGGGTAGCTGGGGACAGGGAGGGGTCCGGAGTCTCGACCTTTTGTTGGAGAATGGGCCAAGCCCTCCCACATGTGACAGGGGACAGGGAACTTCAGGCAAAGACAGTAAGTGCACACTTTTTGCTCACCTGCTGTGCATCCTTAGTCAAGTCTCTTTGCATCTCTGAGCTTCCTGATTCCTGTCTGCCTGCCCGTTCTGTTGGGAGAAAGGAATAAAATGCAGGATTTGTGGTACACTTAGCATGTGCCAGACCCTCACTTGGTACCTTATAATTCTTATTTAATTTAATTCTCCACATAACCCATAAAATAATTATTTTGCCCATTTTTAAAAGATTTTTTATTTTTATATTTTAAGATATTTTATTTATTTATTTGTCAGACAGAGAGAGAGAATAAGTAGGGGAGCAGCAGGCAGATGGAGAAGCAGGCTCCCTGCTGAGCAAGGAGCCCCATGTGGGACCTCGATCCCAGGACACTGAGATCAGGACCTGAGTCAAAGGCAGATGCTTAACCGACTGAGCCACCCAGCATCCCAAGATTTCTGACACTTAAGTAATCTCTACACCCAGTGTGAAACCTCGAGATCAAAAGTCACATGCTCTACTGACTGAGCCAAGCAGACACCCCTATTTTGCCCATTTTTAAGAGGAAAAACCAAAGGCTCAGGGAGGTGGAGTGACCAGCCCAGACGTACCCAGCTGGAGTGAGAGAGTCGGGATTTGAATCCAAGTCAGCCTACATTTCTTATACTCCCTACCATAAAGGAAGCCTCTTTACATCCCAAGAAGCCAGGACCACCACCTCCACCTAAGGGGCTGGGGCACCCCAAAGTCACACCTTCCAGAGAAGTCTCCCTGAGATTAGCCACGGCTGTGAAGACCCCATGAGGCCGGGGCTTTCCCTGTGACGTACTTGTGGGCAGCAGCCCTGGCTGCTCGTGGAGTCTGCATGTCCCAGGGTCTGGACTGAGAGGCCGAGGGGTGGGGATGGTGACAGTGAAGTCCCAAACTGGTCCCTGGGCATGGGTCTCGGGGAACCACCGAGCACAGTGGCTTAATTATTCCATCCATAAATGATAAGCCTCATTCATTTCCAGGCCTTCATGACAAATTTATGTCTTATTTAATGTGCTCGCTGCTGACCTTCCCTGGGATGGCAGGGAAACCGGGGCGGGGGAGGGGGGCCTTTCTGGAGGGTGTGGTGGGACACTCTTGCTACCCTAGCTCTTAGGCCTCATGTCCTCTCCTGTCACCCACAGGACACATCGAGGCCTCACATGGAGGCCTCCGGCCTGTTGCAATTTGCAAACCCATCTTTCTCTGCTTTGCTTCTTTGGGGAGTGTGAGCTAAGGGCAGGGCCTCTGGAGCCCAAAAGACCCTGGTTCAAGTCCAAGTCTGCTACCTTTGAGCCATATGACCTTAAGCATGCATGCTTCTCTCTCCGTCTCCCAGACGAGGTCAAACAGCTGCAAATGTTCTTTGTGTAATAAATACTCAATATAGGCTACTGCTTATTGCTGCTCAGGGTTTTCACGTCCGATTTGATTGACTTATTTGTCTCTTGGAGCCACTGCTTGGGGCCTGGTGACCCTGGAATGGGCCACATCTTAAAGTAGGACACCCAGATTTGGCCACCAGGCCCTGCTTCTGCTCTGAGCCAAGAAGGCTACAGAAACTGTGGGCTGCATGAGCCCAGAGCAACTGGGAGCCTGGTTCCAGCGTTGGTCGCACCTGCAACTCTGAGCTGCCTTTGGTGATTCCCACCCTTCCCTGCTTCCTTATTTGTCTCAGGGCCTGCCAGCATGGTACTCATAGTTGCCACGGGCTAGATGTTCCAGCATAATCGAGGAATGGCCTTTTTGGGGGGCCAGTTTCTGGAACTTACACAAGGTCCCCCAGCCTAGATGGTTGACAGGTGCTGAGTGGGGTCTGTGTGGCATGCACAGAACCACAGGACCTTAGAGCTGACCGGGCACTCAGAGAGCAGCTCCTCCAGCCACACACTTCCTGGAGGAGGACGCTTATACACGTGGTCATCATATATTAAGTGCTTACTGTATACCAGGGACCATGGTCATAGCCAGCCCTCTAGTTGTCTCATTCGGTCCTCACTGCCACCAACTATGGGCCAGATGAGACTGACCGCATTGACAAAGGAGGAATCCAGAGGCCCAAGGAAGTACAGAGACTAGGGGAAGGCCATAGAGCACCACCGGCCTCCAGGTCCACGAGCCTCTGCACATTCTTGCCCAGGCATGCCTTCTCGTGTCTGTGCGTGTTTGCATGGGGGTGTCGCTAGAAGGAGGTGAGCATGCCACCTGTGCATGCATGTCGTGCCTGCACCTGTGGTTCCCGGAGCACTGGTCCTGACTCCCTGTCCAGTGCTCTTTCGCCCCAACCCGGAGCCATTCCACGAAGAGCTGGTTGGAAATGGAGCCTTTCAGCTTGGGGCGTGCCTGGCTTCCCACAGTCTTAGGGAATGAGTTTAATTTGCATACTGATTTGCATGCCAGTGCAGTCACTCCCTCAGCAGGGCCCAGCCCGGGCAGGGAAAACAGCGTGCTTGTTCCTACGTCACCTGTAACTCCACCCATCAGCCGGCCATCCACGGTGCTTCACAAGCTCGTTTCTATCTTTACCCCCACTGGGTAGATCACAAAACTGAGGTTTAGAATTTCTGGGCCAAGGTCATGCTGCCAGCAAGTGTTGCAAAGCCGGGGTCTGATGCCTGGTCAGAGGAGCCACATCCAGTGGTCTTTCCCTAATCCCACCCTGCCTGCAGCTCTGAGGGGGACGTGGAGGAGCGAGCCATTGGGAGGAGCTTCAGGGAGAAACCATAGAGCCCTGGAAGGCTCCTTTGTGCATGTGTGTAACGACTGTATGGGTACAGAAGGGTGTGTTTAATCATCTTCCAACCAAATGACTCAGCCTCTTATGTGACAGGCACACAAACAACAATAGTAATAAGTGCCATGGCAAACATGGATCCGGTGTGTAGGGCACACTAGGCAGGTGAGTCCTAGTAATGTATTTAATCCTCACGACAACCCTGGGAGATGGGCACCTTATCGGTCCCCTTTTATATATGGGGGAAAAGAAGCACAGAGAGGTGAAGTCACTTGTTCAAGGTCACACAGCTGGTCAGTGGCAGAGGTGGGATTCAAACCCAGGCCATTCGGGTCCATGGTTCATGGCTTCAGTCATACCACTCTCAAGTTGTGCTGCTCGCAGCATGATAGGACACAGGATGGTGTCTTAGCTCGAGCTACAACAATCAAATACCATAGACTGGGTGGTTTAAACAACAGAAATTTTCTTTTCTTACTGTTTAGAGTCCAGGAAGCTCAAGATCAAGGTGCCAGCTGATTCCTTTTCTGATGACATCTCTCTTCCTGGCGTGTCGACAACTGCTTTCCTGCTGTGGACTCACGTAGTCTTCTCCTGGTTTGCGTGAATGGAAAGAGACAGAGCTCTGTCTCTGGTGTGTCTTCTAATAAGGGCACAGTCCCTTCATGACGGCCAGACCATCATGACCACAGTTAGCCCTCGCTACCATCTCCAAATATCGTCATACTTGGGGTTAGAGCTTCAACATATGGGGTGGGGGGGGGAGACACAGTCAGTCCATCACAGTCTATATGCCATACAAACGTGCACACGCGCATGTGTGCACACACGAATGTATTTGCATTTCCAGGGGTATGTCATATGAAAGTACCTGTGGGTAGATAAGGATATTGATGTATATACATGTGTGTGTGCATGTAGACACATGTGAGCCTGCAGGTGTGTACATCTGAGTGTGTGTACATGGGTCTGTAAGAGATTGGGGAACTTCAGCCCAGGTCAGCCCCTCGACCAAGAGCCCCATGAAAGCTGGGGTCACACAAAGGGGGCTCAGGTGGGACTTTGGGTAGCTAGGGCCTAAGAGCTAGTGCTCCCTAGATTGGAGCGGGGAGGGAACTCCCCAGCTGCTCACATCCGTCGCCCTGGTCTCCAGGAGACATTAATAATAGATCAGCAAATTCCAAATGTAAATAGGGCAATCAGGCCCGAAAACACAGACATTCATCACCCAGATACAAATTACACTGCCGGCCCTGATGTAATTACCAGAGTTCAGCTCAATGCATCGAGCCACCCCACCCTGTGCCCCAGTGTGTTGCTTTGTGCTGGTGTTCTCTTCACTGAGCTGGGTCATCCACCAGACCCCAGAAGGTCTCTTTGGCCACAGCCAAGCGTCTCTAGCTGTTTTAAGCAGGTACAAAGAGATAAAACCACTGGGATTCTTGGGGTTTCATGACAGAGCTCCAAAGGTCATGGGGACAGACACCAGACAATGAGTCAGATGCCTGTTTCTGGCTCTTGTTTTGAAATAACTTGCTGGGTGACCCTGGGAAAGTCACCCTTTCTGAGTCTCAGGTTCCTCTTTTATCAAAAGATGTTGATAATACAAGAGCTAAAATTACAAAACAAGACCATATGGTTTAGGGCTTTGCAGTCAGAGGAACCTGGTTTCAATCCCATCCTATCACTCTTGAGCTGGGAGACCTTGGGCAAGTTTCTTCCCTACTCTGAGCCTCAGCTCCTTTACCTGTAAAGTGGGTATAAGAATGCCAATTGCACAGGATTATTTTGAAGAAAGAATGAAATAAGAATTTTCTTTTAATTAGAGAATTTAACTCATTCACATTTATTGTGATTATAATACCACATATAAAATATATATCTGTATGTTGAAAAATCTGTATCTTTGTATATTGATTATATAATTATGTGTTTTATGGCAGACCTCTTTCTTGCCACATTTGTTGATGTTTCCTATTTATTGGTCTTCCTCATGTTTCTTTCTTTCCCATGTTTCTTGTATTAGTCATCTATTACTCCAAAATTTAGTGACTTACCACAATAACCACTGAGAGTCTTGTAGTTTCCATGGGTCAGGAACCTGAAAGAGGCTTAATGTGGTTCTGGTTCAGGGTCTTTCAAGAAGTTGCAGCTGTGATGTCAGCCAAGGTTGTAGTCTCATTCAAAGCCTCGATTCGACTGCAGTTCCACTCCCAAAGGTGGCTTCTTAGTTCCCTGTGTGATCCCCTGTCGGGCTGCCCGAGTGTCCTCATGATACGGCAAATGGTTTCCCCTAGAGCAAGTGACCTAAGAGAGCAGAGCAAAGTCTGTAATATCTTTAATGGCTGAGCTCAACAGGGGGGTACCGGGATGCAGGGATCCCTTGGGGCTAACTTGGACCCTGGCTCCCACCCCTTGTGTTGGATTGAAGGATAGTGCATGCAAAGCTCTCACCCCAGGCACTGGAAGAAATTTAGTCTCTATGACCCCCAGTGTGCAGCACAGTGCATGGCACAGACTAGGGATCCACAAATAATGGGATGGCGAGAAAAGGACTATAGCAGAATCTGGTAAGCTGTTTCCTAGAGGCCAGCAGCTACTTGCAATCCACATCGTCCTTCCTCGAGCCAGCTGAGCCACAGAGGGCTAGGAGCTCCTGCCTTCTCTCAACCAGAGGAGAGTCTAGACCAAAGGCATTTTCTAGGCCTGTCTCGTCCCAACTTTACATTGATCAGTAATTAAACACAGCCTCCAATTACTATAACGTTTGGCGAGGCACCAAGCTCGTGTGAAACCTTGCAATAAACATCTGCTTTATAAATTGCCTCTCAGTGCAGCGCACCAGTGGGGCTCTTGGGGGCTGGGAGAGAGAAAAGCAGGGAGCTGGGGAAGGGAGGAGAGGTTAGGGAGGGAGAGGGATAGAGGAGAGGGGAGAGGGGGGCCTTCCACGTGGTGGGAAGTCAGGGCCCAATCATTCGTGTGCAGAATGCCGCCTCGCCACCCTCCAAGGTGGGAGCCCTGATTTTTACCCAGAGCTGGGGAATCCTTGTCTCCTGAGACTGTGTCAAGAGCTGCACACATATCTAATGCAAATTACTTTTCTGTTGCTTTTTCTTTTTCCAAAACCCATAACATCCCACTCACCTGTCATTTACATTTAGAGGCAGAAACATAAAGATTTATTAGCTCTGCTAGCAGCCTTTGTCGGGGGTGAGACAGACTCCAGGCTGCAGAGGAAGAGGAAGCCCAGTGGTTTCTCACCACTGTCCTGCAGCCCCGCCCCACCAGACCCACTGTCCCCTGAACCAGAAGTGGGTCTGTGCACCCCACTCTGTCTCCTTCAGGTCTTGCTTGTGGAGTCTGCAAGGAAAGAGGGCCCCAGGGTTGGAGGTCCAATGGAACTGGGCCGAGAAGGGCTGGCTCAGCTCACCTGAGACTTCGGGCGAGTGACTTGCCTCTCTGGGTCTCTGTTTCTGCACTGGTGAAATGGACACAAGACCCATCGAGGTTTGTGAGGATTAAGGGAGCAGTGGAAGGAGGGGTAGCAGAGTGCGTGGGGCAGGAGCTCTGAAGCCAGGCAGGCCTGCTCCCTGGACACGACCTTCTCCTTTTCAGCCTCCTCTGAGATGGGAAGGTAAGAGTGTCAGCTCACGGAGGTGCCACGAAGCCTCAGCCGGATGTGCTTACGGTGGGCACTTCAGTGCCAGCGAGCCGGGACTCTCCAGGGCCTTCTGGGCTGCCCTCCCCAGCCTTTTCTCCATCCCCTCTTCCTACCTCTCAGAGCCCCCGCTCCTCCTGTTGCCTGGCACAGAACACCTGGGCTCTCCAGGGAAGACAGCTTGATTGATCCGATGTCTCCACCACTGTCCCACTATCCAGCCAGCCTGTTTGCTCCCCCGGGCACTGGAGGAGGTCAAGGACTTCCGGTGGCTGGGGATGGGGGTGAAAGGGAGGACTGTCCGAGGCCAAACTGCCCGTCCGGGGAACCCCACAACTGCCCAGCAGGGCTGAGATGAAATGGACGTCACGTGTGTTAGTACCACGATGCGCTGAAACCCCACGTGGGTGCTGTGGGGGCGTGTCCCTCTCCCTTGCTCCGCCTACCTTGGCCTGGTAAGACTGAGGCCAAGTGAGTGTGGGGCCACCTCCCATCTCTACACCCACATCAGCTGCCAAAGCACCGGAGTCCACCATTAGGAATACGTTTCTTGGCCTTAGCGTTGACGCTTGGTCTTTTTAAAAAAATGAACAGTCCCCAGAAGGCTGCCCGAGAGAGTCCCCTTCTACCTTTAGCAAGAAATCATTGACGAAAAGATCCAATCTGATAGAGGGGACGTTCATCCTAGTGCTGGGGTCACGGTAAATATTAGATGAATGAGTGCATGAGTGAATGAAGCCCAAAGTCCCTCTGGCACTGGCATTGCTCTTGGAATGTTCACCGCACGGAGTCCAGCTCGCTCCAAACTTTCCTGACACAGGAAACTCATTGCCTAGAGGCAGCCTGGTCCGCCTCTAGACAAACTCCATCCTGAAACGTATTGCCTACGTTGAGCTCCAACTCACTTCCCTGAATCTTCTCTAGGGATTGCCTCGCTCCTGCAGCAGGGCTCCGAGGTCAAAATCCTAAATCACAGATAAGTCGTCGCCAATAAGTTTTGTAGAAGCTCGCCCTGCCATGTCACGGTGTTTATCAATGAAACTGACAGAGCCTGCGAAGTTTCATTCTGGTGAAGCTGTCAGCCCAACGTAGCATGCAGGTGCTCCTACGAGTGGGAATGTGGCAGGATTGTAGCAAGAGCTCACCCCAGCCAGGTGCCAGGCACTATTTAAACGTTCTCACGTGTATTGACTCATCTACTGCTCCCGGCCTCCAGGGAGGGAGGTGCTAGGAAACTGAGACTCAGAGAGCTCAAGTGACTTGCCCGAGATCCCACAGCTGCAGAGTCACTGGGGCCGGGATCTGAACCCAGAGTGTCTTGCTCCAGAGTCTGGGCACCTAAGTCTTACACTAAACTCCAGCCGTATTTACTTGTGAATCAGGATTTTCTTGATACCGGGCAACTCAAACCAGATGCAGAGATAAATCGGATGTGGGGTTGAGACAAGACAGTGGCTGTCATCCCTAACTCCCGATTTCTAATGTTTATGTCTGTCAAAGCAGCGTCATTGTTCTTCCTACATGGCTTTATGAATAAATATATCATTTAGCCCACTTTGGGTTGTGACAGAAAATCCAACTAGCTGGAACATAACGGCTCCAGCAACGAAAACCTCCAGGGGTGGGGCTGGCTTCAGGCACGGTGTGATTCAGGGGCTCTTGTGATGTCCCGAAGGCTCAAGTTTTTGCCATCTCTCAGCCTTTCATGGTGTGGGCTTCATTCTTAGACTCTGACAGTGAGCTCTGGTGCCGCTGGGGTTACCTCATCCCCAACCTTGGGCTCAACACTGGAAGATAAAGGACCTTCTCTCCCTCTGCTGTCTGTGTTTAACTCGCAAGCCCGAGTGGCCCACACGGGTCACGGTCTGGTCCCTGTGGCAGGGGGATGCCTTGGGCATTGGGTCCATGCCCAGCTCTGGTGTGGAGGGGGCCGAGAGTGGGGGCAAAATAATCCCCTCACAGGAAGATTGTGGTGTTGTCCCCAGAAGGAGACAGGAAGCTATAAATATCCACTGGGGGTAAATGTCTCACTCGGAATGCTACTAAAATGTTTTAGTTCCCGTTTTATACATACTTAGCTTCCACTTAAGATGTTATTTTCAATGGGATGCCTGGGTGGTTCAGTCGGTTAAGCATCTGCCTTCGGCCCAGCTCATGATCTCGGGGTCCTGGGATCGAGTCAGGCTCCCTGCTCAGTGGGGAGTCTGCTTCTCCCTCTGCCTGCTGCTCCCCCTGCTTGTGCATTCTCTCTCTGTCAAATAAATAAATAAAATCTTCAAAAAGAGAAGATTTTATTTGTCAGTGAATTACATACTGAAAGCCTGATGAAGGACCACTGGCCTATAACATTTAAAATAGGCTCATAGGTCTGTAATGAGGATGGGCATTAATTCGCCAACGAGGATGGCACACGAGGGTTTGCCAGCACTTTCTCTAGGAGAATAATAATATCGTGATAAAGTTACTGGTCATCGCATACTTGCTCTGTACATACTATTAATACCTGATATTGCAGCAAGAAGTTGACACTCAGGGAGGCTAAGTGACTTGCCTAATACCACTCAGCTGGTAAAGGGAAGATTAGAACAAGAGCCAAGTCTGCCTGACATCAAACTCAACAGGTTCTTCACTCAAAAACTTACATTTTAGATAAATATAAATATGTTACAGTATATATTATATACATTAATATATATAAGATTATATATATATATATATATATATATATATATATATATATATAATGGTTGGTTGTTGCAGAAAAAAAAAAACAAGCCCAACTCAAACCATAGGGAAAGATGTAAAGGAAAAAATTAAAACTACCCCCTTACATTGAACATTTTAAAGGATTTTAAACTTTTAAAATCGTGAGACTCATCCTGCACCCAGCACAAAATAAATTAAACCAGCACGTAAATATATGGAATGAAACCCCAAAGTTGTCTCCATCTCCCATTCTTTGGTCTCACTTTCTGAAGAGAATCACTGTGAATAGATGCTTGCGTTGTTCTTTCCATCTATTTTTCATGCACATCAAGCCTGTGTATGCTTCCATTTACATAAACAGTGGCATGCTAGAAACTGTCCTGTAGTTTGCATTTTCAGCTCGATAATAGCTCATGTACTTCCTTGTCTATTGGTCTGCACGGAACGAGCTCGTTCTTTTTCCTTGCTGTGTAGTACTCCACTTAAATGGCTGCACGATAACTTATATTTAACCAGTCTCCTGTTGATGGACACTTAAGCTGTTTCCAGTTTTATGCTTTGTTTTGTTTACTTAAGATCGCCATGAATATCACCGTATTTTCTCTCTGCCTGTTTGGACGCAGAGTGTGTTCTAGGCTGTAACCACCTGCCACATAGCCCTCAGCTACGTGGCCACACTCCCCAAGCCAGGTTTGGCATCTCCACCAACCTCTGCTTGGGGGGACCCCTTGGGAGGGGTCCCCTCCTCATATTCCCTCCAGTCTCTGCTCTGTAGCCTCTGAAGGCCCAGCTCAGAGCTCTCAGTGTCTACGATAAGATAATTTACATTTTCTGTTATTTTTATATTTCAGCAAAAAGGGGGCACTTAAAGTGAGATATCTCTTGACACGCTGTTAACAAGGATTCATAAAAGTGAACTGTTCACCTTGTCTGTTGGCGGCCGGTTATGAAAAATCAATAGCACGCAGAGGCACCCTGTTCATCGCATCTGAGTTTGTCTGTTTAGTGGTGTGGACAGGGCAGGAGCTGCCTGGCCCCTCAAACATACACCCCCAGGAGGCTGGGGGATCTGCAGGCGTGGGGCTCCTAGACCCCAGTGCCAGCTCAGGTCAGAAGTCAATGCAGAAAATGCATCATTTGGTGCAGAGAATGCTGTCCAGTCCTACACCCTGCTCACTTCTTTCTTCCCCATAACCACCATGAGATCATGGCTCAAATGCCACATCTTCTAGAAAACCCTACGCTCACATACTTACCAAACACACATGGAGGCTTCTGCTGTGGGGCAAGTCTGTGCTGGGCACCTAGGGGTGGCTCAGCATGGTCCCTCCTTTCTGCATTTTGAAGCTGGACAGGTAAACAGGAACTCACCACTGGGACAGCGTGACACGGCCCAGGGAACAAGGGGATGAACCAGACAGGGTATAGGAGGAAGGCCTTGTTGAGGAGAGGGAACAGTATATGCAAAGGCTCAGAGGCAAGAGGAGGGCGGGCAGGTGGGCCTGGCGGCACTGGCGGTTTGATCTGACTGGAGCACACATGCCCAGAGAGGAGATGGGAAGGGAAGGGGACCAGTGCCCCACCACGGAGGGCCCTGCAGAGCCCGCTGAGGAATGGGGGGCCTGATGGGGGCTGGCGCCTCTGATGGCGGTATTTGGGGGTGTGTTTTAACTTCTCTTCGAAACTGTCTCAAACGCCTTAATTTTTCTGTAATGAATCTGTGTTACCTTTATAAGAATTTAACAATAACAATAAAAATCCTGCAGAAGGAAGAAAAGGAAGAATGAGAAGTAGCAGTGATAGTGGTAGCGTTGGGAAGAGGAACAGTGATAATAACAGGAATTGTGGGAGTAAGAGTGGCAGCAGTAACACCAATAGCAGCAACAAGGGAAGGACAAGTAGTAATAGTGGGAGTAATCGTGAGGGTAGTAGTGGTAATAGTAAACAGTGGCGGTAATAGAAATAAAAATAGAATTGCTAGTGGTGGTAGCAAAGGCAGTAGTAGCGTTGGTAATGGTAGTAATAGCAACAGTAGCAGTAGTAATACTAATAGTAATAGTAGTAACAGTGCTAGTAATAGTAACAATGGTGGCAGTAATAGTAGTAACAATTGTAGCAATAGTGGCAGCAACAGTAACAACAGGGATAGTAATAGCAGTAATGCGGTAGTACTAGTAGCAATGGTGGTAGCAATAGTGGCAATGGTAGTAATAACAATGGTAGTACTAGTAGCAATGGTACTAGTTGTAGTAACAGAGGTATTAATGGTAGTAATAGTTCAGACTCTACCCTGTAGGTGGAGGGGGCCACTGAAGAGAAGGGAAGGACGACAGGTTGACTTCCAGAAGACTCAGGAAGGTGAGTCTGAGGGCTGAGCTAGCCTGTCCTAGCTCTGCGAGGGGCTCGGTCCCTATGCCTGACCATCTCCTCTTCCATAATTCACCTGAGCAAAGTGGTTCATTTCTAGAATATACCATCACCCCATCAGCAACTAAACTTTGCAGTAAGTCAGATTCAGTCGTGGCTGCTGTGTGGATGGAGTGAGGGTCTGGAGAGGCAGGTCTCTCCAATGCCACTTTTCCAGCATCCAGAACCTTAATTGTCTCTCTCTAACTCTTAGAACCCTCAAAACTCGGACTTATTTTCTTATATCTTTTGTTTTCTCCATCTATTCATCCAGTACCCATCACTCACCCATCTATCCATCCATCCAACTACCCTTCCATCCCATCATTCATGCATCCATCTGTCCATCCATCCACCCATCACTCACTCATCTATCTATCCATCTATCCATCCATCCATCCAACCACCCATCTATCCATTCACCCATTGCTTATCAATCCATCCATCCATCCATCCATCCATCCATCCATCCATCCATCCATCTCTTTATTGTCTGTAGTAGAAAGATCCCTTGATTAAGGTTCACCGAATGTTAATTTCTGGGTAGTGGAATTCCCTTCTTGAATCTTTGTACTTTTCTGTATTGTTTGAATTTGTATAGCACATATCCGTCACAGGTGTTTGTGTAAAAACGATGCATTCATGAAAACAATCAAGCATACCAAGATAAAAAACACAAGCCAGGGCGCCTAGGTGGCTCAGTGGGTTAAAGCCTCTGCTTTCGGCTCAGGTCATGATCTCAGCATCCTGGGATTGAGGCCCACATGGGGCTCTCTGCTCAGCGGGGAGCCTGCTTCCTCCTCTCCCTCTGCCTGCCTCTCTGCCTACTTGTAATCTCTCTCTCTGTGTCAAATAAATAAATAAAATCTTAAAAAAAAAAAAACACAAGCCAACATTTCAGAACGCTCACCCTGGTGCTAGTCAGCTGCTACCTAAGAAGTCAGACTACTCGGAGACTGCCATGCTGTGAGGAAGCCCAAGCTAGCTGAGTGGAGAGGTGCAGAGAGACGGGGGAGGAGCTCTGCCAGCTCCAGTGGCCGGCCATCGAGCCCAGGCAGCGGTCATGTGAGTGCAAGAACCATCTTACACACCTCAGCCCCAGCATATCCAACCTGGAGAAGAACAAAACGGACTCATTCAGTAGCAAGAGCTGAGACCCAAGACCCACTGCTAGTCATTCAAGGACCCCAACTTAGGACGCAGTCATCAGTGAGCAGACATAACCTGTCCCTGCTGTGCACTACCTTGGTCAATGTACACAAGAAGTTGTTCTCACGTGTGTGCACATACACACACACACTCACACGGTTTGCATATCACCCTGGGCTGATCCCTTACCTTTCTGGTCTCATTTTCTCTATCAGGAGTCAGATGACAGGAGGTGATCACACTCCTAGACTCCCCCACGTCTCTTAGCCGCCGTATCTGGAAGGCAAAGTCATGGGAAGTATAACTTGGTCTTTGGAGTCAGGGTCCCAAGTTTAAGCCTTGGCTGTGGCCTCTATGAGCACGTGACCTTGATTCTCCCCATGCAATGCTTGGCTTTTTTTTGTTTTTTGTTTTTGTTTTACTTTTCTATCTTGATGAAAAATATGTGATGTTAGAAGTCATGGCAAATGGGACCATGGCTAACGTGGCACAATTTATATTGCTGGTACTCTTGGTGCTTCTAACATGTTTCGGCAATATTAAAAAATTTTTCCTTCTGCGGCGGAGTTGTTGGCGGGGAGCAGACGACGTCCTCCTTGCCCCGAGCCTGGATGGCCAAACTACTCCCTGAGAAGCACACAGACAGGGTGGGCGGGTGCAGCCGGGGGCAGCCTATGCACCAACCAGCCAGCCCCTATCACGATGGAATGAGGATCTTGGCAAGGTTATCCCCCATGTGAGTGTGCACGTACACAGACACAGACACACAGACACACAGACACAGACACACAGACACACACACACACACACTGCAGCTACTCACATACCCGGCCTGATGAGAGTCAAAAGGGCGAGCAGGGGCCAGATTAAATATGTGCTGATTATGCAAGCCTGTGCTCCTGTTTACTTCTCATAAATAAGACATGAGCCCTGTTTTCCACCCCCCAACACACACGCACGCGCACACACATGCACACTTCCTGGGAATGATATTTATTGTATGCAAATCAGCAACTGAACTGAGAGGGGAAGTAATCACCTGTTTATCAGATGGTGTGCAGATCCGGCGGAAAATAAGCCGGGGTAATGGCCCTGTATCTATTTGTTGGAAGATGACAGACCCGGGTCTGGATTTGCCGTACCCTGGACACGTCAAGGGCTGGCCCTGGGACCCTCCACCCCCCTGCCTGGTCAGGTCCACCCAGTGGCCTTTGCATCCAGGAAGCAGCAGGGCGAGGACTGCTGTCTGTCTGAGCTCGGACGGCTGTTTGCAGACAAGACCTTGGACAGCAGGCTGACCTGGTTTGAAGGCAGGGTCTGCTGCTCCTCGCTGTGTGACCTTGAGCACACTGCTGTACTTCTCTGGTCTCCATTCCTTCCACGGTTAAATGATGACAATCATAATTCCAGTCTTGTAGGGTGCTGGGAGCATGGGAAGCTTCAGGCGTGTCTGGAGTAAGGCACTTGGGTCACCCTAGACATTTCTCTCTTCCTCACTTCCCATTTCTGCTTCCTAACTGCTTCCTGAACGTGAGCACGGCCTGGCCCCTGGAAGAGCCTGCTAATGCTGTCCTTGTTCTGCTATCTTCCCATCTCTCGAAGACGGACATCTTGTGGGCTTCACTGTTTTTTCTCTGTCCTCTCCAATTCGTTACTCACCCTTGGGAAGAGAGAGGGCTCTTTCTAATGGGAAAATCCCACCATCACATCGGTCCCTTGTTCAAAAGCCTGCTGTGGCTCCTCAGTGCCCTCAAGACAGGGAAATCCACACTGCTCCCCGTGCCTCACGAGGAGCCCAGGTCCACACCGCAGCAGCCTGGCGACTGCCTCCTCCACCAGGCTCCAGCGTCTCAGATCTTTATTCAGGTCCCAAAAACATGCCGAGCCGGTTCCTGCCCCAGGGCCTTTGTCCTTGCTATGCCCTTTGCCTGGAACCTTCTGCCCCTGGCTCCCGTTCCATGATGCTACTGAAATGTCACCTCCCCGGGGAAAGTGCTCCATCTAAATTAGGTCCCCTGCCAGCGATTCTCCCTCTCTCGGAACCTTGTCAGTTTCCTTCGTGACACTGATCGCAACTTGTCCTAATGTTATTTGTTTGGGCTTACTGCATTGTGGCTGCATCTCCAGCAGACTGTGAGCTTCCAAGAGCAGGGCCTGCATCTGTTTCGCTCACCACGGTGGTCCCGGTGATCTGGTTCTTCACCGGAGTAGCTGCTTTGCAGAGACCTTTTGAAGGGCTATGGTTATGACCAGAGAGGCAGAGGGGCGCTCTGGGCCGGGCGCCGTGTGCCCCAGAGGGGAGGGGGTTGGACACCTGGTGCCCTGCCAACTCCAGGGCCCCCCAAGGGAGGTTTTCTTGCATCTCCCTAATGGCCTGACATATAGGGTCCCAGTGATAAAACTCCCTCTGATAAAAGATGCAAAACTAACATCTGGCGGTTAATTAATAAAGAGCAGCGGTGTCTGGCTGGGGGCGCGTGGTGTGCTGATGCTGGCGTTTTCTTCGCCCGCCCCAAGAGATGCTGACACCAGTTCGAAAACGGGGCGGGGTGGGGCAAGAAAGATCGATTTGGAACAGGCTCTGCTGATGAGTCTCCCGAGGGGCAGGACACCCCTGTCCCCTCTCTAGGGGGCTGACACCCAGTCCCCGCCGAAGGGTTATGGGTGGTAGGAGGCTGAATTTCATTTATTGAGGACCTATTATGTGCCAGGCTCTAAGAGGTGGATGTCTCTGTTGCCACTTCCATCTAAGGAAGCGAATCTACGCACAAGGAACCCAAGGCTCAGCCCCCTGCCCCAGACCCCAGACTCCTCCTCCCTCACTAGGAATCAGGGGCTCTGGGCAGTGCCAGATGGGGAGTCCCTGGGGGGCCTGTCACAAATGCAGGCTCCTGGGCCCCGGCACCCTGGAGTGGGGCCCAGGACTCTGTATTTGTAACAAGAGCCCCGTGTGATTCCGGAGTGGCTGGATTGGGTATCTCCCCTTGGAAAAGCCGGATCTCGTGAAAGCTGCAAACGCTTCCTGAGCACCTGCTATGTGCCAGACCCCAGGCTAATCCCAAGAACACTTCTGCTGGAAGGACAGACATTTCCATTTTTCACAGATGCGGCCCAGAGAGGAAAGGGACTTGATCAAAGCCACACGGTGAGGCAGGAAGGCTCCAGCCCAGATCCTCAGACTGTGCCTGGCCTCAGGGCTTCCCAGCTGTCTCCACCCTGCCTCCTGGGAAGGGGAGAGGACCTGGCTTCCAGCTGCAGGAGTCACTTGCCAGGACTGGGCCACTGAAATATTAATAGGGCTAATGTTTCAATTACTACTTGGGACACCTTGCTTGGCAGGGCTGGTCCTTAACCTCAGCTCAGTGTGTCAGGGGGACTTTATACAAGTGTGTGGGGAGATTTTACCATTTTATTTATTTGAAAGAGAGAGAGAGAGAGAGAACAAGTGGGGGAAGGGGCAGGCGGAGAGGGACAAACAGGCACCCCGCTGAGCACAGAGCCCAGTGTGGGCCTCCATCCCAGGACCCTGAGATCATGACCTGAGCCGAAATCAAGAGTCGGACGCTCAGCCAACTGAGCCACCCAGGGCACCCCAGGCTGCGAGAGATTGTAACCGGAGCAGCCCATGTCTGAATGCCAACTCTGTGGGGCTGGGCGGGGTGTCACCTGGAAGCCAGGCACGTAAGGAGACTCCCGTGGCCGTGGTGAGCAGAAAACAAGGCACCGGATCTTCACTGGGGCTTGAGTGCTGCCCGGAGTTACTCGGAGAGGTTGGAGTTTCAGGCAGACAGGTTCAAACCGTGGCTGTGTGAAACAGGTGCCCCATGTGGCCGGGCCTCAGTTTCCCCATCGTCCCTGCTCATGGGGTTCTTAGGGCAAATACATGATACAAAATTCTTAGCACAGGGCCTGTCCTTCGCACACACTATCCATCGGCTGTTGGTGTGTGCTTGTCTTCGTGTGCCAGCCCGATGATCAGATTAGGAGCTTACGAGCCCGTGTTGCTTAACCGATTCAGGGTTTTCTGTCCTGGCTGAGCCCGGCCAGTGCTCCCTGTGGCCGTCCCTGCTCCGGGAGTCCCACCTGCTGTGTCTGAGGGGCGGCAGCCCAGTCATCTGCCGTGGGAGGGGGCGCCAGCCAGCCCAGAATCCTCGGGCGTAATTGAATTGTTACCGACGTGCCCTGGTGACTCAGGCCCGTTATACATGATAATGCTCCCAGGGGCCGAACTGGCTCCCACCTCAGAGACCTCCTGGGAGCCTGGAAGGTGGCCCCATCAGGCCAAGAGTTGGGGACACCTAGGATTATAGGGCGTGTCCCTGCCTCTGCTACTGACTTGCTGTGTCACCTTGGCCAAGTCCCTTACCCTCTCTGGGGCTGTCTCTGTCCCTCAAGTCAGCTCCTGTGTCTGTGCCTGAGGGCCGGAGTTGGGGGAGGAGGAAAGAGCCTGACTTGGGGGCTCACACAAGGCTCCTCTCCCATCTCCCCCTCTCTGACCCACTTCCCTCCCCCAACCATCCTCAGTCCTGCCTTCCAGGCTTCCACAGCAGCCAATGTTCACTGCCTGCAAAGTACATCTTGGCATGAACCCCATTTTTCAGCTAGGCACACTGAGGCTCAGAGAGGTAAGGTAACAAGCTCGAGGCCCACGGCCAGGAAGTTACCAGATTCTGCACTTGAACCTGGGTCTGTCTGACTTTCTCGAGCCCATGTGCCCACCTTCCCTGCTACCCTGCCCTCCTTTCTGCCCCGTCTTCCCCTTGGCCTGGACGACAAGTTGGGGAGACTCTTCTAGCCACCTCCCTCCCCCCGTCCCCTCCCAGGCCTGCCCTGGGCAATCAGGTTCTTCAGATATGATTTGGGATTCTAATGAATGGAATGATTTGGCATTTAAATAATTATCCACTCTCTAACTGTTAGTGCTGCTGAGTCGGGAGAAATTTCCGCATCTTATTTATGAATATGGTTTCTCCCCCTCATCGGGTGGAGATTTCCCAGCCACCCCCTCCCAGCACCTCCTCTCTTAAATGCCTTTCCAGCGCCCGCCTCCAGCGGAGCCTTCCCCCACACGAGCCCCTAAGTGCCTATTAACAGCGTCTCGCTTCCGCTATCAGCACCCGTTCACGCCCCTTTTTTATCTTTACATTTCAATATCATTACAAATCCTAGTGTTATTCAAATTGCATCAATTATTCAATTTCTCCTCCTGGAGTGGAGGCAGTGGCTTCCCAGTGGCTGAGCAGGAAAAAGCAAAGGCCTTTTTCAAGGAGGGCTTGAATTCACGGGGGATTCAGCCGACTTCCATTAACCTGGGCTTTTTGGCTCCCACAAACCGTGGCATTGATTAAAACACACACACAGTTTCAATTTGGTTTGGGGAGAAAGCCTGCTGCTGAGAAGCACTTGAAGAACGGTCTGGGAGAGAAAATGCTTTTTGCTGCCCTGGGATCTTCCTCCACGGATCATTTATTGAACCCCTCCTGTAAGAAGAGCAGCCGCCACTTATGGAGCACCTACTGTGTGCCAGACACCACCAACATCTTTAAAGAAGATCCTTCCTCTATCTTTGGGACCAGCTGGTGAGGTCGTTTTTATAACAGGAAACCGAGGCTCAGAGAGGGGAGGTCTCTAGCCCAAGGCTGCACAGTGGTGGAGACTGGCTTTGTCTTCGGGACCTGGCCTCTTAACCATTACGCTATCGGCTAGGGTGGTAGGGTTTGGGTGACCTCCAAGGAATCGCCAGATAAGGGTCTGAGGGAGTGGGAAGGAGAGAGAATGAACACTTCTTCCCTTTACCGAAGAATCACATGAGAAAGGATTCACATCGCATTACTCATAAAAGCCAATTTTTTCCCCTAAGTGACTGGGAGTGTCTCGGCTTATGGACATTGAGTCATATCCTGGTCACATTTCCCTCTTTGCTTTGGCTGCCAGGAAACTCCGAGCCCACTGATCACAACCATACGAGAACTTAGACTACCACGTCGCCATCCTGGGGCACTCATCCAGGCCTTTCCTGTTTGGGCATGGCGGTGTATACTGGCAAACTTCTAAGCCTTTTTGAAATGAGGCAGCTATAAGCGCCTTTTAAAAAAGGCTTTTAAGCATCCATTATGAAGCATCAATTTTATGCAAGTTCTTATTTAACCTTGGCAAGGGGTTTATTCCCACTTCACGGATGATAAAACTGAGGCCCAGAGAGGCTATGTGACTTGCCCAAGGACACACAGTAAGTGGCAGAACCAGGACGGGAACAGAGTGTGCAGCCCCCCAGCCCCAACCTCCTCCCATGACCCAGGGGAGGCAGAAGGCCAGCGAGTGTGGTCCTGCCCCAGACTCCAATATCCCTCCTCTGCGTCTTGGTCTAGCAGGAAGGTGTCAAGAAAGAGCATCTAGTCATGAGTCAGGGATCATGGTCCCCACCACCTTGCTGGTATCTCTCCGGGCCTCAGTTTCCCCACTGAACACTTTTGGGTCACCTCCAAGGCCCCACACAGCTCTGACCTCTTACTGTTTCTGTTTTACCAGCGCCTCTGTTTGCATCTGAACCACGGTCGCCACTCCCCAAGGCAGGTGCAGACCCTGGGGAGTTGCGTCACCTGGTTCCCAGGCTTTCCTGATGCCACCGACAGGAGGAGGGAGCCACCGTGCTGGTGACAGGGCTGTGGCACGCATCTCCCACACCAGCCACCTGCGTGCTCCGTGATCCTGGGTCCCTGGCAGGCAGCACCTTCCTGGCAAGGCGAGAACTCCCAGGATGGGGACAGAGGTGAGATGAGGATGGGGAGAGGCTGAAATCTGGGTGGGGTTCTGTCTCTTTCCAAACTCGAGGACTCTGGGATCAGGGTCCCGGGCGCCAGCCTGGCCTCGGAAGGTCTAAGGCTCCCAGCAGGCAGGCAGCGGGCGTCCTAGATTGCCGGGCACTGGAGACTCGGGGCACGGGGCTCCACTGCAGGTAAAAGGACCGTGTTTATGGAGGACCTACTAAGTGCCTTACTTTCCACCAGAGGCTGCAAACTGGCAGGCCACACATTAAGTTCAGGCCCCAAACATGGTTTCTCTAGCCCACATGATGCTTTTAAAAAGCTCGAATTCATTTTTTTCCTGACACTTATAAATGGGGAAATCCTATAGAAAATTGGGATTTAGGGTTCTGTTGAGAAGTCAGACCACCAGGCACTGCTGAGCCCCTTCCCCGCAGGATTGCTGGGGGCTTACGTGGAGCTTGCTTCTCCTTGCCTGCCCCCCCCAAATCCAGTTCCCACCCAGCCCTATTGTCTCCCTTACATTGCCTGGCCCCTGTGGGCACCCCGAGTGCTTACCTCCTCTTATAACCATGAATGCCTTCTGGGGGGGGTGTTATTATTCTCATTTGATAAAGAAACTGAGGGCTTCCAGGTTACACCCATCACACCAAATTCCACAACAGGTAAGTGCTGGGGGCAGGACTTAACCCCAGCCCTCAGCCCCCCAAATTGCTACCTCCACCCTCCCACCCCCCAGAACAGGCAGCCCCAGCAGCCTCCCTTGGCACGGGGTTCCTAAGTCCTTGGCGTCCTTGTGTAAAATGAATGGCCTCAGATGGCCCTTCTGGCTTTTTTTTTTTCTTTTTCTTTTTGCCCTTCTAGCTTTAACAAAGGGTGTGGCAATTGGAACTTGGGCTCCCTGGGGTTGGAACCAGGAATCTAACCAGTAGTCAGGCTCTGTGCTGGCAACTTTGAACACCATCTCTTTTCACCCTCATGACACTGCAGGGGCTTTAACTGATCAGGAAACTGAGGCTCTTCCACCGCCCTCCACAGCCCCATACCTCTGCCTTCCTTTTAGCTGCTTGATGTGTCCTGCCCCCACTTCCTACCTCAGGGCCTTTGCTCATGCTGTCCCCTTTTCCCGGACTGCTCTTCACCCTCCTGCACACAAGCCTTCATCATCCTCAGGTCTTCCCTGGCTCCCGGAACAAAGTCTGGATCCTCCTGTTCTTGCCTCTTAGAGTTCCCTGCCTACTTTGTAGTATTAATAACAATAGTAACGCCAGCTAAGACTTACTGAACACTTTCCATGAGCCAGGCACTGTTCTAAGCAGTTTGATTATATCATCTCAGCCTCTCAAGTGGCTGTGATTATTGCCCACCTGTTATAGAGAAGGACATGGAGGCACAGAGAAGTTAAGTAACTTGCCCAAGGTCACACAGCTAGTGTTGAAATTTTTATCCTGGGCTATGTGACTGTTTGACTGATGTCCACCGGGACTATGCCCTGGGGGAGCCTGCTCTTGATAAATATGCTTTAAATGAATGAACACGCCAGGCTTATGGCTCCAATTTCCATGCCCATGACCACGAGGGTATATGACCATCACCTCCCTCTCCTGCCAGAGAGTCTCACCGCTGGAGCTGCCCCCAGACCCTGTCTGGCTTCCAAGGAAATGCTAAGGTCGCCGGCCTCCCCCACCTCACCGCCAGGATCGCCAGTGAGAAAGGGGCCAGACAGGATTCAGTACCGTAGACAGCGTCACACCCCCGGTCCCCCACCCCTGCCTCTAGGAAATTCCCAAGGAGCCTCTCACTCTCCCCTTGTACCCCTCCTTCCTCACCGCCCTCCCCTGCACCAGTTTACTGCCAATGACATTCAGATAAATGGCTGTTGTCAGCCGGGCCGGTCCCACGGAAAGGCGTGTCGTGTGATGTATGGCACCATCTTCTACAACCACAGGACTCGCCGCTCAGGAGCTCTGAGGGAGTGCTCCCCCACCCCTGTCAGCCTCCGACCCTGGGCCACATCTGGGCTTCGGGGTCCCCCTCCTGTTCAGCCCTGGGGATGAGTCTCCCATCAGACACAATTACTGGGGTCTTTAATCATATGCTGTTAAGAGCCAGGCCCATTCCCCTACTCTTGGGGGACACCATGCAACCCCAAAGCCAACCTCCATTCCTGTCTGCTCTAGGCATGTGCTCCTGGATTATTCTGGGGCTGAGGGGGCCGCATGGGTAGTGGTCATTGGTCGGACCCTCTGCTTCTGGGCCCAGAGCGAGGAGTCCCGGCCCAGCCCACCCCCCAATAGGGCAGTTAATTAAGCTCTGGTTTATGATTGTGTGTCCCTTCATTCAGCTCAGCTGGTGTGGGGAGATGGGGCACGTCACAAAGCTGCTGCCCCTCGGGCCCGCCAGCAGCCCCTGGGGAGGGCTGGGGTATCTGAAGCCACTAGGTCCTTGTATTTCAGGGGGCACGAAATGCTCTCTCCTGCCCTTGGACTTCTGCCAGCCACCAGCAGGTTTGTCATCTTTCAAGTGGGATTAACGATAATAATAGCTAGCACTTACAGAGTTCCGTGCGAATGTTTTATATGCAGCAAAACCGCCGTCATAATATTGAAACGTGGGGCCGAAGTATTCAATTGCATGGAGTACAGAGTCACATGGGGTGCTGACCAAAAGACTGGAGTCGGCCAACCGGAAGACATGGGGAACAAATCCGAGTACTTCCAAAAACCCACACCATGAGCTTGGACATGTGGTCCTCGAAACAACCACCTGAAATCGTTGCCATTAGCCCATGTCACAGACAAGGTAGACTGAGGCCCAGAGAGTTTCACAAACCTCCCCAAAGACACACAGCTGGTAAATTGCAGGGCTGGGATTTGAGTCCAGGAGATGGGGCTCCAGAGTCCCCGCTTCAGCCACCAGCCCAGCCTGCCTTCCGGAGGTAGAGTGAAGACCCAGTGAGAATGAGGTGTGGAGGTCCCCCCCCCAACTGGCCCTGGGCACCTATATCACCAACACACCCCCCCCTGCCCTTTAGAATCATCAGCGCCCATGGTCCTCAGCGGCTAATCTAGCCTGTTTTCCTTCCCCCACCCCCTCTGATAGAATCTAATGGCTTTTTGTATTTCCTGGTCCTGAGCTAAGCGGATCTGCTTCCTCACCTGTCAGGTACCCACCTGGTTACCCCTTCCTCATAGAGGTAGAGATGGGAAAAGCACACCCATAGCATTAAACTTTGCAGGCGAAAACCAGGAAAAACCTACCAGGACTGCAGGCAAGTAAAGACACATGCCCTCACAGATGCTCCTCTTTGTAAATGACGTATTGAACACCTACTGTGTGCCTACACAGTGGTGCTGGGAAGGAGGGAAGGGAAATAGCCCCAAAGCACTCTCAAGAGCGAGCTTACCCTGTGTCTCGGGCACTGCAGCCGCCGCCGTGACCTAATCCCACAGAGTGAGGGGCTGAGACAACAGACAGTCATTTTCTCACTGTTCTGGAGGCTACAAGTCCAAGATCAAGGTGCCAGCATGGATGCTTCTGGTGAGAGGTGGCTGCCTTCCTGCTGTGTCCTCACATGGCAGAGAGAGAGAGAGAAAACATGCAAGTTCTGGCGTTTCTTCCCAGAAGAGCACTAATCCCATCATGAGAGCCCCACTCTAATGACTTCACGTGAACCCAATCACCTCCCAAAGAAGCCACCTGCGAACACCATCCCCTGCTTCCACGTGGGAATTTGGGGGTGGGGGATGGGCGGGGGTACAATTCAGGCCATAGCACCACCTGCCGGGGAGACAAAACTTTCACATGGGGAACTGGGTGCGTGCCTTCTACTCCTGGACTCAACGTTGACTCACCAAGAGTGTGCAGAGCTCCCGATAGGAATGTGGCACCACTGTGGGCACTGAGAAGACAGACGGGGCTCCTGCCTGCCTTCCATGGAGGGAGAGGACGGAACACAAAATGAAACAGGGGGATGGGAAGGAGAGCGATCAAGGGGTCAGGAAGGACCTCTGCAAGGAGCAGGCCAGGGGGCTGAGACGTGAGGCTGGGAAGCCAGCCCCGTGCAGAGCTGGGGGATCAGCATTCCAGGTGGGGGGAACAGCAAAGGCAAGGATTTGGAGGCGGAAAGGAACAGAGGATGCTTGGGCAATCAAGAGAGGGCTGAGGGGCTGGATCAAGGGCAGGGGACAAGCGCCACCCGTTGTCCCTCGGACTGACCCTGTGATTGCTGGCCAGAGAAGAGGGCGAATGGCCAGCAGGAAGGGAGGGGGTGGGTGGCGGGGCCCACTCTACCACACCTGTAGCTTAGCTGCCTCTGAGAACCGAACAGAGAGAAGCTTACACAATGGAAATGCATTCTCTCGAAGTCCTGGAGGCGGGAAGCCCCTGGTCCAGGTGTCGGCAGGTTTGGATTTTTGGATCCCCTCCCCGTGGCCCGTAGACATGGCTCTCTTCTCCTCTCTGTCTTCCCGTGGATTCCCTGCTGCGTGTCCGTGTCCTAGTCACTTCTTGTCATGTCGGAGCACGTCCAACCCACATGACCTCACTTTACCTCAGTTACCTAAGTAAAGGGTCTCTCTCCAAATAGGGTCCCATACTGAGGTCCTGGGGGTTCGGGCTTGAACATACGAATGGGGGTACAATTCAGCCCCGAGCAGTGTCCCACCCACACCCTCTCCCCTTACCAACGGGGTGCCCGGCAGCCCAGCCTCTAGCTCGCAGCACCTACATTTCTCTGCCCGAAGGCTCTCTCGGAAGCCTGTTTTGTCACCTGTAAGCCAAGCTGGAAGTCTGGGGCACTCGTGCCCCCTCCAGCCCCTCGCCCCCCAGTGGTGATGCGGGTCGATTTGTAAATACCTATAAATACCCCGGCTGAGGCGTGTGGGTTCCAGAGTACCCGGGCGGGCGTCACGCACCTTTTCCTGCCTCCCCCACAGGAAGGAATCCCGGGGTGAGCTTCATCTCCAAAACAGACTTGCAGTCCTACCCTTGTCTCAGGGTCTGGGGAACCGTCAGGCGGAGCAGGTGGCTTGTCCCCTCCAGGACCCCGGGAGCCTGGAGCGGGGGAGCACTGCCAAGGACTGTCCCCAGAAAGTGGCAGGCAGAGCAAATGGGGTCCTGGGCTTAAAACAACAGCAGTCAGAGTCACCATCCCCCGCCCCCGCCCCCGCAGCTTACCGAACACTCTCCCAGCCTCCTCCTTTTAAACCCACCCATCCGCTCCACGTGGTGCAAGTTCTGTGCTTAGCCCCATTTACAGATGGGGAAAAAGAGGCTCAGAGAAGTTATCACTTCCCTGAGGATGCAGAGCTAGGTTCGCAACCAGTGCTCTATCTACCGCCTTGTAAGGTTGGGACCTCAGATGCCCTGTGTCCCAACTTCCTCCGGGTGGCAGTTGTTCAGGGCCCCCTCGGTGCTCGCCAGGCCNCCCCCCCCCCTGTCCCCCCCCCCCCCGCCCACACAGCCGGGACCGTTATCTGTTTTGTGCACGGCCTGCGCCCGTCAGGGTAATGGACTGTGCTTGTCCTAGCGGAGGTGGCCTCTGGCAGGGATGATGTATGAGGCGCTATTGTTTGATATGAATGCATTAGGTGACATTCCCGATAAAGACTTTACCAGCAGAGCCGTTCACGCTGGCAGCAGCCCCCATAGAGGGGGGCGGGCAGAGGCGGAGAAGCCCGAGTCCCCATCAGGCAGGGCTCCCGGGGACCTGGAGGCGGGGACCAGCCGCTTTCAGGGAGGCAGAGACCTGGTCACTCTCACTTTCCAACTTTCGGATCCCGTGTCTCCCAGCCTTACAAGCAGCGGTGTAGACCGTGGGTCTCAGACTCACTCGGTCTTGACGTGTCAGAATCGCCTGGGGGAGCCGGCTCAAAAGGCCGGGGCCTGAGTCCCCCCACCCAGATCCTGGCATTCTGCCTTTTTAGACCAGTTCCCTTCAGGAATCCAGTCTAGCTGGGCCACGCCCCCACTGAGGTCCCAAAAGGGATGTGGGATGAAGAGAATGGGGTTTGAGGCCAGAAGCCCCTGGGTCTTAGTCTGGGTTCCTCTGAGAAGCCGCACAGAAATCTTAGGCAGGTCACTCAGGTGTGCGGTGTGGCGATCTCAGCCCTGGCAAACGAGCCTCAGTCTTCCGATCTGAAATGTGGGCATAGTGGCAAACCTGCTGTGGTCGCCTCCCGGAGTTCGCGGGGACAAGAGCCCGCCCGTGCTCTGTCCACACACTCAAACCTCCCAGGGCCAGGTATGGTGGGCCCTCCGCGTCTTCCCCTGGGCCCTTCTGGGGACACCACACTTACCTGCACACACCGGGGATCCCAGGCACCATACGAGGGAAGGAGAGCCCTTTGGGGGCTAGAGGATCCTTCAGAGGATCCACTCCATGAGTCTCTTATTTTGGGTGGGGATGTAGCCGTTACCATAGGCTGGGGAGAAGACAGGGTGGGGAGTGGGTGCCAATGGGTGCAGTTTCTTATGGGGATGGTGATGATATTCTAGAATTAGACATTGGTGATGCTTGCCTAACTTGGTGAATACGCTAAAACCATGGCATTGTATACTTTAAAAGGGTGAATTTCATGATATGTCAATTACATCTCAGTTTTTAAAAAGATTTTACCTATTTACTTTTTAGAGAGAGCAAGCAAGTAGGGAGAGGGGCAGAGGGAGAGGGAGAGAGAATCTGGAGCAGACTCCTCACTGAGTCCAGAGTCCAACTCGGGCTCAGTCCCACAATCCTGAGATCGTGGCCTGAGCCCAAATCAAGAGTCAGACGCTTAACCGACTGAGCCACCCAGGTGCCCCAACTGTATCTAAATTTTTAAAAATGTTTATAGTCGCAGTTTGCAGTGCCCATGGGAGAGGCTGAGAGACCAGCTGGACACACGATCCTGGCACTTGGGAGTGAGCGGCACTGGGCACATAGATGGTGGTTAAATCATGCACCGGAATGAGATCCCAGGGGCCCATCGAGGCAGAGAGAGGGATGGAGAGGACAAGAGCCCAGCTCAGGATTTCCCGTTGATGGCAGGTGACACGTCATCTCTCTACCTCTAGAAAGGGGAAACCCTGACTCTCTTAAAAATGAAAATCTGAAGGGTGCCTGGGTAGCTCAGTTGGTTGAACAGCTGTCTCTTGGTTTCAGCTCAGCTCATGATCTCAGGGTTGTGAGATCGAGCCCCGAGTCAGCTCCACACTGGGCAAGGAGTCTGCTTACAATTCTCTCTCTACCTGGGGTGCTTGGGGGGCTCAGTCAGTTAAACGTCTGCCTTTGCCTCGGGTCATGATCCCAGGGTCCTGGGATTGAGCCCCACATCAGGCTCCCTGCTCAGTGGGGAGTCTGCTTCTCCCTCTCCCTCTTCCCCTCTCCTCTGCTTGTGCTCTCTCTCACTCTCACTCTCTCAAAAAAAGGAAATAAATGAAAAGGTGAGGGTGTCTTGTGTATGAGACTCCTGCTGCTGCTTTAACGAATGACCACAAGTGTAGTGACTTGAAACATTGCACCTTTGTTATCTTACCATTCTGGAAGTCAGAAGTCCAAAGCGGGTTTTATGTGGCAAAAATCAAGGCGCAGAGCTGTGTTCTTCTTGGCAGCTCTGGAGGACGATCTACTTCTGTGCCTTTTCCAGCTTCTAGAAGCCACCTGCTTTCCTTGGCTCATGGCCCCCAATCACCCCAACCATCAGCGTTCTCTGATACTGTCTCTTTCAAGGACTCTTGTGATGACATTGGGTCCATCCAGATCTCCTGGATCATCTCTCCATCTCAAGGCGCTGAACTTAATCCCATCTGCAGAGTGCCCTTTGCCATGGAAGGTAACACATTCACAGGTTTGGGGGATTAGGACGTGGACATCTCTGGAGGGGCCATGACCTACCTCCCACTCCCTCCATGCCATTCTTTTGCTTAGAACCGTCCAAGGACTTCTCTGGTTCTCAGGATGGTATCATAGCCTCTCGTGTGGCCTCCAGAGTGGATTCCCCTGCTGCCCCAGCCCCATTTCCTGCTTTTCCCCATATCCCCATCACTGTGCAGGCAACACCCCACGGGTGTTCATCCAGATCCCAGGTCAGCTCTGGCCCATTCCTCTGCCTAGAATGTTCTGCAAGCATCAATTAGATTTTAGCCCATGGGTCACCTTCTCCCAGAGCCTTGCCTCGCTGCACCTAAAGACACTGCACGTCTTCCCACACCCCATGATAACCTGGATCCTGATGACTCTGCAAGGGGTTCCCCTCCGGTTATGCTTTGGTTGTGCGGAGAGGCTGAAAAGGAAAAACATACACAGAAAAACTTCCAAAGCACCACGTGTGGAAAATCCTGACTCCCCCACTTAGGGACCAACCACAGGTCTCCCAACTAAAATGCCTGACCTCTCTGGAGCTACATTTCATCAGCTCCAGGACACACATTTTTCCCCATTTGACCATCTCTGAAATTGGGGTGTGCCTTGTAGTGGTGGTGGCATCTGTTCCTCCAGCCAGATGAGCTGTTCCTACCCATGGGTCCTAACTGGGTGAGAACTATTCCTGTTGTCCTCGCTCGTGTACGTGATCACATAATCACCATTTGAAGGATCTTCAAACCAGAATAGCAAAACGTTGGTAAGTGTCGAGAGTTACTGATGGTTCATGGGAGTTCATTGTTCTATTCTTTCCACTTCTTCATGTGTTTAAAGGTTTCCATCAGGGTGCCTGGATGGCTCAGTTGGTATAGACTGTGACTCTCAATCGTGGGTTTGTGAGTTCGAGCCCCATGTTGGGTGTAGAGATTATTTAAAGAGAATGAAATCTTAAAAAAAAAAACAAAACACCAAACACCCAAGTTTTGGGGCACCTGGGTGGCTCAGTCAGTTAAGTGTCTGACTCTTGATTTCAACTTAGGTCATGATCTCAGAGGCGTGAGATTGAGCCCCTTTGTTGGGCTCTGCACTCAGCAGGGAGTCTGCTTGGGATTCTCTCTCTCCCTCTGCCCCTCATCCCTGCTCTCTCTCTCTCTCTCAAATAAATAAAGTTGCCATAATAAAAAAGGAAAAGATTTCTCAAAACAAACAAAAATTACTGCAAATGTAGGTCACTCGAGGCTCCACTTTGGAGTGGAGAATACAGAGGATCAGAGACGTTAGGAAATCTGCCTAGACCTACCCAGTGAGCACTTAAGTGTTGGGGCCGGGATACTCAAGACCATGTTTTCCTCCTGACCGAGCCTCCCCGAGAAAGGTGTTCCTCCAAACATCTCAGTGCTTCCTCACCTCTGGGCCCCTGGATCCTCAGCCAGGATGACCATCCCCATCCATCCCCAACTGTGCATGTCAAGAACCTGCCCATCTTTCAATCAATAGTCACGGAACATGGCTAGTATGAAAAAGACAGGAAATAACAACTGTTGATAAGGCTGTGGAACAAAGGGAACTCTTCTATACTATTGGTGGGAATGTAAATTGGTGCAGGCTCTATGGAAAACAGTACAGAGGCTCCTCAACAAATTAAAAACAGAACTATCCAGCCAATCCCCTTCTGAATATTTATCCAAGGGAAACAAAAACATGAAATCAAAAAGATATACACACTCCTATGTTCATTGCAGCGTTATTTGCAATGGCCAAGATACGGAAGCGACCTAGGTGTCCATCCACAGATGAATGGACAAAGAAGATTCGGTCTGTATCACTGGAATATTATTCAGCCTTAAAAAGGAAGGAAATCTTGTCATTTGCGACGGCATGGATGGACCTAGAGGGTATGATGCTAAGTGAAATCGGTCAGAGAAAGACAATTACTGTATGATTTCATTCATATGGAATCGCAAAAACAAATCAAACAAAACAGATCAGAAACAGACTCATAAATACAGAGCACTCACTGGGGGCCACCAGAGGAGAGGGGGTGGGAGGGATGGCCAAATTGGGTGATGGGGATTAAGAGGTATCTACTTCAGTTGCCAAATGAGACACGGAGATGAAAAGTATTGCAGAGGGAATATAGTCAATAATACTGTAATAACTTTGTACAGTGACAGATGGTGACTACACTTATTGTGGTGAGCCTTTCCTAACATATATAAACACTGAATCATTATATTGTACACCTGCAACTAATAAGATATTGTGTGTCAACTATACTTTGATTCCAAAATAATCATTCAACAAACGTGTATGGGACAACTGTGGTGAGCCTGGCATGGTGCTGGGAGTTGGGGTTCAGCAGGAACTAGAAAGACATGGTCCCTGTGCAGGGAGCAAACTCCCAAAAGCCACCTCCTGGAAACCTACCCCCTTAATCTCAGGACACGCCCATCACAGTCGGCTGCCAAGTTCAGCCATGCCATGGCCGCCTCCCCCACCCGAGAGCGAGCCCCTCAATGTCAGGGGCTGTGTCTCACTCATCCCAAGTCCCCATGGCCTGGGGCAGAGCCTGGTTCAAGAAATGCTCAAGAAATGGCCTGCGGAAGTGAGTGGGTGTGTGGCTGGGAGGGCGAGGTGCTGGCCCTATATACAGTAGGTGCTTAATATGGGATGCTGCCCGTCCATGGTGGCCCTCTGCTTGGGTCAGGAGGGGAAGAGGAGGTCCTGGTTCCCACACTCTGACCTGGGGTCAGGGAGAGAGGCTGATCCCCTACACAGACACAGGCACTCACACACTGACACATGCGTGCGTATACACTCGTACACTTATCCACACACATTTGCTCACACGTGTATGCACACACACACACACACGTGACACCCTTCCTTGGTCAGGTGTGAGGTGAGACAACAAGGTGGAGGGAGAGTGGAAGCGCCTGGTTCGGGTCCTGTCTCAGACACCCCTTAGTGCAAGGGTCTCAGTTTCTTCATCTGTGAATTGGGGATGGTACAAACGCCCCTCACGAGGACATGGTCAAGATCAGGTGAAGTGGGATGGGTTAATTTATGTAACAGTCTGGCTCATGGTAGCTCCTTGCTCCCCACTCCCCTTCTGGCTCTGGGCTCCCAACTTGGTGCAGGGGACAGAAGAAGCATGGACAAGGGTGTGACGGTGAGCTGTGGGCACAGGCTCTCGGTTGTACACCCTCCTCCCAGTGTCCTTAGACACATCCCCCAGAGGTGTCCCGTCCCTACTCCTCCACCTTCCAAAGCCTGTCCCTTCTAAGCCCACATCTGTTCACACCCTGATTCCACCACCCAGGACAAGAATCCCGCATCCCCTGTGTCCTGAGCCCAAACGCATTGTAGCAGAAGCTTCTAAACACAGTGGAGCTGACCGCGGGGGTTTCAGGCATGTACGGGACCAAGCTTCTGCCCTCCCGCCCGCCCCGGGCCCACCCAGAGTTCGGCAGGAAAGAGACTGCCACGTGGCGCCTGCAGATGTGGTTGTTAGAGCTAATTTATGCTCTGTTTACACAGGCTCCAGATGTCACGGGCTCCTCTGTGGGTTTATCCAAATGCCAGGGAAGGAGGGAAGGGCTGGGGGCCGAGGCTGCAGCCCCCTCCCCTGCTGGCCTCTTTTTTCCTAGTCCTGCTAGGACGGCATTCCAAAGACTGGCCACCTGGGCTGTCCCCTGCCCTGAGCCCAGCCCGGCTCCCCGAAGCTTTGGCCACGTGTTTTGATCATGGACTGCAAGCTCCATGAGACCAGAAGCCGCGTGCTGGGGCCACTTGGGGGGGCGAGGGGGTGCTTCCGAAACGCTTCTAGCAATGGGGTGAGAGACGCCATGCTGTAGTGGGGACAGCCGTGTCCTCCACAAAGGATAACGTTGAAGTCCGATCCCCCGGTACTTGTGACAGGGACCGTTTTTGGAAAGAAGGTATTTGCTGATGTCCTCAAGTCAAGACGAGGTCTAACTGGATGAGGGGCGGGCCCTAAACCCAATGACTGGTGTCCTTGTATGTTGAGGGAAATTCGGACACAGACAGAGAGGAGAATGCCATCTGATGGCCCAGGCAGAAACTGGAGCCACGCTCCTGCAAACCAAGGGGCACTGAGGACACCGGCACCCACCAGAAGCTAGGAGAAAGGTACAGAACGGTCTGACCTCAGAGCCTCCCGAAGGAACAAACTCTGCGGATACCCTGATTTCAGACTCTGGCCTCCAGATCTGAGAGAGAACACGTTTCTGTTGTCATAAGGCACGTGGTTTGTGAGGCTCTGTGGTGACAGCCGTAGTGAGCTAACCCAGTGGGAATGAGGGTGATCGTCCAGCTGGTCAACCCAGCCAAGACTTCTTCCCCTGACACCCCCGAGCCTCTGCCCTACGTGGGGCTGTCACCAGCCGCCACCTGGAGGACTGCACCTGCACCCCGAGTCTCCCTGGCTCAGGCTTGTCCCCTCCATCCCTTCTGCCCCCAGCAACCAAGGCATCTCTCCAACTCGCAACCTGGGGTCTTCACTCCGCTCCTCCCTCCCACCCACTCCCCAACCATTTGCTCTGGCCCCCATCCCCTGCGAGTGCTCCCCTCAATCCTAGGCATGGCCCAGGCCCACCCCCAGAGAACTCTCTGGGGCATCGGACACTGTTCTAAACCCTTCCTTGCAACTCTGTCTTCTTTTCAAGTCTGGGATATTTTCTCCCTTGTTTTCTTCCTGTCTGCTCCGTTTTCCATATGTGCAGCCTCCTCTTCTTCTGCCTTTGTCCTGAGTGTAGGTGCTCCTCAGGGCTCTGCACTTCTCCCTCTTTTCTTTTCCTTCTACACATGGTAGTGGTGATAGCGGCGGCGGTGGTGGTCATGGTGGTGATGATGATGATGATGATGGTGGTCATGGTGGCAGTGGTGATAGCGGTCACTATGATGGTGATGGTGGTGGAGGTTGTTTTGGTGGTGGTGGTCATGGTGCTGGTCATGATGGTGATGACAGTATTAATGATGATGGTGATAGTGATGGTGGTGGCGGTGGCAGTGGTGATAGTGGTCATGATGATGGTGGTGGTGGTGGTCATGGTGCTGGTCATGATGGTGATGACAGTATTAATGATGATGGTGATAGTGATGGTGGTGGCGGTGGCAGTGGTGATAGTGGTCATGATGATGGTGGTGGTGGTGGTCATGGTGCTGGTCATGATGATGATGATGGTACTGGTGACGATGGTGATGGGGATGGTGGCAGTGATGATAGTGGTCACGATAGTCATGATAGTGATGGTGGTGATGGTGGTAATGATGGTGGGGATGGTGGTGCTGCTGTTAAGAGATTTCTCAGCACAGGAAGTGTGCTAGGCCAGGCTACGCCAAAGCTTCAGATTTCCCAGGGCTCTACGCCCACTGTGTTTTTGCGTGTCCTCCTCTCTTCTCTCTTGTCTTTCTTCTCTTTCTTCTCTTTCTCACACACCCGTGCACACATGCTGTGCTCACTGGCTAGCACTGCCATTACACAGTACTACAAACCAGGGGCCTACGCCAACAGAAGTGTATTCTCTCACAGTTCCGGAAGCCAACGGTCCAAAATCAAGATGTCAGCAGAGCCATGCTCCTGCTGAGACACTGGGTGGAATCCTTCCTTGCCTCTCCCGGCTTCTGGGGGTGGCCACAAACCCACGGCATCGTCCGGCTCGCAGCCACATCCCTCCCATCTCTGCCCCTGTCACCTCATGGCGTTGCCCCCATGTGTCTTTGGGTCTTTTCTCCTCTTCATCAAAGGACACCAGGCATATTGAGTCAGGGTCACCCTGACATCCTCACCAGAACTTGACGACATTGGCAAAGATCTATTTCCAGAGAAGGTCACGTTCACAGGTACTGGAGGTTAGGACTTCACATCTCTTTTGGGGGTACACACTTCAACCCAACACACACACACACACACACACACACACACACACACACACACACACACTTCTTTTCACCTTTCTGTCTGGCTTCTATCATTCTATCATCTTCATACCTCGCCCTTTGTGCTATGGAACATCGGCCTCTCTGGTTATCTCTTACCTTGTGTGTTTGTCCCTGTTCCCTCCTCTTCCTCCTTTCATTCCTTCTTCCCTTCATTTATGGAGCTTCGCTCTCCCCCAGGCTCCGTGCCGGGGAGATGCAGAGACAGAGGTGACAGGCACAGGCCCTGTCTTCAAGGCGTTCATCATCACCACGAGGAGTGAGGCCACCTCACAAGGGCTTTCACAGGGGCTTGGGGACTCAGGGGTCTGTGGGCACATCTGATGGACCCGAGCCAGCCTGTCCTCGGCACCCGCCCCGACCCCCGGGCCCCACTTCTCTTCCCAGGCCATCCCATCTCCTGCCCATGTCCCCAGCCTTGACCCCCGAGGCCACTCCGATACCCATCTGCCTCCTGGACGGCTGTGCCCTAGGGCCGGCGACGGCCTCTGGGGAATGCGCGCCCCTCTCCCAGCACACACACCTCTCTGCCTCCCCCTCTCCTGCTCCCTGCGCGCATCTCTCTTCAAAGAGGCTGCAGATTGCCCAGCCTGTCTCTGGGCTTTGCAGGAAAGGGCTAAATGATATGCTGACACCTTAATTACGGCCCATTGTCACAGAGCTCTGTGGAAATTGTCGGAGTGATCCCTGGAGAATGGGCGCTAACAGGCCCGTCAGAGCCTTTGATTCTCCGTGGCAGATTGGAAGATGACACAAATGGTGGCAGCCCCCGTGTGACACGTGTGGACCGCCCCTCTCACGCACCTACCTGTGTGGTCGCCACAGGCAAGGAGTCCCGAGAGGGCACAGGGTGCCAGCCCCGCCAGCCCGCTTGCCTCCGGGGCCAGGGGTCTGCCTGTGTTTTCATTCCTGCTCCCCCTGCTTCCATCCACAGCAGGGCAACTCCCCAAAACCCTCTCCACCTGTCACCTCCTGGGGCTCCTCACCCCTCGGTGCCACGGGCCAGGCACCGGCCCTGTAACCCCAACAGTTCTTCACCCTGACCCATTTTACAGAGGAGCAAATGGAGGCTCTCGTGTCGAAAGCACCTGCGCCACGTCACCGGCCTGTGAAGGGCTCCCAGCCTGAGCCTTGACCGCTGCAGGACCCCAGTCACTGTATAGATGGCGACTCAAGGCCCCTGGCTGGGTGGGGGGAGCGGATTTGTCAAGGTCATTCGGGCTGCCCTCAGCAGATAGGGGCCAAGACCTCACTCCCTGTCCAGGACTCTGTCCCCCAGGCAGTGTTTTGTAAAGTGCATCTGTGGAGGATGTTGACAATAATAATAACACAATAACAGCAATGACCTGTCATTGAGGTTGACAAAGCATGGGCTCTGAGTCTTTAGCCCCAGGGGATTTCAGCAGCACAGTGAACTGTGCCGCTGTTATGATGATTATGTGAGCTGGTGCCGGGACGGAAAGTCTGCACTGGGGGGGAGACCTTGTGCCCGCTCCCCTCCCCACCGGCCCGCAGCCCGCAGAGGCCAGGGGCCGATTCCCTGGCAGAGAGAAGCCACGGTCCCCTCTAGGCCAGGCCTCCCTCTGACCGCCCTGTGGACACCCCTTCCTCTACCACTTCTGTGTGAGTGAGGAGTGGTGCCGGGCACGTGATAGTCCAGACTTTCCAAATCTGCCTGTCGGGGCACTTGGCTGGCTCTGTCCGTAGAACGTGCGGCTCTCGATCTCAGGGTCATGAGTTCAAGCCCCACGTGGGACACATAGATTACTTAAAAACCGAATCTGGTTGTCATCCTGGAATCACAGCCTAGAGGATCCGCTGCCACCACCAACTGGCCCCATTGGCTGGAAACGTGGCGAGGGCGTCTCTGTGCAGAAGAGACAATCCTTCAGCACCCCCAGGACGGAAGACCTGTGGGGTCCCGGATAGGTTGTAGAGGAGCTGGGAAGGGAGGCAGGACAGCGGGAGAGGTGCTCTGCTAGGGCACGACCTGTCCTGGATGGTGACCGTCCCTTCTGTCTTCTCCCAGGAGACCCTGCCCTGCCCCAGGTGGGGGCCGGTGTCCCATGCACGCCCCACACCCTCCCCGCGGAGGATCAGGAAGAGGCAAGAATGCCGTCTGCAAAGCTCAGGCCATGTGCCCTATGCCTCACAAGCCAGAGGGGCCAGACTTCAATCCCATTTCACAGAGGAGGAAACTAAGTCACTACATCGTGCATCCATTCGACAAAATTGCAGTGCCCGCTTTGAGCCTGGGCATGGGGCCGCATCAGCAGATGAGACAGAAAGAGTCCCAGCCCTCTTACCAGGCAACCAGGAGGAGGCAGGACCGGGTTGAGAACAGGTTGAGGGAAGGGACTTAATCTGGCAGACTGCAGGCTGGCTCTGTGACCTCAGCCAGTGATTTCACTTCCCGAGGCCTCAGTTTCTCCATCTGCAAAATGGGCACCATAATGACACCTCCCCCACCCAGGGCAATACCGTGAGGGCTCTTGCCCCTCCATCCCCCGCTGGTAGGAGCAGCAGCGTTTCCGGCTGACACAGCATTCCCAAGACCCTGCCCACACCCGGCAAAGGCGAATAGCTCCCAGTGAGGCTTTTCGCTCCAGCCCTGTGGCCTCCACCAACTCTGGGAGCTACTGTGATTGTCCCTGTTTGGCAGATGGGGAGGCCAAGCCTCTGAGATGGATCGATTTGCCCGGAGGCCGTGGCAGGTGGCCCAGAACCTCTCTGCTCTCCGCCTTCCCCCTCCCCAACCCTCCCCACCACCTCTCAGCCCGGGTCCCTCTCTCACCCTCCAGGAGAGCTGCCAAAACACAGTCAGCAAACCCAAGCACATGACCCAGCAAATCCCCTCCTTGGTATCTACCCATGAGAAGTGAAAGCATATTTCCCTACCAAGACTTACACGAGAATATTCATAGCAGCGCTCTTCATAATGGCCCCAAAAGGGTACAACCCAAACGTCCTGCTTGAGGAATGGATGAAACATCTGCAGAGTAGAATATTATACAGCTGTAAAAAGGAACATAGCACGAGTCTGTGCTACCACGTGGATAAACTTTGCAAACAGTATGCTGAGTAAGAGAAACCCACCTCGAAAGACCACTTAGTATATGATTTACAGTCGTATGCTCAGAATAAGCAAGTCCATAAAACAGAACGTTTAGTGGTTGCCAGGGGCTCTGTGTGTGTGAGTGTGTGCGCACGCACGCGCCTGGCTGCTAATGAGAACGAGTTTCCTTTTAGGAGAAATAACGAAATGCTCTAAAATTGTGGTGCTACTTACAAAACTTCAAACACTTCATATGTGTGAATTTGGCGAAAAGCTGTTACAAAAAACAAAACCCAGGATCCAGTGGTGAGCGGACCCCTGGGCAGACTCAGCCATTCCCCTGCTGCACTGTGCTCAGGGGAGAGCCTAGGTCTTTGGACTCCCCGCAGAAGCTGGGCAGGGGCCCCAGGACAGCCCAGGAAGTCACCCAGGGACCCACCACTGGAGGTCAACCCTGAACCTGGCCCAACATCCAAAACTCATTCGATGTTCCAGGCCCTTTGCTGGAGTTGGGGATTCAGTGGGGAGCAAGGGACATGCCCCCTCTCCGGGAAGCTGAGGGACAGACCAACAGATGAATGGTGGAAGTGGGGGAGGGGGGCTGACCAGGAGGCAGAAGTGACAGCCAGGGGGACATTGCTGTCCTCCAGGCAAGCACAGAGAGGAGGGCCTCCTAACCCAGCCCAGGATGGTCTCCCAAGGAATCGACTTGTAGAGAGAGGCCCAAAGGAGCGAAGAAAGAAAGCAACTTGGGAGTGGAAAAGTGTTCCAGGCAGAGCGAACAGCACATGTGAGAGCCAAGAGGCTCCAGAGAGTGTGGTGGGTTTGGAAGAAAGGGCAGGATGGAGGGAGGGACTCAGGGGGACCCCGGCGGAGAAAGCTCCAGGCCACCTCCCCTGCCTGCAAACCTCCCCCCTGCCCCAGGGAGGGTGTCTGGGCCCACACAGCAGGGCCCCCTGACCCGCCTCCTGGGCCTCCAGGTCCCCCTCCCACTCGCCCCTCCCGTGCCCTGTGAGCCTTAGTCACAGCAGACAGAAGAGCGAGACTAAATTTTCATTAGACATCTCCGGGATGTCTTAAGCTTCATTTAAAAAGCTCCTAAGCTTCCCTCGACAGGGGGACCCGCGTTAGTCTGGGTAAATATTTACGGCTCCACCTGAAAAGCCAGGCCCATTTTTCATGCGGGATTTTAACAATATAGATCAGGCCGAGAGTGAGACATAGAGGAAAACGGAATCATGGGGGGCCGCAATGCCAAGGCCCTGAATTATGGATATGAACCTGTCCCCAACTTCTTGTTTTTAATTAAAAAGCCCTTTTCAGTAATTCCATTAAGAGGCGGCAGTGGTTCAAGAGTCTTCCGCTCGTTCTCTTTGAATTATGAAATGTCCCGTTGGCCCCTTCTGGTTTCAGGGGCTGGCGGAGCAGGGGTAAGGGGAATGTCAGGATTCAGGAGGCTGGGCGCCTGGGTGGCTCAGTGGGTTAAAGCCTCTGCCTTCGGCTCAGGTCATGATCCCAGGGTCCTGGGATCGAGGCCCATGTCGGGCTCTCTGCTCAGCGGGGAGCCTGCTTCCTCCTCTCCCTCTGCTTACCTCTCTGCCTACTTGTGATCTCTCTCTCTCTCTCTCTCTCTCTCTCTCTCTCTCTCTCTCTCTCTCTGTCAAATAAATAAATAAATAAATCTTAAAAAAAAAAAAAAAGGATTCAGGAGGCTGCGGGTCAGGCCCCACAGGGGCTCTGGGTCCTGAGCCCCTCACCGCCATCTCCGCTGCCCCACACCTTGGTCAGATTCTTCCTGGGCATCTCACCGTGTTCTGGGAGCGTCCCTCCCCGTGGCCTCTCTCGCTATCCCCCACTGCAGCGTGAGGTCAGAATGCAGATGTCTTGTTGGAGAGTGGGGGAAGCCGAGTCTCAGAGAGGGGAAGGGATGGGCCTGAAGTCACACAGCGAGTCCATGTTGGAGCTGGAACTCAGCCCCGGGGCCACTGAGTCTCCCACTTTTGCCGCCTCCTCTGAGGATGGGGAGGGCCTGGTGTGGGATGGAACACCCCGGGGCCTGGATCGCACAGACCCGGCTTCCAGGGAGAAGGGCCCTACCTTGGCCTGCTGGTAGCACTGCATGCATTAATTCAATAAAGGATCTCTGAGCACCTGTCCTCTGTGGGGACCCAGGCCAGGAGCTTGGCATTCAGAGCTGAGATGAATATTGCCTGCCCTTGAGGAGTATGCAGCACCCTCCCTTCTGCTTATGTGTAGCTTGCCTCCTCCTGGAAGCCTTCTCTGATCACCTCAGGTATCATTTCTCCTTCCACCTACTACTCAGACCCTAACCTCATATTCATCCACCCACCCATCCATCCTTCCCCTCATCTATTCTCCCAACTATCTGTCCTTGCAATCATCTATTTTCTCCATCCATTCATTCATCCTGCCGTCGGCCCCCCACCCTTTTACTCATCTACTCACCTATCCACCTATCCATCTTTCTACTCATCTATTATCTCAACCTTCCTTCCTTCCTTCTTTCCATCCTTCCATCCATCCATCCTTCCTTTCACCCATCCATCCTTCCATCCATCCACCCTTCTGTCCATCCATCCATCCATCCACCCTTCCTTTCTCCCATCCATCCTACCATCCATCCTTCTGTCCATCCATCCATCCTTCCATCCATCCATCCTTCCTTCCTTTCATCCATCCATCCATTCTTCTTTCCATCCTTCCTTCCATCCATCCAACCTTCTGTCCATCTATCTGTCCTTCTGTCAATCCATCCATCCATCCTTCCTTTCATCCATCCATCCTTCCGTCCGTCTATCCGTCCATCCATCCATCCATCCATCCATCCACCCATCCATCCACCCACCCAGTCATTTACACTTCTA
>LNAC01000016.1:6775070-6833422 GCA_002007465.1 Ailurus styani | reverse complement strand
CCCCTCCATCCTTCCACCCACCATGTATCCACCGTGAAGAGGAATGAACACATCTCAAGCCCTCACTATGTGTCCCCTTATGTGTTTCCCTCATCTGATTCTTATAGCCCCTCTGCCAAGTAAAGTCTATCATCTTCATTTCACAGATGAAATGGAGAAACTGAGGCTCTGAGATGTTTATGTTGTTTGTCCGAAGGCAAGGGAATGAAGAACTAGTTACCTACTTCTAGGCAAGGCGACAAGCTACTTATGGGTGGCGTATTTGGGCCAGGAGAGAGAGGCCTTCCAAGCCCCTTCATGTGGGTGGGCCGCCTGTTTCCTCTCTCCCATCACCACCCTGTGTGAGCTGCTCTGCCCCTCTCCCCTTGCTCCTGGGTGGGGTGCTGCTGCCAGGGCCATCGCTTGTCCTCAGAGTGGTGCAGGGAGAGGCAGGGCCCCAAACACAGCATGCCTACTGTGCCCCTCCTAGGAGCACAGGCTCCCCATTGTCTGCAGGAAGCTGCAGGTGGGCTCCAAGCTGCTCCTGAAGCCCAATGTCCATCATCTGGCTTTGATTGTCACCATTGTGCGGCCACAGCGGCCCTTTGTCTGATACAGAATCGCTCTCTTTGCCTGCCCGACCCTCCCCCACACCAGCCACGGTGATGTGCGCTCAGGATGGTAGAGAGTGACTGGGGGAGGGGGAGAGAACACGGGCTTGGGGGCCCAGAGACCCCCAAATATCAAATCCCATCTCTGAGACTCAATTTCCCCCACCTGTAAAAGGGATGTTAATTCCTGCCGTGCCTCACCCATATTGGAGACAATGGTAGGGGACGGAGGGGTTGTTCTGAGTGCAGATTTGGTCCAACTCTGTTAATCTCTTGCTGTGTGGAGGGATGACGAAGTGACCCGGAGTCAGCCCTGTCCGGTGGCAGGCACCCCGGTCTGTCTGGGCGAGGACCGAGCCCTTTTGACCAGGGCTCAAGCCTTGGAGTCCAGGCACGGCTGGGTGGCTGGGCAGAGTGGCCCGGGCTGCAGACCTGTGCCCAGCGGTCACTGAGCTCGGCCAGGGCCCGGGGGCCCGCATGCATTCTCCAGCCTGAGAATGCACAGTCCCAGCCCCTCCCAGGGGGCAGCACCCCCCGGGCATGACAAGGTAACCCATCGGCGTCACGAGACACACACAGAGGGTGTCACACAGACACACAGGTCACCCAGATGGCGTCAGGAGACACATAGGGGGTGTCACACGGCCACGTCCTAGAGTCATGGATAACCAGTGTGACTGGAACCACGGCGTCCCTGTCAACGGGGGGCCTATGACGTCCGCTGGCATGATTCGCCAGACGCGGCATCACACGCAGCGCGGGACACACCCTATTGGTCCCACGGGAACACGTGCGGCCACGACCACACATGCGTCCACACCACATGTCCAGAGCCGAGGGGCCAGGACCTCCCAGAGGAATGCAGGATGGGAATCCTGGCCCCGTCCCTCCTTCTGCATGTCCCCCGTCCCAGTCCGGGTCTCCATCTCCTCTTCTGGAAAAGAGAGACAGGCCACTAGCCACCAAGTTACCGTGAAGCTTGAGGGGGGGAAAGTGTGCAGAGGGCCCGGCAGAGGGCTGGCATACAGCAGGTGCTCAATAAAGGTCTGGCGCTTCCAGCGTGGTTGTGGCGGTGGAAGGCCTAGCCTCCGGGGAGGTGTGCAAGCCTCTGGTTCCCTGTGGCAGGCCACAGATGTGCCACGGCTCTGTCGGCTCTGGAGGGTAGAAGCCCCTCGGGATTTCAAGGGGCGGCCTCAGATGGGGAGTGGCGTGGACGGAGAGAGCCCGGTTCACCCCCTCGGCATCTGTGAGTAAGGCTGGCTGGTGGCAGCACATCTTGAACTAGGTCATGCGCTCTTAGAAGGCCGACCACACACCCTCCCTCAGCGTGAGGCGTCCAGAGGCCAAGGGATCCAGTTCTGGACACAGCCCACGGCGGGAAGAGAAGGCTGCTGGGGTGGCACCAGGACCCTGTTTGCACCCTCATCCAGACCCCAGCAAGTGTCACGGGCCTGGTGGGAAACGGAGCTCAGGACTGGACAGGGCGGCCCCCAAGGACTCAGTCACCCAAAGACAGCAAGATGCTTGCTTGTCGGGGGCAATGTCCTGCATCCGACAAGTGACATTCCGGGCCTGGGACTCTGTCCAATCCCAAATCCCATTAGGTTCCTGGCATCCCAGTCCTTCCATAGGATCCCCTGCCCATAGGACAAAAGATTCCAGGCCAGACGTCTGGTCAACCCAAACGTGAGCGCACAGAGAATGTGAGCTCAGAGCTGGTTCGGGAGCCCCGCACCATAGCCACACTGAGCAGGTGACTCCAACTGAATCGGGCTTGTCAGGATCAATACGAGACTCAAAGATTCTGATGGGCCTGGGTTCAAATTCTGACTCCATCCAGTCCTGGGTGTGTGGCCTCCAGAAATCTAAACTGAATGTCTCTGAGTCTGTTTCCACTCTGTTGGAAAGTAGAGATAAAGCCTGCCCCCCAGAGATGTTGTTGGGATCCAGTGTAACCATGGCTTTGATTTCTCTCTGTCCCCGAAGCCTGCACAGCCATCCTTGGCCAGTCCTGGGAAGTGTGTGTTGAATGAATGATTTGGGAAGACAATCTGAAAAGTGGGACAGGAGGAAGCTGGAGATCCTCGCCCAGCCCCCAGCCCCAGAACCCTCCCTCCGCACAGCTGCAGCCCCTTCCTGGGGCGGGGGGACCCCCGGCCCCCACTCGGAGCCCCTCCCCAAGCCACAGGAGGCCCAGACACATGTTCGGAGGGGGCATTATCTGTGCTCAGTTGACTGTAAACGTTTAAGCGGAATTGACTGTGTACTCAGCCACTTTCAAACACAACTAATCTTCATCGGGGCGACGGGAAGTGAAATATGTTATTGTCGGCAGCAGTAAATTACCCGTGCCAGAGCTGGCTCGTGAGGCATTACGGGCCGTGGCCGGCGTACTCCTTCACCCTGCCGCCACCCGCCCACAATCCATTACCGCAAACGGCCCTGGTCACCTCCTCCCCTGCCCCAGGGATGTGGGGCCAGCTGCCAGCTGCCCAGGCCTGGTTCCCACCCGCCCGGGGCTACAGGATGGGAAGTGGAGAGGGGGTGGGAGGCTCCCAGATGCCAGGGGTGGTGGGGGTGGCAGGGAAGAGAAGCCCTGGCGAGACCACTGCCCAAAAGATTCTTGGAAGTTGGCGACCAGAATGGGGGATCCAGCCCAGGCAGGGTAAGGGATTTGGTCTGAGGCCTTCCGAGCCTCAGTTTCTGCATCCGTAAAATGGGGATCCATTCGTTGTTTTGTTGTCGTTGTAATGTTAACGTGTTTGCCAATCTCTTTAAAGTCTGGCTTCACAGAAGACAGCTGGATTCTCACATCTGCTTCTGCATTCAATCTGTTGCAACATGTTTTTCTGGTTGACGTAGCTGCAGGACACGAGGTCTCACACAGATAGGGAGGTTGAAAATGGGAGCACCCCAACATCGACCTCAGATCATGATGCAACTTCTTCTTTGGTACAAAAACACAGCTCTGCAGAGGTAGTTTGGCTGAGGGTTAGCCTTCATACTCTGTAAAATTAAAACCCCTTGGTAGTTGCTTTTGTGCTCTGAATAGATCTTCTGTGCCTTATAAGGTGTCAATAGGGTGACGTCCTGGCCACGGGGAAATCCGTGGTTTACTGGGTTACACAGCCCCTCCAAAGGTTGACATCTTCCATTACACGATATTTAAAAAAAAAAAAAAGTCACATTCTCTTCAGGAAAGACTTTAAGTAGGAAACTGTCAAACCCACAGTGGCAGACGCCAAGTTCTCCAAAATTCTAATTTTTGCTCGGAAGTCAAATTTTATCCTTGGCAACAAATCAGTTGACAGGCAACCTTGTTCGTTTTCGAGAAAATATGTGCTAAGTAGTCCAAGCCCGAAAGGCTCTTGCTTGTCACTCCGTCATCGTTTCACGTGACAATGGTGTCCCGCGATGCGAGTGGCTGGCTCAGATCGAGACTGACAGCCTGGTGTTTTTCTGGAGCGACAAACGGTCCAGCGGAGGGCCCTGACGGGCGTGAACGGCGTATACGCCAAGGTTGAGATTTTGAAAAAAAAAAATTAATAACTTTTACTGTTCGTCAGGAGCCTGCTCAAGTGAAATAGGGTTTTTAGTTTTTAACGGAGAGGGTGTTTGGGGTAAAGCATGCAACGATCTCTATTATAGTTCGATGGTTTGGTGCTGTAGCCATGATTCATGCTTTGAGACTGGCCATTCATCCACTCGTTATTTTTATAGCATTAATGCAAAAGCGAACACAGTGAAAAAGGTTAATAATGTCTCCGTAGGATTACGAACATGGTTTTGATCTCCTGGGTACCTTGAGAGGGTCTTGGGGACCCCCGGAGGTCTGTGGAGCACACTTTGAGAACCACTCATCCAGGCTGACTGGCCCCAGGGCCACCAAGGGTGCCAGAAGATGGGGCTGGAAAGACCGCAGTGAAATGCCCTACCTCGTCAGGTACCAGCGACGCTCCCCCATCCTCCGGGGCTGCCTCGCCATTCTGGGGGCTGGTGTACCCCAGCCCCGTGCCCATCTCCGCCCTCAATCCCAATTCTAAAGTTGCTAATGAAAACCCATTGGCTCTTTCAGAACCCTCCTCAAAGTCAAGTTCTTCCTGACACTTTCCTGAATATAAGCCCTTGGTGGAGATCATGTTTTCCTCCTCTTGACCCTCCCATGCACTCAGTATCCCCCTCTTAGTCTCACCTCATGCCCTGAATTCTGCCTCAGACCTAGTCAGCGCTTGGCAGACCCAGGTCGATCCCAAGGAATGAGCTGGAAAGTGGGGCTTGGCCAATGGCTGGGGCCAATTAGTGACTCTGGCTAACAGTGGGTAGCAGGCCAGAGGACTGGGAGATACTGCTGTGAATCCCTGAACAGACGCATACCTCCAAGAGCTAAGCACCAGGGACCAGTACCCTGAGGGGCTGGGTTGGGTGGGGCCTGGACAAGTGGAAGGAGTTACCTGTTCTCTGAGGACCGACCCAGACAAAACTGTGACCTTGGGGCACCTGGGTGGCTCAGTCATTAAGCGCCTGCCTTCGGTTCGGGTCATGATCCCGGGGTCCTGGCATCGAGCCCCACATCAGGCTCCCTGCTCAATGGGAAGCCTTCTTCTCCCTCTCCCACTCCCCCTGCTTGTGTTCCCTCTCTCGCTGTCTCTTTCTGTCAAATAAATAAATAAAATCTTAAGAAAAACAAAACAAAACTGTGACCTTAATGAAAATTACATTTAAGTAGGGTCCCTCTTGCTGTGGGACCTTTGGAAAACCACTTAACCTCTCTGGGCCTCAGTTTGCTCATCTATCAGATGAAGAGTTTGGGCTAATTCCCAAGACCCCTTACAGCTCCCGAAGCTTATAGGTCAATCATATTTATGGGCTAACAGTCCCTGATGTTGTTACTTTACCTCTGAAGGAGAGGAACGTTCCAGATTTCTGGGCCACTGCCATTCCACCGTTAACATGATGCTAACATTCCAATGTTCTGTAACCTCATCCGACGCTACTGACATCAAACAGCCTCCGATGCTGACACCCGAAAAGGCCCATTACCCTGACGTCCAACGCTCTGTGACCACATGCTTGAGTGCCAGCCACAGACCGGTCATGCCAACAGCCCTGGGGCTCCAAACACTGTCCCTTCTCAGAACTTCTCTTTCCAGCAACCTAGAACCCCATGGCGGCACCAGAGAGTGGTTTAGGGAGACTTGACCTGTCCCCGTCCCCCAGAGCCTGACCCTTCTCTTATCTGAAGGGCCGAGGTGGTCTTGGCGTAAGGCAAATGCAGCTTTCACAGACATCCTGGGACCGTTCTTCCAACTGGGTTCTGCCCCACCCCTCCCAAAAATCCAAAGCCCTCAATGCCGTAGCCCCGGCTTTGCAAGGTTTCCCTGCTCCCCACTTTCCACGCAGGGTTTTGCCAGCTAGAACATGCTGGAGGGGGCATCAAGGAGAGATGGAGGCTCGGTGCGGGACCCCCCAGAGGGGAGGTGGAAGGGATGTCCTGGGACTGCGGCTCAGCTCCCTTCTCCTACCCCCTTGTCCTTCCGGCTGAGTCTGGGGCTCCCGGGGGGCGTGCAGGGGCAGGGGAAGCCGTCACCACCGTGACAACAGCTCTCTACCCGCACCGGACCACCGTGAGACAAAGCCCCGGATTGGCTTCGCTGCTTCTGCATCTCTCTCTTTCTTAAGAAAAAAAAAAAAAAGAAGGAAAGAAAAGAAAAGAAAGAAAGGGAAAGGAAGAAAGGAAGAAAAGGAATTCCTACAAGTTGAACAATCCTTGTGTTGGATTTGGGAGATGTTATTCCGAGTGACAGACAAGGGCAATTATCTGCAATCCGCCAGCAGTTTTAGCCTAATTTCATTACTGCTGTGCAATTCTCTCTGAGCTGCTAGTCTATCAATGTCTTGCAGAACGGATTAGCGGGCACTTTCTTCATCTTCAAATGAATTTTAGCTGTCATGCCCTTGATGAATAGAGCAGGGACAGGCGGCTGACCTGGACCGGGGAGTGGCCGGAGGATGGCGGGCCAGCGGCCTCTGGGCCTGGAAGGGGGTGAGGCGGTGGGGGCCAGACGGGTGAAGGGAGGGCCGGGGAGGGGGAGGCACCTGAGTGAGCCATCCGGCCTTCCGGGGGCCCCTCCGTGCCCGGACCCAACTCCTGGGGCCTTGCACGCTGTGCCCGCTGTCCCGGTACAGCTTCCCAGCCCCCGGGGGGGCTGCCGAAGATGCCAGGCCCCCACCCCGCAGCCCTCGGGGCCACCCCCGACACAGCACCGACTCCAGAAACTCTAGCTTGGAGTCTGCCTCCCCGAGACACCGTGGACCTCGCAAGGGCAGAGTCCGGCACTGTCTTGTCACCGCCGTGTCCCCAGAGCTGAGCTTGTAGGAGATGCTCTGTCAGTTTTCATTGCAGGACAAATGATTCTTGGTTTCTCTGCCGTTCGGGTCGGGGCCTGGCGCGGGCCTGGCACATGGCAGGAGCCCGGGTGCTGTTAGACCAACTCGAGATGCTGCAGAGGCTTATTGGAAAGAGGGCAGACCGAGGGAGGAAGCCGATGGGGTCTGGAGCCCCCAGTGTGTCAAGCACCGGGCTCTGTGCTTTGACTTTGCTGATAGGAACTCTTGGACCTCAGAGGGGTGAAGCGGCTAAGCCCAGGACACAAGTCCGTTGGGAACTGGTGAACCCAGGCCTGTCTGGCCATCCTCTCCAACTCCCACGGAGCACTGTTTGGGGAGCACTCGACGGGAGGTGAGATTTTTCTGGGCAGGGCGAGTGAGGCCCTGTGGAGGGAGGGGAGGAGCCCTGGGGAAAGGGCACATGGGACCCAGCATCAGCCACCTGTGGGGTGAAGACCGTGCCTGCTTAGGGATCCCTTGTCCCCACTCCCACCTAGAAGCCTCCCCCTTCCCCTCCAAAACTTTTCTAAATTCCGGGGATAAGGGCTGTACTGGGTTTTTCCCTTTCCCACCTGTCCACCTTCCCCCGTCCCCACTTTCTTCTCCGTGTCCTGGGAAGCTGACTCCACCGTCTCCCAGGAGGGATCATCCAGGGGAGACCCGGGCGGCTGGAAGAGGGGATGCAGGGGCCCCGTTCTCCTGCTTGGCAGTGCGGCATTCATCGACAGAGGCTGTGTCCCTTGGAGCCCACGGCTCCTGCCTCGTGCCACCTCCGTGCCTCCCCAGCTTCTGGGCTCCGGTAACTCCATTTCTGTCCCTTCAGGTCTAGGGAGTCCCTGCTGCTCCCAGGCCCTGGTGGTCCATGCCTTCCTACAAGAACTCCCCTTCCCGAAATCTCTTCACCTGTGCCTTCTGAGTGACTCGCAGAGCCCTGCCTGGATGCTCACAGAGACAGGAGGAGAGGACGCCTGGTCCAGTGTGCTGGAAGCTTCCGTCCACCCCGCACCTGCTCCGTGCCAGGCGCTGGGCCGGGCTGCGGGCAGCCAGCGGCCCATTGAAAACTCTCCACCGCCGGATCTCAGAGGAGAGCTCTGAGGCCCAGAAAGGCCAGGAGACGGTGGGGTGTCCTCAACGGGGGCGGGGGCGGGGGGCAGTCAGGATTTGAAAGGAGTCCACCTGGCTCTGGTCCTGCCCTTCTAACCCCCCTGCAGCTTTGCCCCCCTCAGTTTTGCCCCAACCAGAAACCAGAACCGGCTCTACGGAGCTGTACCTTCATGGCTCTCTGGAAAGACCAGATGTTCCCCTTCAGCTCCGAAAGGCAGCCGCGGAGGAGCCTTTACGCTTCTTTGGCCCCCAGCAGGCAGTCGGGTCAGCAAAGAGAAGTGGAGCCCCAGAGAAGAGGACACCCCCGCCCCCAGCCCCTGTGTCCCCGAGGAGCCTGCTCTCCCCCCAGAACGTATGGGAACAGGAGGGCTATCCTTGGCTCAGGGCAGCCCGGCCCCCATTTTACACACAGGGAGACTGAGGCTCAGAGACCCAAAGGGACTTTCTTGCTCCAAGCCCGCAGGATGTCATGCAGAGCCGGGCCCAACCCCTGAAGCTAAGTAGCCTTCCCCAGGGCTGGAAAACGAGGCTCAGACCTGTCCAAGCCGGGCTTCTCTCCCCACTTTCAAGTTCTGGTCCTTTCTCCAGGCCCCTGGGAGACTCTCCCAACTCTATTGATCGCCAGGACAGCCTTGAGTCAATATGGTGCACTTTGCTAATTAATCTTTTCCAGATAATTGCAGAAAATTATTGGTTCGTGTGAAGCAGGGGTAGAGAGGCAGCCTCTGTCTTCCCACCCCCCACCCCCCACCTGCCCAGAGTGGCTGCTGGCAGAGCCCAGGATGCTGGCCTCGTCCCTCCGCCCTGCCTCCTACCCTGTACTCGCCTCTCTCTGCCTTGAACCTGGGGCAATGAGCCCTGTTCCCTCCTGCCTCCTGCCCAGTCCCCTTCCAGAATCTTCAGCCCATGACCCCTAGGCCAGCTCTCCCAGCAGGGCTCTGGGATGCAGGGGAAAACACTGGGAGCTGGGATGGTCCCAGGTTCAAATCCCAGCTCTGGTAATTACTGGAGGGTTATTAAACTTCTCTGAGCCTTGGCTGAAAAGCAAAATGGAATTTATCATTTCTGCATCCCGGGCTGTTTCTAAAGACAAAACAAAAGGCGGCATTTTAATACTGATTGACTATGACTTCTACAACTACTAACAACGCCGACAGCAACCGCCAACACTGAAGAAGGGGCTTTGCCACCTTCCAGGCAGAGTTCAGAGCATCTGATAGGCACTGTTATCACCCCCGTTTTATAGAAAGAGAAACTGAGGCCCTAAAAGTACCCAGACAGCAAGAGGCCAAGACTGAGATCCTGTGCTGGGATGCCACTCTCTGCCTTACAAGGTGTCACCAAGCCTGGCATTGTCCCCAGGAACAAGCCCTCCCCGTGCTCAACTCCAACGGCACGGAGTACCAGCCCTGGGTGGGAAGGAGATGGGGTGGGATCCCAGGGGTGGCACAGGCCTCGGAGACACCCACGGCTTCCCACTCCAAGCCCCCTTGCCCCTCCAACCCTGGGCCCACCTCAAAGGGCCCGAGGGAGTCATCAGCGGGCCTGGGGTGGACGCAGCGCCCTCCCCCACGCCCCACAGTCATCGAGCCAAAGCGGACACTCCTGGCTAAACTTTGCCATCCCTCTGGGGTTTCTCTCTTTCTCCCAAATACCATTGACTACATCACCTCGCTGGGCTGTACATACCTGTTCCTAATAAACCTCTAAGACTTTAATGAACTAAATAGCAAATTACTTTTTTATTCAAGAATGAAATTTCATCATATTCATAATTCATATTTTATTTCAGACATCTGCTGCTGATTACATTACATTTAACTAAAATTAGATGATGCTCAGAATGCAATTAAGGCTCTGCCAAATTCTCCGGCCCACCAATGCCGGCGGAGCTCAGCGGGGGCCGCTAGGAGCCTAATATGTAATTAGGAGCTATTTTCTAGCTGTTTTTAAAGTCTGAAAATTAGCTGCCTTTATTAATCACACAGACAAATATAAAGTGGAACCAACGCTCGCTGAAATTTCTAAAAGGGATTTTTTGTTTAATTATACACCACAGAGCGCTGTGACTTGGTTCGCATGTTGATTTGTTGTGCGCTGACATTTTGACAACTGGTTCTCAATTTGTCTGTCGTAGTTAGGCAACAACAAAGCCGACGGTAATACTTTAACTTTCAAAACCTTCAGTGTGCCGGGGAGAGGGAGAATGGCAGGCCTCGCTGCGGGCCCGCGGCTCGGGCTCTGGAAGCAGCGGGAGCCGGAGACCCAGGGAGGAGGGCAGGCCGGGGGCCCGAAGGGGCTCCGCAGAGAAGCCGGGCGGGGAGGTGGACCAGGAGCCTGGAGGTCCAGAAGCAGGCCCCAGCTCTGTGGGGGTTTGGGGGGTAGGGCTGTGCTCAGTGTCCTCCTATGCACCTGCAGGGGCTTGGAGCCTGAGATCCCGAAGGAGTCTCGAAGTGTCCAGACGGTGTCTTCTCTCCGCAGTGTGCCAAGCCCTGCCCGGACGCGTTCTGGGCAGTAGCATTCAGGCCTTGCCCCTCCGAGGGGCACTTCCGTGATCCCGCTGCACAGCACGTGAAGCCGAGGCTCGGTGACTCGTCCCCGGCCGACGTGGCCACGCCAGAACTCGGACTCAGCTCCAGCTGACTCCAGCATCCATTGTTTTAAGTACTGTCTGTTATTCACCTGCCCATCTTGGCAGCCCAGAGCAGGGGGGGCTCTCCGGGCCCCCGTTTCCCATCGGGGAAGCTCGGATACGGTGTTGCGGCGTGGAGAGGTCTGGGTCTGATGCCATGGCCAGCTGCCCCCTTGGTCACCAACCGTCCCACCCGTAGCTCTGCTGGGGGCCAGGGAAGGGGGTGCGCAGAGAGGGTCATGGCATGGAGCGGGGTATAGAACTCTAAGCCTCCGTGCACCTGAGCTGCTCCAGGCCCCATTGGGCTAGCACCATGCAGGGATGTCTACAGCGTCCTAGAGACAGGGGGCTGCCAAGGGGCCAATGCCATGCATGCTAACGCCCGCAACGCCGACAACGAGAGGGATAGCAGACAGCTTTTCCTATGTGCTAACGCTGTGCCGTTTTGCTGCCTGCCCTCTCCCACCCACCCGACGAGCTGGAGTCACAGCCCTGCTGGGAGTCTCAAAGCCTGGGTTCGAAGCACTTCCACCACTTCCCGGCTGGGGTGGCCTCACCAGGCCGCCTCGCCTCTCTGCACCATTCACATGAGGATCCTGATGGTACCCAGCTGTCTGGGTTCTGGTGAGGACCGGACCGGATCCTGGATACTCGGTCCAGATGAAGCCTCAGCCAATGGAAGCTCCCTGTTCCAACCCCCATTTAAGAGACGGAACCACTGAGGATCTGTAGGGCAAAGTACTTGTCCTACAGTACATATCACTGAGCTGGGAACTGCACCCAGGAGGTCCGATCCCGCGAGATCTCACCCCAGCCCCCCAATGCCTCCATAATGCCCACCAGGGAGGGCAGGAGAGGCACCTAAAGATGCACCATGGGGACTGGGCTGCCCCATCTGGCCCCTGAGGCTATTTCCAGGGGCCCTCTGGTCTCTCGTCTCCCTCCTGCCCCCTGGAGGGGGTACCAAGCAGTCTTTTTCTTTGCCTGGAAACAAGGCATGAGGTGGAGCCCACCATGGGGTGGGGGTGGGGGGGCTTCTGCCCCTGATGACTCCAGACCAGGGAAACCAGCACCCACCACCTGCCAAAACCAGTTTTCCAGAGCCAGCCCCACGTCCTCCTCCTGCCCCCAGAATCACCTGATGAAAATGCCAACGGAGAAAAGGAGGTTTTTTTGGGTGACAATGAAACTGTCAATAAAATCTCAAACGCAGGGATAGGCAATGACTATTTCACTTACTCTGACAGTTGAGATTTTGCTGGGGAAGGAAAGTGACAGGCATCTGCTGACATCAACACCACTTCCTTCGGAGAACCACCCACGGGAAAGGTGGCCCGGGAGACCTGTCTTGCCCAGATGCCGGCTGGGCCAGGGCTGCTGCAGTTGTCAGAGGAGCGGGGGTCAGCACGGAAGAGGGGCTGGACGCCCTGACTCCATCAGCTCATCATTCATCCCATGACCCGCCTCTGAGCACTGACGTGCAACAGGCTCTGTGCTAGGGCTGGCAGACGAAGACGGGAACCAGGAAAATTCCTGCCCTTCAGGGTGTTGATTCCATCGCATCCCCCCAACCCCTACCCCCTGCCAAAAGACACAGTGAGGTCCTAATCCCTGGTACCTGCGGGTGTGACCTTATTTGGAAATATCGAGTTAAGATGAGGCCATTAAGGTGGGCCCTGAAACCCATGTGATGGGTGTCGTTATAAGAAGGGGAAATGCCACATGAGACAGAGACACAGGGAGAAGCCACCGTGTGGCCACAGAGACAGAGTGGAGAGACGTAACTGCGAGCCAACGGGTGCCAAGCATTGGTGGCCACCGCCAGAGCTTGAAGAGGCAAGGAAAGATTCCACCTAGAGTCTTAGGGGAGCCTGGCCCTGCTAATACCCTGCTCTCAGACGTCTGGCCTCCAGAACCGTGCAAGAATACATTTGTCTTGTTTCCAGCCTCCCACTCTGTGGCACTTTGTTGTGGCAGCCCTAGGGCACTAACACAAAAGTCACCCATGCAACCAGGGAATCAGCAGAGGCCCCACCCCTGGCAGGGGACCATCCGAAAAGGAGTGTACCTCCTCCCTGAACAGAGAAGACAAATTGGACCCCCAAACTGGAAGGTCTCTCCAGGAACCCTGGTTATCTTCCCATGGGTCACCTCCTCTCCATCCGTCCCTAAGGCCACTGCCCCTTTCCAGACATTGCTGTCTCTCACCCCCCACTGCCCCCTCCATACATCATGCCTCAGGCAGAGGACTTTCTAAAGCACAGCTGTGACCTGCCCTCCTGTGCCTAATTCCCGCCTTGGCTCCCAGTGCCCTGAAGATAAGTCTTGCCTTGTGCCGGCTCCAGGTGCCATCTGAACACCAAACCACCTGTGGCTTCTCTACACATGCTTCAGCACTGCTCCACTCAGTGTCTTTGCCGCTGGGAATGCCCTCCCTTGCCTCCGAGCTCAGCCAAAATTCTGCCTGGGCACCTCCTCCTCCAGGAAGCCTTCTCTGATCCCCTTCCCACACACCAGATGGGATGTGTACCACCCCTTCCTGGGCCCCCATGATTAACTCAGAACCTGCTGCTCTTTACCGTTATTGCCAGTTTGCTTCTCTCGCTTTGCCTTGTGAGCCCTGGAAGGCAGAGATGGGTCTCATTCACCCCTGGAACCCAGGGCCCAGCACATGGTTTGAACTTAGGTAGTATGCTGGCTTCCTTGACCAAGAAGCTCACTCTGGGAAGCAATGTTGGCCCAGCCATTTAAACCTGAGCCAAACCTGTGACATCCTGAGACTGTCCAGGGTTGAAGGAGAGAAACTGGCTTTAGAGTCAGAGGGTCTGGGCTTGAGTTCCACTTACCAGCTGGCTGGGCTTGGGCACATCATGTCATCTCTCTGAGCATCTGAATCTTTATCTGTGAAATGGGAATAGTAAGACCTATAACTTTGGGCCTAATTACAATGATTATTACTTTTTAAAGATTTTTTTATTCATTTATTTGACAGAGAGATTACAAGTAGGCAGAGAGGCAGGCAGAGAGAGAGGAGGAAGCAGGCTCCCTGCTGAGCAGAGAGTCTGATGCGGGCCTCGATCCCAGGACCCTGAGATCATGACCTGAGCCGAAGGCAGAGGCTTTAACCCACTGAGCCACCCAGGCGCCCAATTACAATGATTATTAATGGTTATAGTCCTTATAATCATGATAGATTCATTGTAATTCTAAGATATCATGTGGACTTCCATTCCCAAAATCTGTGTGTCCTTCAAGGGTTAGGGTTAACCCTATCCCTAACCAACCTCTTAGAATCATGAATCCTACATGCACCCTTGTGAGAGTGTTTGTCATTTAATTCTTGTAACTATTTGTCTTTTAATTCTTATAACTCTTTACATATTAATATGTTACCATCCCAACTGGATGACATCTCCCTTACCAGCATGGACCATGTCATACTTCAGGGGCCCTCAAGGGACTCAACAACTGCTGCTTGATCGATTTGAAACCCTCATGCCCACTCAGGGCCTAATACAAATCTGAAACAATCTGGGCACCTGAACTGGGGAGGAAAGTGCAGCACGGAGACTGCAAGCTGAATTTGGAGTCAGGCAGACCTCAAACAGGCTATGAGGCTGAGGACCAGCCATTTCACTTCTCTGAGCTTTAGTTTTCCCTTCTGCAGAATGGGGGACAGAATGCCCACTCCTCAGTATGTCAGGCGCCCATGCACATGAAGGCACCTGGTACATGGCAGTGAGATGGACAAGCAGGAGTCTAACCTCAGACTTGGGCTCCACCCCAGCTCCCATCCTTCCCCAGTTGGGTGACGTTGGGCACACCCCACCACATCTGAGTCTCAGCTTTCTGTTCTGGAGAAAGGGGGTGATGCCCACCACAGAGAACCATGTTGAGAATGAAGAGCAGTTGCGTGTGTCACGCCTGACATGGGAAATGTATGCAGGAATGTATGCAGGAAGCGATGGCCGTTATTTTATTGCCCTGAATTCGATAAAAAGCCACACCTGCACTGCCCCAGGGCCGGGGCCCCCAAAGTCTGGTAAATGGAGTGAGGAAGGGGGCGCAGACAGGTGCTGGCAACAGCACCCCCTTCCCTGACAAAGACGCCATTTCCTACTCCTGGGGCCTTCCAGCCCAGCACTTCAAAGGACTTTAGAAATGCTATTTGTCTCACCAGTGGCCTGGCCGCTGGAAAGGGAGGGCCGGTGGAGGCCCTTCTGGCCCTTTGAGTGAAGAAAAAATAAGAAAGGAAGTGCCTCGCCCCTTTGTGGCAAGATCCCAATCCCCACCCATTCCGAAACCCAACAAACCCCTTAGGAGGGCTGGGCAAGCCACGTCCCTTGAGCAGAGCTGGGTAGCCCTCCATACTGCAGGCAAGAGGGGCCACTTCCTGTCTATTTTCCTTCTCTCCACTCATTCATTCATTCATTCATTCATTCAGAAAACCTTGAGCTCTTATGTGCCAGGCACTGTGTTAGACTTGGGGAGACAGCAGTGAGCACGAGAGCCGTGATAACCTGCTCTCAGTGGGGCTGGCAGTTTACTGGGGTGACAGGCGACGTAGCAAATACTGACAGCACGATTTGGAGATAAATCAAAGGCAGAGATGGGAGGCTGCTGGCGCATTCCAGGCAGAGGAAACGGCAGGGGCAAAGGCCCTGCAGTGGCACTTGATTCCACCATCATCGTCATGGTCACCGTCTCTGCTGTCATCTGCCCGGCACTCCCTATGTGGACTCATGTAGCCCCGTGAATCAATTTATTCCCTACCTCCTGCTCTGGAATGGAAGCCTCCTGAAGGTTAGCACAGGGTCTGCTTGGCCCCTTATGACTTCCTCGGTGACTCAGACCAGTGCCTGGCACAGAGGTGTCACTCCTACACCTGTTACCTGGCTTAATCCCCACAAACCACCTGGTGAGCTGGTTGTCTGATGAAGAGCGCTGAGGCTCAGAGAGGTAAAGGTGCCTGTCTAAGGCCACACAGCCAGCAAGTGACAGATCTGGGATTCTGACCCAGTTCTGTGTGAGTTCTTTCCCTCCATGGCCCAGGTCTGGAGTGGAGGGGTCTGGGCAGGGTGGGGGTTGGGGGCCATGCAGCAGACACCAGGGCCCCCAGCAACACCCCCCCCCCGCCCCCTGCAAAGGAAGCAGGTCTAAAGGGATCGTACTCCTGGCTCCATAAATAACTCAGGTCCCTGGGCCCTGCCGGAGGTTTAGCGGCCCGAGAGTGTGTGTGTAATACAAACAGCTCTAATCCCCTGTCAGTTAAACTGGATATCAGAGGAGACAAGCTTCCGAGCGGGGAGGCCTAATTGAATCGAATTGAAAAGGCGGAATGGGCAGCCGGGCCACGGAGGCGGGATGCAGGGCGAGCAGGCGGGCGCAGCTGGCTGGGCCTCCCCTGTTCTGTCCGGCCGCACTGCAGCCCCCCCCGCTGCAGGGGGGGGCGCTGGGGGGGGCAGCCCAGCCAGGGCACTCCGCCCCCTCCGGCCTCCCCTTTATCTGCTGGCTCTGCCATTTTCTCTCCATTGCTGACCCTTTTTCTGTTCCCTCTGTTATCTCAAATAATGTCACTGCCTCTTTAGAATCTATTCATCAGAGCAGAAAGAAGCCAATGCTGACTCTGATAAAAAAAAAAAAATACCATCTGTGCCTCCCGGGGAAGAGCTCTCAGCCCAACCTCTGGCGCCCCTGCCCGCCTCCGCCCCCCACCCCGCCCGCCTGCCATTTCCTGGGGGCGCCAAGGGGTAATCAGATTCCACCGGAGGGAGGCAGGGTGCCCTCCCACAGGTGGTGCCCCCTCTCCCGAGCTCACTCGCCACAGCCAGGGGGAGACGGTCTCTGAAAGAGGTCTCAACCCCGGGGGGCTTTCCACCAGCAGAGGAAGAGCCTCATTTGGCCATTTGGGTTTGCCTTTTGTTTTTTCTTTATTGGTTGACAGTTTTTTGGTTTTTTTTTTTTTAAACAAGGCGTTTTATCCAAAAATCTAGATTGTGAATTCTCTTTAAAAACTGGATCGGAAGGTTTGGCGACAGTGGGCCCACCACCCCCAGAGCAACAAATGGCTGGATCTTCGGATGGTGGGGTGCCACGTCCTCCCCGCAGCCTGATCTGACCGGAGCGTGTCACCTGCCTGCGTCCTGCATGTTTGCAGGTGTGAGGCCTCCCAGCGGGCAGGGCTCCTCGGAGCAGTGCTGACGGGCAGGTGGAGAACTCCAGGGTCCTTTAATGGGGCTGCAGATATCTTCAGGAATGAAAGGAGACCAAGGCCCAGAGAGGGGAAACCACTTGTCTACATCACACAGCATTTCAGAAATCTCTCGACTGTGGACAGTGTGTTCCTCAACCACAGGAGACAGATGGGGAGAGAGAGAGGGGGTCCTGACTCTGGCCCACCCTACTCCCCACCAAAGCCCATTAAGATTCTGGGATCACACACACTGTCGGCCCTGCTGGGGGCAGGCTCTGGGGGACTGGCATCTCGCAGGGCAGGCAAAGATACGTCTGCAGGCCTGGCCATGGAATGCCCCATCTCAAGCCAGAGCCTTCAGTCAAGAGGCCTGGGTTCGGGTCCCAGCTCTGCCACAGACGCACTGCGCGACCACGAGTGGGTCACCATTCTTCTGCACCCCCGTTCCCCCATCTACAGAGCCTTCAGCTCCAACAGGGAATGCTCTCTATAGGAGGACGTCCCCTCTCCAATGGTGTTCCTGCCTTGCCGAGGCAGGTGGTAGGACATGGGGACCGGGAGGTATGTGGCCTTCCAGTCTACGCCCACCAAGGACAAGGCCAGCCACACGCACCGAGGGGTGCTAATGAGAGGGCTGTTCCGTGTGCTCCCCTCCAGCCCGGCTGCGGTGAGGAGCTGCCCCCACCCTGTGAAAGTCGAAGGGGGCACAGAGCAGATGGGGCTGCTATCTTGCTAACAGAAGACAGGCGCTCCGACCAAGGGGAGCCTCTGTCCTCCAGAGTCCACATCCCCAACTCCCAGACCCATGATGATCACCGATCTTGGGGACCACAGTGTGGGAGGCCGTTCGGCCAAACCTGTCTCCGTGCCCCGTTTCCTGCCTGTCCCTCCGGAAGCAGGACGAGACTGGAAAACCTAGCCCTACCTGGCAAGGAAAGTGGAGGAAGCCCGGGCTTTGCAGCCAGACACTGCTGGGTTCCAGCTTGGCTGCCTCCAGGTGGTCACGTTCCTACTCCGAGCCTTAGTTCCCCCATCCTGGATGGCGACAGCAGCTCCCGCTCCCTGGAAGCCACGCCATGCACCAGGCTCCAGCCTCTGTGTAATGTGCTTTGCTGCCTGGCATTTCTACGTTGCAGGCAAGGAACCTGGGGCTCAGAGAGGGGATGTGGCCCGCCCAAGTCCCACAGCTACAGGTGATCGGCCACAGGACAAGGCCAGACCTGCCTGACCCCAGAGCCAAGAAACAGTGATCACTTTCAAGAGGAAATGAGGGCACGAGGGCAGAGCTCCTGGCACAGGAGGGCACTATTATTTCTATGGATGGGGTAACCGAGGCCCAGAGAGGGCAAGATACCTGCCTGAGTTCCCACAGCAAGCCGCCTTTTGGTTTTCTCCTTACAGCTGGGGTGTCAGAGGAAGAGCACTGTCTCTGGAACCCAGAGACCCATCAGGGCATAGCTTCTGCCCTTGCTGACTTTGTGGCTTGGAACAGGAAGCTCTCCCTAACCACCCCCAACGCCAGCCTCAGTTTCCTATAAAATGGGGCTGCCCAACACTTTCCTCACAGGCTTGCTGTGGGTACAGGTGGAGGGCATGGGTGTAAAGTCACCCAGAACCACAGGCCGGGGTGCCCAGGGGGTCACCTAAGTAACCCTACCTGCCACCTGGCTTTCCCAGAGCCTAGTTCCTGGCAGGTAGTAGGTACGCAACGTAGTATTTGCAGAATGAGAGCATCCAGGGGCTCAGGGCCGGGACCGTGGGGAGGAGCACCCTTGTCTCCAGGTGGGGAGGAGCCCGGGGGCCCCCGAGAGGCCAGGTTCAGCCCAGGTGCCACCATCAGCATTCAGGTGATACCTCGGACTCAGTACATTATGCAAATGCCTCGAAATGGTTGTTTTCATTATCAGACTTAAAACATTGTATGAGAACAGACTTGGTTACTCTCTGGAGCTGGGGAGGGGTTTGGCAGAGCAGCCTGTAAAAACAAGTCCAATTCTCGTCTCTCTCTCTGTCTATGTGATGAGGCTGGTCCCCATTCTGTCAGCCCACGAGGGTGGTGAGAATGGAGGAATTTGGGCCTCCCCCTTCTCCCTGCTGCTGAAAGGGGGGCGGGTGGGTGGGGGTGGGCCAGGAGGACGGAAAGGGCCTTTCTTGTTCCCTCAGGCTGTGGCTCCCCCATTCCTGCCCGGTCCCTCCTCGGTTTACAGGAAGAAGCAGACTGTCCCCCCACCCCCACCCAGGGGGGGCCCTCCCCACTGGCCCATTTGCCTGCAGCCTGGTTTGTCACATTAGAAACTTTACGTGGGGAAAAAAGTAAGAATGACCAACTCTGATTTGATTTCCTAGCTCGAGCGGGGCCCAGCGTCACTGGCCTCAGCCCACACCGTGGAGGACTGCATCTGAGCCCCCGCTGCCTGGCCCGTGCACAGCCCTGCGACTCCAGCCAAAGACGGGCTGGGTGGCATCCAGCCTGTCGGGTGGGGCTCAAGGCTGGGCTTCACCCCTCGAAAGTCCAAGGCTTTGGGCGAGAGTCCCTGAACTTCTCTCTGAGGGAGTGTGTGTCTGCTTCTTTGCAAAATGGGAGAATTTACCCAGGCCCGCAATTCCAAGACGCTCTCAAGCCCAGAAGCTTGGCATCTAAGCTCATCTGGAAGCACATGCAACACAGGCTGACCTCCTCTGTGTGATCTTTCCTCTTGCACACCTCTCACTCCAGAGTTTGGAGCGGTGCTGCCTGAGGGGCCCTGATGGATGGAACCCCGGGCGGTCTGTTCCCTAAAACCACAAATTCGGAGTTCCAAGTCACATGGCTGCAGGGGTTCAGAGAAGGGCCCGGGGTCCTACTCCACATGAACCACGGAGTTGCTGTGCTTAACCCCTGTTAAAACACTGCCTGGCATTTTACATCGGAGGAAACTGAGGCTCGTGTGCTTCCGTTTGGCGAAGACGCAGGGTGTGGCGCTTGGTCAACCCTCTGCCTGGGGTTCACGGGGCTCCGGGCAGTTCCGAGAGGAGAACCCGTTGATCTCCTCAGCAGCTCAGTCACTTGGCCTGTTTTCAGGACGGGCGGGACCACAGGGGGGTCCAAGGCGTGGGCAGCAGGAACGGCCAAGGGGGCAGGAGGGGTGAGCTGAGGCAGCACCTCTGGGGCAGAAGCGACATCTCAGCTATGACGATCGGGCAGGGACTGGAGAGGGGGCTTTGGGAGGTCCCTCATCATCTCCAGGAGATCAGCGCAGAAGAGTCGCTAAGAACAAGGCTCTGAAGTCACAAACACCTGGGTTCAAATCCCAATCTGTTGCTTGCTTGCCTTGTGACCCAGGACAAGTCACTTCCCTTCTCCGCGCCTCAGTTTACTCATCAACTGAATGGGGAGAACGACAGCTATCTCACTGAATGGAGCAGGTTCACAGGGGTGAGGCCTACAGAGCACTAGGTGCCACACTGGGCACGGAGCAGGTGCTGCCCGAGGTCGGCTAATAGCGATTTGGGAGCTGACAAAGCCACTGGGAGGGTGAACTGAAGGATGAACACAGTCGATGGGACATATCTGCAGGATAATAAGCTGTGTAATGGAGGAAAAAGGTGTGTGTGTCGGGGGGCGGGGTGGCTGCTGTGTAGACTAAAAGAATTTATGGGGACGCCTGGGTGGCTCAGCGTCTGCCTTCGGCTCAGGTCATCACGCCAGGGTCCTGGGATCGAGCCCCGCATTGGGCTCCTTGCTCAGCGGGGAGTCTGCCTCTCCCTCCCCTGCTGTGTGTGCTCTCTCTAGCAAATAAAAATCTTAAAAAAAAAAAAAAGGGGGGGCGCCTGGGTGATTCAGTGGGTTAAAGCCTCTGCCCTCGGCTCAGGTCATGATCTCAGGGTCCTGGGATCAAGGCCTGCATCGGGCTCCCTGCTTGGCAGGGAGCCTGCTTCCTCCTCTCTCTCTGTCTCTCTGCCTACTTGTAATCTGATCTCTCTGTGTCAAATAAATAAAATCTTTTAAAAAAAGAGAGAGAGAGAGAGAGAGAGAGAGACAAGAATTTAGGGCTGTAACAGCCACATGTATGGTCCTAAACAGGATTCTGGGGATTCGGGTGACAATTCGGGGGACATGCTAACTACGACGTGGGAATTAGGGTGCGAACATATTGTAGGCATGTTGCTTAACCCCTGGGCAAAGGGGCTGGGCCAAGCACACTGGGATGGCAGGACGGGGCCGGACCCCGTGCGGGGACCTGCAGCCAGCTCCCTACCTCCATGGGCTGCCAGCCGTCTGTCTGTCCGTCCGTCCGTCCGACTGTGGAGAGCCAATCCTCCCCGACAGAGGGAGCACGGGAGCAAAGCACAGCAGCTACGCTGTCTGCCGTGAGTCACAATATTTGCTGCCTGTCTCGCCACGTGAGACCTCTGGCAGCCCGCAGAAACTGCGAACTTGGGGCTGTGAGAGTGGGCGTTAAATCCACAATAGGCAGCAGAGGCTGGGAGCGGTCCAAATGCTGACTCGAGAGATTGCTCTTCTCCGGCTGGCGAAGCGGGCACCGGCGCTCGTGTGACCCCCTCCTCGGGGAGGGAGCCTGGAAGGAGGCTGGAAAGGCGGCGGGTGTTAGCTGTGTTTCTCCAGCGGCGACCCCCGGGGTGGGGGGGTGGCTGTCTCCCATCTAGGCCGTCTGGACAAGCTAGGCTGGGTGCTTCTAACTGGCTCTGGGCACCACTCCGAAATTCCCGAGCTGCGAGAGGCGCTCTAGGTTCTGGCACAGGGCTGGTACCATGATGAGCACTCACGAGCACCTACTGTGTGCCGGGCACTGAGCCCCGGGCTCCACGTGCGCTTCGGCACACAGTCTTCTCGAAACCTCTCTCAGGCGGGTATCACTAGTTTTTCCCCCCTGCCCAGAGGAGCCTGGCCTCCCAGGTGGAACTGGCTCGCCTGAGGTCACGTGGCCAGTGGGCGGAGGAGGGGAATGGAAGCAGAGGCGGAGTTGAATTGACCTTTAAGGTCATTTGGTTTTGTGGCCCCAAGAAGAGGCCTTGGCCCCACATTAGAGGAATCACCTGGGAGCTCTTGAAAACTACCCAGGACTGCGTGCTGCTGAGATGCATTCAATCTGAACATTGGGGGTGAGGCAGGCATCCCCGGGTGGTTTTGCCGTGCAGCAGGGAGGGAGAGCCCCAGGCAAAGAGAAGGGGGGAATGCTCCCTGCAGATTGGTGGCCAGGAGTGGGCGCCACGAGGCCCACACAGTGGTGTGGCGGGGGGGGGGGGGGGGGGGGGGGGGNCTGGGGTGAGGCTGCAGTGGACAAGGCATGCAGGTGGCCAGCACTGAGGCTGGAGCAATGGGTTGGCTTCTGCTCCAGGACAGACACACGGCCCCCAGGGAGTGCGGGGGAGGGGGGTCTCAAGGAGCAGCTAGGTTCTGGGGGGGCCTCGGCCTCTGGAAACCTACCTCTGGGCGCCCCGGGGAGCTCCCAGGCTGGCCTCCTGGGGAAATGCGGTCAAGCAGCACCCCGAGAAAGCACCTTTCAGTCCCGGCTGCTTGTTCAAATCATGTGGGTGACTTTTGAAAATACCCAGGCCCTGGCCCCGCTCTGACCGAGTACAGCCAAACCCAGAGGAAATAAGCCCGCGTGGGGAAAGCAGCAAGATTCGCCCCAGCCTGTGTCCAGGCAGAAGCACGCAGAGGCTGAGGGCAGGTGCTGTAGTCACATCGTCGGACTGGGAATCCTGCCTCTGATGTGGATTAGCTGTGTGGCTTTGGCCGACTTACTCAACTTCTCTGAGCCTCAGTTTCCCAATCTCTACAATGGGGCTGAGACTAGCATTTGTTTCTCCAAGCCCGGGGCAGATGAAAAGAGATGATGGATCTACAGCGCTTATTATTGTTTTATGCATTATTTGTCTTTTGAAGAGAAGCAGGCAACCCCCATTGGTGAGGCCGGAGCAGGCATCCTCCGTATTGCCCTCACGTCCCTGGCAGTGAGCCCAAGCACAGCCCGGGAGGCCTGGCATGGCGGGCAGGGGTGGGGGGTGTGGAGCTCAGATTCTGCTCTTCAGGCCCGCTCCCCCTCCCCCGCCTTGTTAAGACCCTGGGAAAGGGACCCGCTGCCCCCTAGTGGCCAAGGGCAGAAGCGCAGGGTCATTTTGGCCACATCCTGAACTCCCTGCCCAGCCCCCACCTTCCCGGGTGTCTCCTGCAGGTCCTGGGCTTCCGGAGCTCCCCGTGGCACTGTGCTCACTACAGCGGCTTTTTTTTTTTTTTTAAGATTTTATTTATTTATTTGACAGAGTTTACAAGTAGGCAGAGAGAGAGGGGGAAGCAGGCTCTCCACTGAGCAGGGAGCCCGATGCGGGACTCGATCCCAGGACCCTGAGATCATGACCTGAGCCGAAGGTAGAGGCTTAGCCCACTGAGCCACCCAGGTGCCCCACACTGGGGCTTTCTGATGGATACTGCCGTTTCAGAAAGCGCTTAGACTGGTAATACAAAGTTCAAATAGGGCTAGGTAGGTGCCAGACACTGGGACCTACAAGCACTTTTTTTCCCCACCCGGTGAATTTCAGAAAAAAAAAAAAAAAAGGAAGATTCCAGAATCTACAGGTTTTTGTTTCCAAGGCTCACAAAAGTCTGTGAATTCGTTGAGTGCTCACGACTCCAGGGGACAGGAAGCTTAAAACTCCCTTTTCTGGAAAAGCAGGTAGGAATTGCGCCGGAGGACTGAGGGCCATGCGGAAAAAACCCACCGTGTCCCGGAGACACAAAACCGAGTGACCCAAAGCCCTTCTTTGCTTCAATTCCTTAAGAGTGCCACGGGGAACGTGGCTGCAGGAGGGACAGAGGAGGCAGGCTCAGGCGGGTTGGAGACTGTATCAGACTGTCACCCTTCTTTCTGGACTCTGAGGGAAGCCCTGGTTTACTCAAGAGCTTTTTATTTCCCTTCTGCCATCTTTTCTACAAATCCTGTGGGTACAGACTGGAAGAAACTGGGTACGTCGACCACGCCTTGAGCCAGCCCTCTGATGGGAAGGCAGAAGGCAAAGACCACCGCCCGCACAACCACTGGTGGACCCACAGTCGAGCTGGAGAGAAAATCACAGCACACGAAGTGCTGAAGGATTCAAACAGAGGGGGCGTGCAGGGAGGAAGGTGGGACAAGGGTCATCCTGGCAGTGGTCAGGGAAGGCTTCCTGGAGGAGGTGGGAGGGACCGAGCCCTGAGAGACAGGTGGAAGTGTAGAGGCAGAGCGAGGGCGAAGGCACACTGCACCTGAGTGTCCAACCAAGTGGTCAGAGGGTCTGAGAAGGCAGCAGTGGCCCAAAGCAGATGGGTGTGTGGGAGCTTCAGGGAGGACAAGAAGGAAGCCCCTCACATCTCAAAGGACCCCACATGGCCCCACTGCCCGGGCGGCTCAAGAGAAGGCAGGACACAGACCGGGTCTTCCGGGGACCCCAGCCCATTCCAGGTTCCAGCTTACACCACTGGGACTGCAGGGGTGCAGCTGCCGGGAAGTCTGGCGCACAGGGGCTGGGGGCCCACTGGCCAGCACGGAAGCCGACTCTGGCACCCAGAATACCCCAGGAAGGGGCTTCTTGGTGGGGCTGCAGCGGTGCAGGCTCATCTCAGAAACCATCCAGGGCATGGCGCACGGGGGCGTCCAGGGAGGCGGCTGAGTGGATAGAGATGCCGGCGGCCCCGATGCTGGTTTCCCAGCAGTCAAACCCGCAGTCAGTCAGAGCCTGCTTCGTGGCCTCTACCTCCGGTTGCTCCAGATCTGGGGGGAGGGAAAGCAGCAGGTCACCCCACAGTCGTCCGCTCCCTTAGAGACCGTCCATCCAGGAAAAGGCCGGGGACCAACCAGGTCTTCCTGTTGGAATGTCAAACCTTACACCCTTGGGACGGGGGGAAGGGGTGGTTACCGAGCCAATAGTTAAAATCAAGGGCTCCCGAGTCACAGGAACCTGGCCTTGTCACAGATCAGTCGCAGCGCCTCAGTCTCCTCACCTGGGAATGGGGCTAATAATACCTACCCCTCGAAGGTCACTGTGAGACTCACACGGGAGAATGCAGGTAAGGCGCCTGGCACAGCAGACACGCCCCAGAAGCCTTCTCTCTCATCATTGTCCCTGACCCTGAACCAGGAGCCACCGGTCAGAAAAGTCTGCTGTGGGCTGTGCTGACCTCCTGACGCCTGAGGCGCACTGAGGGTGCCGGGAGTGGCTGGGGCCCCTGTGGGCTGACTTCAAAGCAACAGGGAAAAGTGGGACAGAAAGAGGAAGGAGAAGGTAAAGAAAGGGAGAGAAAGACCAGGAGGAGGGGCAGACGGAAGGCAATGGAGGCGGGAGCACTGAGGGCCCGGTCCGGAGGGCAGGTGTGTTGACTGAGCACCACCAGAGGCCCCTCACCGGCCCCGGGCACATTACCCGGCTTGCTCTTTCCCCCAACACTAAGGGCAGAGAAAGCCCTTTGTTCCGTAGCAAGGTCAGTCCCCATCTTGGCCACATCAAGAGGTGACAGCAGGGGGAGAGGAGTGAGGACAATGTCCTCATGACAATGTCTCGAGTTTGTGGGCGACTTGGCAGGCGAGGACATGGTAGGGACAGCTGCCCCAGTAGGAGCCCTGGCGTTCTAAATGCACTTTTCTCCTTGAATCTAGACAACGATCTTATAAAATAGATGTTAGCATCCTTATTTTACCGATGCAGCCAAAAGACCCAGAAACGTTCAACTTGACCGATGCCACACAGCAGAGGTGAGGCTGCTCTCTGGCACCCTCCTCCTCCCGAGTGAACTGCCCAGGTAGAACGTTTGCATGAGCCCCAGCTGGCAACCCTGCCCAGCCCCCAGGTACCTGGCCTGAGGAGCGTGATGCCACAGCCACCGCCGCCCGCACCAGTGAGCTTGCTGTGCAGTCCACGGGCCATGGTCACCTGGCAGAGCTGGTCCAGCGAGGCATGGCCCACGCCGAGGGCATTTAGATGATGCTGGTTCATGTCGATGAGCTCCTGCAGGAAGAGGCTCCATCTGTTTCCATTTGGCGTGCCTGAAGCCGAGGTCCTGTGCCCACCCCATTTATGTTGACGGCCAACGGTCTGGGACAGCAAATGGCTTAGACAAGCCAGCACCGTGTCCTTCTCCACTGGCCAAAGGACCTCTCCTTCCTGCAGGACTCTCCATGGGGCTGGGATGGAGCTGGTGGCAAACACATGTCCCATGCCTGGCCAAAGAAGCCTCTGGCCACAGTGACCCATCAGGGATGGGCCCGTGACCCAAGCTGGGCCAACCACAGCCCTCCTGGGGTTTTCTCTGCCTCTACTGAGGAGCTGCTAAACTGGCTGACTTCAGAGGTAAGCCGCTAGAGTTACCTGCCCTCCAGAGATTACATGGAAGACGGAGAGAGATTTCAGACTGAGTCATTTTGGCCCCTGGATCCAGCTATGCCTGAAGCTGTTCTTGCTGGTCTTCTCAGTTATGAGCCAATACATTCCCTTTCTGTTAAAGCCTGGTTGGGATGAGTTTCTATCATCTGCAGAAGTCTGAAGTACTCTGCCATCCTACAGCTGCCTCAGGTGCCGCTATTTTCTGAATAAGAACCAGTTTATTGACCTAACAAGGTCCCAAGTGGGGGAAAGAGCTAAATGTGTTTCAAGTTTCTTTGATCCTGCATAAAATTCCTGCTCTTCTGAGGCTCAAATAGCACATAGGTTGATGAAATAACAAAACTGACAGCTAGCACAGCCCAGGCGCCCCTACAACCTTTCATTTACCCCACCAGTGTTTGCCAAACACCTTCACTGTGCCTGGCACCATGCGAGGTGCTGGGGCTCTAAGAATGAGCACCCAGCTACGGTCCCTGCCACGGGCAAGCTAAGCATGTTGGACCTGGAGTCCGGGGAGACCTGGGTTTGAGCCCCAGCTCCGTGACCTCCTGGTCCTGGGGAGAGGGCTTTCGCCCCATGCCTCAGTTTCCCCACTTGTAAAACCGGCATTGTAAGAGGCTCTGCCTCATTGCCGTGGGAATGGGACGAGGTGAGTTTCTGGCGTGATGCCTGGCCTGAGATGAGGGCTTTGGGAACGTCAGCTGTTATTAGTACTTTGTGGGCACAACACCGTCCTTTTCATCTCAGGGGACGCTTAGACTCAGGGAGGAAAGTGACTCGCCTAAGGTCGCTGAGCTGGCAAGGTACCGAGCCAGCCCTGGAAGCTGGGTCTGCCCGATGCAAAGCTCCCGTCTACCCCGCCTCCGAGAGCGCCCTCGGCACTCCGGCTGCCACCTACTTCTTGTGGCGGGGGGCTTGACAGCTCGCGGCTCTGCTCCAGGGAACGGGGAGCGCCCGTGCGCCGGGAGGGTTGCCAATCACCGCGCTGTCTGCGGAGGCCCACCTGGTTCTCCCGCCCTGGGCTGTCGGGTGGGCTCGGGTCAGCCCTCCCCTGCAGCCCGCCTCACACCCCCTCGGCACTTCTGACAAATGAGCAGACAGGCGTGATGGCCCGGTGGCAGCCCCGGATGCCCTTCCCCAGCCCCGAGGGCTGGATGTGAGGGGAAACTTCTGGGGGCTGCTCTCTATGCCTGAACGCCAGGTGTCACGTTGCCAAGGCAGGTTTCAGACACCTGTCACATTCTGATCCAAAATCTGTCAGGGATCAGATGACAGGTTGTGACACAGGAGAACAGCTCGCTGGTTTGAGCACAAAGCTGTCCAGGAGCCGAGCTGCACACTTCCGCGGCTGCTGCAGCCAAAAATATACACAATGTATAATCAACGTGCTGTTCCGTGGCATTCTCCAGGGGCTCCACAGGGTATATTTTAGGCAGTACTCTATCATTATTAATTTCCAACTCAGGAGGACTGTGTTCCCTCCTTTCTACGTGAAAGGAATTGAAGCCAGCAAGGCAAACGCCGGGGGACTGGAGGCAGACAGCTACGGAAATGGGAGCAAAAGCACAGAAGCGAGTGAGGGTCACTGCCCCTGGCCCAGGTGGGCGCTTGTGAAAGACCTGTTGGCTAAAGAGACAAGCAAGGGCGCCTGGGTGGCTCAGTGGGTTAAAGCCTCTGCTTTCGGCCCAGGTCATGATCTCAGGGTCCTGGGATCGAGGCCCATATCAGGCTCTCTGCTCAGCGGGGAGCCTGCTTCCCCCCCTCTCTCTGCCTGCCTCTCTGCCTACTTGTGATCTCTCTCTCTCTCTGTGTCAAATAAATAAGTAAAATCTTTTAATAAAAAAAATAAAGAGACAAGCAAGTCAGTCATCAAGACAACCGGCATGGCCACTCACTGGTTGGCGGACCTCGGAGAAAGTGGCTCTTTGGGCCTCAGTTTCTGTATCTGTAAAATGGGCACAGCATGTCTACTTCCCAGGCAGGTAGTTCTAGAGCTCAAGGGAGAAGTCATTTGTGAAAAGGCGTGGCCTAGGACCTGCCTGGTCCCCTGATTCTTTAAGGGGAGTCAGATGTCGATCCATCTTTGCCAGGCCACCCAGAACATGCCTGAGGAGGCTGCGCCCTCTGGCTCACTGAGCTGGTGGCTCATCGGGCACGCGTTCTTAGGACAGCCCGAGAGCCCAGCAGGGCTGAAGCTGGAGCTCGGATCGGCACCTGATCAAACCCAAGGTGTGAGGTCTCAGCCTCTACAGGGGAATTATGCAGAGGGTGGCGGCTCAGGGAACGATGAAAATGGAATGGTGTTAAAATACATCTAAACTGGGGCGCCTGGGTGGCTCAGTTAAATGTCGACTCTTGATTTTGGCTCAGGTCACAATCTCAGGGTCGTGGGGTCGAGCCCCATGTCAGGCTCTGTGCTCAGCGTGGAGTCTGCTTATCCCTCTCTCTCTCTCTCTCTCTCTGCTCCTCCCCCTGACGCACCCTCTGCCTCTCAGAATTAAATAAAAATGTTTGAACCAAAGCATGCCGGTGATAAACAGCTACCAGAGGAACAAATGCAGTTAGCAAGAATAGCAGGAAAGAGGGTAGCCCAGCAAGAAATTGCTTCTGGAATGACAGAAGACAGTGTCAGCAACACCCCACTGCTCCTCACGGGCGCTGGGCGCTGCCCTCTGTACTTCGCACGGACTACCTCCACGGCTCCGAATCGCCTGGGAAAAGGTTTAAGAAGAAGGCATGCTCGCTGGCCTCGGCACACATGGGACCCCAGGCCCGGGCCCAGCCTCTCTGCTTCGGCTCGGGGGATTCTGAGCGCTGACGGGGAGTCCCTGCCTGACAGCGGTGTTGCGGGGGCCTGCGCCCCGCAGACGGGCTCTTACTTCCAGCACGAGGTAGTGTTCCGGGGCCGGGGCCGCGGCCATCTCCCCCAGCGTCCGCTCGCACTCCAGCGAAATCGCGTCGATGGAGGCCAGCAGGGGCGTCACGATCTCTGGGAACTGGAGGGAGAGGAAGAAGGGCCCGTGACGCCCGGGGCCGGGCAAACGGGAGGAGAGAGAGGTGTCCCCACGGCCCACCCCCACCCCCAAGGAAACCCCCTCTCCTTCCCCCCGGGGATCATCGGCCTTGCCCGGCACCCTGACACGAGTGGGGGATTCTCATCGCCAAGCCAGCATGTCTGACACTCCCCGTCCTGCCTCCCAGCTGTGGGGGGGGGGCACATAGCAGCTCCGTGTCTGCCACAACCGCCTGCCCCGGTCCCCGTCGCCAGTCCCGGCCCTCTGCGAACCCGCGGGGCAGAGGGAGGGCTCGAGCCCCCAGACCTGGCTGCCGAGGCCCCGCCACAACCCTGCCCAGGGGCGGACCGAGAGGCACCTTGAGCAGCCTGCTCCTGACGTTGGCCACAAGAGTCTTGGTGCTGCGAGGGACTTTGGTGTTGGTCAGCAGGATCCTCAGAGCCGGTGGCCTGCGGGGTGAAGAGGGGCTGCAGTGAGCTCAGGACGGAAGAGAGGTTTCAGGGCTGGGGGCCATCCCAAACGTCACCCCACCCTGTCACAGGGAGGGAGCGGAGGCCCAAGGAGGGGACCTCGGGGGGCTGAAGGGGGAGCGAGGGGAGCCGGGGGCTCCTGCTGCCAGTCACAGCTGGGTCTCTGCTCCAGCCCCCAGGCAGACGGACACCTTCCTGAGGCTCGTCACCCACCCACCTGACTTCAGTGCGGCACCTAGTATGGGCTGGGCACACACTATGGGCCTGGCTCAGCCTGGAGCTGGCAGAACACGCCAAGTTCACGGGGTTCGGGGAATTCAAAGGCACTGCAGCCAAGGGTACAAGAAAGGGTGGAGGTTCTGTCCTGTGGGCCACCCCAGCTTGCCGGAGTGGAAGGGTCTAGAGATTTAGGAAGAAGAGCAACAGGGCCTGGAGCGGATCACGCAGAGCGGGCGGACGCAGGGAAGATGCCTGGGTTGGCTGGTACGGCGGGCCCGGGGCTGCAGGGGAGGGCAGGCTTGTACGGATGCTGGGTCCCCAGCAGGTGGGGCCCGTCCTTGCCCTGCCTTGACGGCGCCCAGACCCGCGGCTCTGGCTCGGCCAGAGATGGTTAGCGGGAGTCAGGCGTCCCTGCTCGGCTGCCCCAGGTAAGAGAACGGAGGGCCCGGGGCGGCCCCGGTAAGCTGCCCTCGCCACCCCCCTGAGCTTTAGAACACCTCCTGGAGTCACAATCCTAACTGTCCTATGGCTGGCGGCCTCTGGGCTGCAGGGCACCATTTCTTGTCATCCCCAAGCCGCCCTGCAGAGCACTGTGGGCCGGGGACGGATGGCGCATCTGGGCGAGCTCCGGCCGAGACAGCTGGAGACAGGCAGACCCCCTGATACCTTTATCCGTTTTTCTTTTCACAACCCAGGACTGTAAAATCCAATAGGGCTGGGAAAGGCTGCCAGAAACCTGCTTGATCTCGCCGCCCATAAGCCCATGAAATTAATATCGATTCTCAGCCTTGGAGGCCGGCTTTTTTTTTTTTTTTTTAACTTTACAAAAGATGAACATTCTATTTGGCTTTTCTTTTCCCCTTAAAGACAAGCCGTTCCTCAAAAAGGCAGCGTTCTGGGAGGCCGCATCTTGATCCACTTCACAAACAATGCATTTTTTTTCATGGAGAAGCACCATGCGTGGTTTCAGGGGAAAGGGTTCTCTTGAAGCCATCGGGGGGGATTAACGCAGAGTCTGGCTTCCCGGCTTCTCAGAAAATCCGCCATCTGCTCTCCGTGGCGCCCCGCAGCCCGCAGTGAAGGTCGGTTTGCTCTAGGCTCCCGTCCATCAGGGTGGGAGGAGTTTGAATATTGTGTCTTCATCTCTCTCAGGCAAGTCGTCTGCGAGGAGGCTTGCCGCCAGCCCCCGCTGGCCGCACAAAACCCCGGGCTCCCTGGGGCAGCGAGAACCACCACCCCGCCTCTGCCTTATAAGCCACTGTCCGAGCTAAGCCTGGCCAATGCCTCAGTCTTATCTCCTTTCCACCCTCCCCTGGGGCCCCCTCCACTCCGCCCTCCTGGCCTCCTGCTTGCTGCTCAACAGGCCAGGCACACCCCGGCCTCAGGGCCTTTGCACTTCCGTTTCCTCTGCCAGGGACCCACCCCTGCCCTCGACCACTCCAGAACTCACTCTCGTTTCCATTCAAGCCCCTGCTCAAATGTCATTTTGTCAGAGGCTCCCCTGGTCACTCACCCAACTGCCGGTCATGCTTTTACGAGGCCATTCGATGGCTGCTGTCTCCCACAGTATGTGAGTTCCCTGAAGGCAGGCCTTATTCTTCCCTGCTGAGGCCCCAGCACCCAGAACCCGGCAAACAGTAGTTGCTCAGTAATAACTGTAGAATTAAATTTGGTCGGCCAAGGGCAAAGCACTCTACAGATACCGGTTTCTGATTTCATACTCAGGATCCTCACTGCATAAACCAGGAGACGTCTGCCTCAGGAAAAGAGACTCGGTCAAGAGCACCCAGCTTGCAAGTGGTGGAGCTGGGCCCCAAGCGAGGCCCATGGACCCCAGAGCCTCCGTCCAGCACACCACCACCAGCTGGCCACCGAATATGCCTTGGGGCCTCTCCTCCTGCCCCCCTGACCTGGAAAGCCCTTTATCACTCATCTGTTGAGTTCCCTCCAGGAGAAGAATGTGCGTGTACCTGCCCACGCCATGTTTTAGCTGGGTTTCTCTCCCCGGGACCCAGTTCGATGCTTAGGATACAACTAGCTCTCAGAAAACCCTGAATGAGACACTACCACCCCCAAATCTGCAGCCCGACTTATGAGCCCCCTCACTGTCACAGCATCTTCAGAACTTTCCAGATGCCTTCGTCCTGAGGATGATAGTCGCCCCAGTCTGAGGATGACTGGGAGCCCTGCGGGCAGGCCCAGCTCTGGCCTCTCGAGTCCCATGCTGACTCCTGCTGTCGCTGCACCGGGCATCGGTCTACCTGGCAGAGCTGTTCCCCCCGCCCCAGGCTCCCGGCTCCAAGGCCTGGAGCCCACAGCAGCCAGAGAGGGCCGGTCCCACTCTCCTAAATGGCTCTGCTTCCTCCTCCATGCCCTCTAGGGGACACGAGGCACTGTCTGGAGACGTTTCTGGTTGTCGCAGCGGGGAGATGGGGGAGTTGCTGCTGGCAGCTTGTGGGGAGAGCTCAGGGATGCTGCGAAACATCCCAAACAAGCTGCCGAGGGCAGCCCCCCGCCACAGAGAATTATCCAGTCCACGCTGCCAACGGTGCCAAGGTTAAAAAAACTCTCGAGCCGGCCATTGGAAAGGCAGGCTCGGCTCTCAGAAGACAACAGGGCCGAGGCAGGGAGAGTCCAGAGGAGCCGGTGGGAGCAAGAACACAGCACCTGTCACGCCAGGTCGTGCAGACGACCGTCCTCACCCTCATTCCCACGGAAGGGCTGCCGAGGTGACGAAGGGCCCTGGACAGACACCACCACCCGACGCGATCGAGGGCTCAAGGAACTGCCAAGAAGCACACGCTCCCGAGTGCTCAGCATGTGTCCGCTCCGAGTCCGAGAACAGAGGGTGTTCGAGTTCCCCACTCATGCTGGTAATCCTGATCCCTCCAGGGGGATGTGAAACGAGCTGAAAAGCTGTCATCTCATTTTTAGAGCCCCAGACCCTAGTACAGCGTCATCAGGAACACGGGCAGGTATCAATTCTCGTTTGCGAAACGAACACACGGGCGGATGAATTAAATGCCTGAGTGGCCAGGGGTCTGGGGTCTGGGGGAGCAGCCGTTCTCTGGAAGGTGAACGGCACGGCCACGCGCGATGTGCATGAGCGATCTAAGCTCTCGGCGATCTGAGAGCCGCACCCCAGAAAGTGGGAACAGGCCTATGAGTGCCTCACGGGGGAGGGGAGAGAAAGCCTGGGGATATGCAGCCACACGTGTCCCTCACCACGAGGTTAGGGTCCCCCTCCCCCCTCCCCAGGACACATCACCGCAGCCGTCCCAGGAGCTGCTGCTCCGCCCCAGAATTACCTCTTTAGGGGGGAGATCTTTCCTTGTTGGAATCGGAGCGCTCCTCCTGAAGACAAGAAGCAGTGGGTCAGAGCTGCAGGCCAAGCTACGCGTCTTTGCCTCTTGGCAGAGAAGCAGGGCTTGGGGTGGGGGTGAGAATTCTGCCCAACTAGCCATCCCAGACCCAGGCACACAAGGTCCGGGAGGGCACAAAGGCTTGCCCGCCCTCCAGCCTGCACGGCCTCATGCCACCCACCACGGGCCGGGCGGGGGGGCCTGGACTGTGGCCAGGTGCCCTGAGCCAGGGTCCTCACCAGAGGGGCCCCGCCAGTGTGGCTCTACAGCCTCACCACAGGTTCCCTCCAGGGGAGCTCCCCCGAACTGTAGTTTCCCAGGCCTTGCTCCGACCCCCCAGACACCCCCAGAGATTAGATGCAGATGTGAGGCAGGGCCCTGACATTTCTCCCATCCCCCCCACCCCCGAACAGGAAAATACCGTTTTCCTCAGAATCCAAACCGACAGGGCCTGAGCGTCTACAATGGTCCTAAGAATTTATAAAATATTAAAAACAGAGAAAAACGAGCTGGAGGCAGCCCCTACCCCAGGTGCTGACAGCGTTGTCCACTCCGGAGGGGTTCCCGTGAATCAGTCTCTCCCCCTGGAAGGCCCACTTGTTAATTAATTCCAAATCCTCCACGGTCCACCTGGAGAAGACACAGGAGTTGGTCTGTAGCTCAGAGGCCAGGGCAGGCCCAAGGGCACCGAGGGCAGCAGGGGATCCACAGGTTAAGCCTGGTGGAGACCAAAGAAGTCTGAGGGGCTTGGGCCCTCGAACGCAGAAACAGAACATTCTGGAACCTCTCCACTACAGAGCATGTATGACCTTCCCTTCCTCTAGAGCACCCCCACCCGGCACTGTGGAGGGAGACCAGGCTTTGGATGCACACGGCCCTAGCAGTGAGGGACTCTGGGCCCATTGCCTAACCTGTCTGAGCCCCACTGTCCTCATCTGTAGAATGGGCACGCCCGTCCAAGGCTGGCTGCAGGGGTCTCGAGCGCCGGCGAAGCGCCTGGTAAGGCGTCCACGAGCGGCGGCGGTAGTTACTACCATCACGGACCCCCAAGTACGCACCTGCTCTGGAACCTAGCCTTGCCATGAGAGCCAGGGAGCAGACGTGTGACTCTTCCCAAAGCCCAACCGTCAGGAACGTGGATTCCAGCTGCCCCGGACACTCTAAGTGGGTCATGTGTGCATGGACCAGCTCTGGATCTTTCTTAAGCACGCAGCCACACTGCCTTGCTCGGGAGAGGTGCGGGCTCACGCAGTTTGGGTGAGCAGCCCCCAAGCCCATGAGTTACGGGACAAGAAATAGTCAGCCCCTCCCCTGTGCCTGGTCCAACGCTCAATTTCTGTGGGGCCTTGGGCAAGGCCATCGCCCCCTATAAGCCTCTTTCCTCACTGGCCAAATGAGGATGTGATGGCTCCACCACTCGCATGGTGAGTTGGGAGGCTCAATGCTATCGCCAAGTGGCGAGCACTGAGCTGAAGCCTTTCTCCGATGGCCATCTCCTGTAATCCCCACAAAAACCCTACAGGGAAGGTACAGTTACTATCCCCTCCTACAGAAGAGGAAACTGAGGCTCAGGTGAGTAAAGCAGATGCTGGTGTCCTTCACTACTACATCAGGACCACACCTGCGGACGGGGGCCCAAGCTCCCAAGACTGAGCTTTATGGTGCCGACAAGACTCCCTCATCTGTCCCATAGTTACTGGGCATCCACTGTGGGTCTGTGACTGAGCTCACACAAGGGATGAACCAGACATGGCCCCTGACAGCTTGAGGCTTGGCGTCTCATGGAGGGGGGTACCTATCGGCAATCAGTATTTAACTAAAACCCCAGGAGACAGATGCGATGCAGGGTGGATGGGTTGCACCCTATCTGGAAAGGGGAGGGACTGAGGGGCTGGGCGGGGGGTGGTCAGCAAGGCAAGACATGCAAGGAGAACATTCCAGACCGAGGATGCGTAGCAGCTGGAACTGGGCAAGAGTCGGCCCTTTTGAGGATCTGCAAAGTGAGTAAGCGATGGGGCAAAGGGGCAGTTGGACCCAGCCCAGGACCTGGCCCTCTCCACAAAGGCGAGTCTCCCTCCCATTCTGCGCATCATTCATCCTTCAAGGGCTTGGATTTCTAAGCCCCCCTCTTCACGGGAGACCGGATTCCAGTTCTGTAGGATTTGGAAATGCTGGGGCCAGGGCCTAGGAAGGAAAGAATGGGTCTTCAGGGGAGGCAGCAGAGCTGGTTGTAAGGAAGCCGTGTGAGAAAGAATGCACACCCGTGCGCGCGCGCACACACACCAGTCACCCACCCCCTTTGAACGGCAGAACTGCTCTGCTGGCCCATATGTACGAGTCTATTCGGGGGACCCAGGGCAAGCAGGCCTTCAGTGATCTAGGTTACATTCAGCGAGTAGCACCTGCTAATGAGCACCACGGTATCCCAGGATCACCAAACATCAAGGCTGGAGGGCCCCCCCAAAGGCCCATCAGGTGCAGCCCCTCGCTTCCAGATAAGGAAACAGAGCCCAGAGAGAAGGGGTAAGCAATGACCTGCAGCGAGTTAACAGTCAAACCTCACCAAAATTCCCAGAAACTGTCATCTTGTGTTACCTACCAGTGCATCTCTCATTACCTTCTAAATTCTTCCCCCGACAAAGCCGCCTCTTCCCCACCCTCCCACTTCTCTCCACACACAGGAACCATTCAAAATGAGTGTGAGGGATGCCGACAGACGCACCCTATCGAGGGCCCCCCTGGATCCACTGTGGACATGAGGAGCCAAGGGACCTTTGGGCTTAGTCTGAATTCAACTATATTTACCTTCTGTGTGTCAGAAGAGAAAGCACTGGACCAGAGAGGGCACCCGGCAGGGCCCGGGCTATCAGAAAAGCACAGCATTTTCAGGGCAGAGGAAGGAAACATCAATTCAAAACCAAGTTCTGGTTGAGGAAAGGGGTCCTCCGCCGCAGGCTGGGGCAGCGTGGCCTTTTGGTTTCAACCTGGGCCCCTGCAGCAGGTGTGGCGGGCACGGGAGCACGGCTCTGGGAGGAAACACGCGGCCACGGCCATCCTGGCACCTACCACGGCCTGAGCAGCCTTCTCTCCTCCGGCTACCCTGGGGGAGAGGCGCGGCCAGCGGTCCCCTCGACACAGAACACGGTGGGTACCTGCGGCTGCCAGCGGGAGGGCCCCCCTGAGCCCCGTGACAGGCCTCACAAAGAAGCTGCCAGGCCGGATTCTGCACCGGCACCACTCCTGGGGCGGGGCGCAGGACAGACTGCATCACTGCCGTGCCTGGGGTGTCTGCTCGAGGCGACAGACATGGCTGCCGGCGACAGTGTCCGCCGAGCCTCAGTGACTCACAGTGGGAACGGCAGAGGCAACGCCCCCTCCGTGGAAGTCAAGGGCTCCTATGAAGGGCGATGCCTTAATTTAATAAATATCCCTGTGTTTCTTTCTTGGCCTTTCTTTCTTATACTTTTTTTTCTTTTCTCGTATAACCATCCGACCTGTTACAGATAAGGACGCTGGGTCCCTGAGGGGTACAGCGGCTTGGCCAAGGTCGAGGTCCCACAGTGCGTGGACAGCACAAGTGGGCCCAAGGACTCCCTATGTCCGGGCTCAGGTTCTTTCTGCCACACCACGGGTGACCAAACCCAAAAGAGGCAAGGTGGGGGGGAGAGATGGGGGAACTGAAATGGCTTAGCAAAGGGGCAAATAGGTCAGGCTCTGGGTTCAGACTGCCTGGGTGCAAGTCTCATTCTGCCATCCCTGGCTGTATAGCCTAGGCCCGCCCTCTGGCCTCCGTGCCTCAGCTTCCTCGTCTGTACAATGGCCACAGCATGACACCTGTGGTGGGGTGACACCTCTTGCAGCCTGGAGCAAGGTCCTACACTTGGGTCTCGGCGCCGGGGAAGGACGGCAAGCAGGGCGAGGGTGGCGATTACCTGCTGGCGGACACCCCGTCCTCCTGCGGGTTTGGGATCTCCTCGCATGCGGTCAGGAGAGCGGCGGCCAGACACACAGAGTAGGCGGCGCTGGAGCCCAGGCCGGCCCCGGTGGGCAGCTGTGACCACACCGTGATGTCCACGCTGGGCAGGGCCCTGAAACACAGCGGGGTGCAGAGCGTCACTCTCCCGAGATCGAGTCAGCGGTCGAGGCCCGGGACTGGACATTGGCAGGGCCTGACTCCAAGCCTTCGGCCTAGGCTTCCGAATCCAGGTAAAGCACGATGTTACCTTGTGAATCACCGACCATTTCTCTAAATCTCTCCCTGTTTCCCACACAGGCTAGGCTCTTTCGTGGCCCTTCTCTGCCTGTATCCCTGCCCGGAAAAGCTTTGTACCTCTCCCTCCCCCAGGCAAATGACTACCCATCCCACAAAACTCTTCTTAAATGTCCTTTCCACCGGAAGCTCCCCCTGGCCACCCACAGGTCCTTCCTCGCTCCCCTTGCTGGCCCTTCTCCACCGCTGCCTCCTCTGGGATGCTTCCCTGTGGCATTTCCCTCAAGCTAGGGCTGTAGTTAAACTTCACGTTCTGTATTTCCTATTAAGTACATCTGCTGTTTCCCATGTATAAAATTCTAATGCCGAATCTGCTTTTCGAACTACACACGCCCACCCCACTCCGATCAGGAGGTTCTGAAATGCGTATCCCTTCCCGGAAAGGGATGTGCCCTTCTCTCGAGTTGAAAATCCCGCAGCGGACAGCGAGAGTTGAGACTTTGTGAATGTGCCTGCCCCCCTGGGACCTGCTGTCTCAGTAAAGAGCTGCCCCTTGAGGCTTTCTCACTGGGCCTGGGACCAAAAAAAAAAAAAAAAAATCACAGTGAAAACCACTGCGGGCTAGGGACAGAGCTAGACTCATTTCATATGTAATATTTCTAACCCTCCAGGTGTTTTCTTAGATTACTGGCTCATACGTCTCAAGCTGTGTGCCAGGCTAAGTGTCACGCACTTAAGACAAATAAACTCACTCACCCTCCCACGGAGGCTACGAGGCAGGGACGTTCTCTTATGCCCATTTTACAGATGAGGACACTGAGGCCCCGGGGGCGGGGTAAGAACCTCAAGGAAGCGGGTTAGCGGCTGCCGTGAGGTTGGCCCCAATACCGTCCGACTCTCCATCACCATGGGACACGGCCTCGACAGCACCGCCAGCCCCGGGCAGCTGGCCTCCCTGGCGGCAGACAGTCCCCATCCTCTCTTAAGGGGTGGAGCCGACACAGGCTTCCCTTGGCTCCTCGCAGTTTCCCACGCGCCGGCGGGACGAGCAGCGGGGCTGCCTCTGTGGACGCGGCCGGGGAGACGCCAAGTGGCAGGGGCGGGAATCCGGCTCCGAGCCCGGCGCACGCGCGCGCGCGCGCACCTCTCCCAGAGCGCGCACGCACCCCCCAGAGCGCGCACGCACCCCCCAGAGCGCGCACGCACCTCCCCCAGAGCGCGCACGCACCTCTGCTTCCGGCAGATGGACAGGTACAGGTAGAGGAAGGTCAGCGCGGCCAGGCGCTCGGGGTTGGCGCTGTCCTTGGGGATGCCCGCCACCTCCTTGAGCTTCTCCACTTGCTCTGTGCTGGGCGCTGTGGCGTCACCTTGCTCTGTCGCAAGCAAGCACACGCGGTTGGGTGAGAGGGCCGCAGGCGCGGTTATAGACAACAGAACACAGGAACCCGAGCGGGCGTGAGAATCAGCGTCTGCGGGACAGGGAGGGATTCACGGCTCGACCGCCACGGCCGCGTCTGCCGGGGGCCCTCGGTCTCTGCGGGCACGCAGGGCTGGGTGCGCTGTCCGGACGGACGGGACCATTTACTGGCTCTGGGGCCTTGAGTACGTGACTTCCCCTCTCTGAACCTCAGTTTCCTTCCTTGGTAGGCGGGGAGAGTAGCGGTACCTCCTCCGAGATAACCTGAAACAAGGGACGCAAGACCCTCGGCACAGCTCCTGGTGTGTAGTACATGCTGAATTAATGGTCGTTTTGAAACCCACGTCTGCACACGAAGTGCAGGCTAGCTCACACACTCCAAGGTCTGGGTCGGATCTCCACGGTACAAAACCCAAACCAAAGGCAGTATTCAGTTCATCCCCAGATGCGTCCCTCTCCTAAAGAACTCTCGAGAACGGGACACTCGAAACCAGAGAACGTGAAGTGCTGAGATTGGCTTGGGCAGCAGGGAGAGGCCCGGTAAGGAGGCTGGGCCGCTTTCCTCGGAGTCCCTGAGGAGGCCCGGCATGCCCGATCAGCTTTACAAATTGCTCCCTGAGTCACGGGTCCAGCTGTAAAGGGAACACTACACCGAGCTGGGTGTGCTGACGCTGGGAAGGTGGGGTACGCCTGAAGCCCTATGTATTCCCGGAAATAATGACACACTAAAGGCAACCGAGGCAGTTGACAGTGTTGCTGAGAGCGCAGATGTTTCAGAGCGCTGCGAGAGAAATAAAATGACTTATTAAGACGTTGGAGAGTTTAGGGGTACCTGGGTGACTCAGTCGGTTAAGTGTCTGCCTTCAGCCTCAGGTTATGATCCCAGGATTGAGCCCCGCATCCCTGCTCATCGGAGAGTCTGCTTCTCCCTGTGCCCTTCCCCCTGCTCATGCTCTTTCTCTCCCTCAAATAAATAAATAAATAATCTTAAAAAAAAAAAAAGACTTTGGATACTTTAGAAAGGTCTGGGTCTGAATCCTTTCTGCATCCTTGACAATGCTGTGTGACCTGAGCCACTTGGCCCCTGAAGCTCAAGCCTTCACACATGTATTACACTCTGCGTCCCAGCCCTGGGCCGCCTCCAATCCTGCTGGATCCTCACAGCAACCATCCCAGGCCACAGGACCCTGCTCATGGAGGCTCTGAGGGTTAGTGACCTGCCCAGGCTCACAGATGCAGGGGAACATGTCCAGCCTCAGGGAGGGGAGGCCCAGTGCATCATGGAAAGCAAGGTATGGGCTGCTCTGGATGGCTGTTTTCCAGGCCTGCTCCAAAGCTCCTCATTGAGGATGTTTCTGGAATCACCCAGGGAGCTTCTTTAAAAATACACCTGCCTGGGGGTGCCTAGGTGGCTCAGTCATTAAGCGTCTGCCTTCGGCTCAAATCATGATCCCGGGGTCCTGGGATGGAGCCCCTCATCAGGCTCCCTACTCCGTGGGAAGCCTGCTTCTCCCTCTGCCACTTCCCCTGCTTGTGTTCCTTCTCTGGCTGTCTCTCTTTCTGTCAAATAAATAAAATCTTAAAACACACCTGCCTGGTCTCCTGCCACCATGACCCCCATTCTTAATAGGAGAGAGATGGGCAGGAATCTGTCTGTATTGTTAAGAACAACAACAATGAAAACCTCCCCAGGGGATCCCAGGGCATGACTGGTTGGGAAATGGGGCTTTTCGTGGTTCCTCCATCTCCCTGCAATATTTGGGAGTGGCTTGCTGTGGACTGATCGTCCCAGGGGATAGGAAGCAGTTGGGAAGAGACACCTGGAGGACTCCCACTTGTTCCACTCTGACTGAGAAATACTATTCCAAACAATGAGGCATCAGCCCATCGAGACAGCAAATGAACGGAGGACAGAAAACACCCTTCAGCTTTGATGTGGGTGGCGAACGCCTCACTGATGAAAAACCCTGCCTGCTTATGAGGGGACACAACATTCACATATTATCGAAAATCAGTGCAGGGGTCTTTATTTATTGGCATGGAAAGAGAGTCCTGATACACTGAAGAAAAACAAACCAAAAAAATCGTACATGTCTGACAAGTTTGTATGGCCTGATCAGATTTTGGTTAAGGGACAAGATGTCCTCCCCATCTCCCTCAATCTAACTATACATCTGCAGAAAATAATCCAGAAGGATTAATACTGCAATGCTGAGAGTTGTCAAGCAGGGGGCGGTGGGGGGTGGTGGTCACGGGGCAGTGGTAACAGACTTTTTTTTTCGTTATGGATGGTGTTTCACTATTGACTCTGTTTTCCAATTAATAAGCATGTTACTTTTAATGATTTTTAATGATACCCAACACCAATCAATACCTTCTCCTTGTCAAAACCATCTTACAGAAGGAAGGCTCCCTTTGACCACTCTCAGACCTTAGGACCCAGAGGTCACTAATCACATGTGTACATAGGTACTGACACTTAATCTGGGTCTTTCCTTACAGACATGCTATTTGGATCTTGTGGTTTTTCACCCAAAAACAGGCCTCGAGGATCAGTCCACCACAGCCCACACAGATTCAGTCCATTATTTGATGCTCTTAAATTAAAAAAAAAATAAGGAAGTAAAGCTAATTTTATGGGGTTGAGCAAAAACACCCCCAGAGTGGCTAGTCCCTGGCCCTCTCAGAGATAGCCTAGAAAAACTACCCAGCTGTCTGCCCCCTTTCCCCTCTGGTCAGGGCCCAGGCTCTTCCCACACCCGGTCCCGCCTCTCTGCACTTACCCAGAAAGCTTGTATCCTGCAGCTGAAGCCCGGCCACATCCCAGGCCCGCTTAACACCAATGTTTGGTAAGTTGAGGCACACTTTCCCATGGCTGTGGGGCTGAAGCCGGAGGAATGTTCTCAAGTTCAAGGCCACAGCCAGTGCTACCTGTAGAATAAAGGATAAAAGCAATGAGCCTAAGCATGGCTGGGGTGGGGGGGAGCACAAAGAGTTTGGCTCCAGTCTTAAACCCGGGGATCAATGTCAATGTAGTGAGGAGAGAGAGCACATATTAGCATACAGGGCACACGCCCACCCATGCCCTTGGCGACACTGCTGATCAACCTTGGCATGCTCTCCCAGTAAGTGGCATAGCCTCTACCCATCAATTAGGAAAATCTACTTATGTTTGCCCTCCCGGTGCAAAACTTCAGAGGTCCTCCACACCAAGGAATGGCTTCCCCACAATCACCATGTCAGCAAAGATAAATGGAAGTTAGGAACATAAAGAATGATGAGGAGTGAAGGAGCACAGGAGTGGAAAAAGCATGAGCTGTGGGTTCAGACAGACTTAAGTTCATTCCCTTAGGTGAAGTTCATTCTGCTAAGGTGCACGGGACCTTGGTCAAGCTACCAATCCTCTCCTAGGCCTCAGCTTCCACATCTGCAAAATGGGATAATCAAAGTTTAACCATGGAGGGCCGTCCTACGTGTTAAATGAGATAATGTATATTTCAGACTTCTTTGCTCTTTTCTACTCATCTTCCCCACTTCTGAATGTTGGGGTGCCCTCGGGTTCAGGGCTCCAACCTCCTTTCTTCTCCACCGAAGCCCACCTTCCAGGTTGTGTCATTCCACTTGCACAACTTTACATTTCAACTTTGTGCTCTCTTACTGGGTGAGGCCAGGGAAGCCCTTCAGTGGGCGTTAAGACCTGTCTCTTCTTTGCCTCGCTGCAGAGAAACTGATCTCCTTTCCCACGAACTCCCAGGCTATGCCTCCAGGCTTCTTTTGGCTTAAGAGTAGGGTCAGGGAGAAGAGGTGCCCAATTCTCAAAGGCTCTGGGGCACTTTACCTTGCCGTGGACCACAGCATGCTCTCCATGAAGGATGACTTTCCCTGGAGCAGACACCACCAGGACTTCTGACAGCATGGCTCCTGAGAATCCTGAGAGAAAAAGCCAGAGAGAGGATGAAAGGTCCCCAGATCTTAGCCATATTAAGAGAATGCCTAGTTCAAACTCATCATTCTAACAAAAAAGCAGCTACCATTCAGCACTTGCTATGCGCCCCAAAGACTGTGCAGTGAGGCAGTGCACTAGACACATCAGAAAGACCTGGGTTCAAATTCCAGCCTTTCCCCTCTCCAGTGAGGTCATCTTCACTAACCCACTCAAGTGGCTGGGAATCTCGGTTTCTCCATGTTATATGGGGACAAGAACTGTATGTACTTCAATGGGTTTTAGGAAAGGTTACCTTACATAATACAAGAGGAACACTTGGCAGTGTCTGGCACATCATAATCATTCAATTCCTGGTAGCTATTTATTATTACTGGCTCTGTTCTTGGTTGCAGCTTTTATTATTGCTACTGTTGAAGACAGAAATTTCAATGCAATCATGGGCCAGAAGGAACGCTTCCCTGGACTTTTAGGCTGTTTCCAATGCCTCACGATGATAAATCATAAGCTGTTGGGGCGCCTGGGTGGCTCAGTGGGTTAAAGCCGCTGCCTTCGGCTCAGGTCATGATCCCAGGGTCCCAGGGTCCCAGGGTCCTGGGATCGAGGCCCACATCGGGCTCTCTGCTCGGCAGGGAGCCTGCTTCCTCCTCTCTCTCTGCCTGCCTCTCTGCCTACTTGTGATCTCTCTCTGTGTCAAATGAATAAATAAAATCTTAAAAAAAATTTAAAAAAAGATAAATCATAAGCTGTAGAAAACAGCTGTCAAGCCCCTTCTTGCAAACGTAAGCCAGGATCTCTCCAATAGAGTCCTAGAAAGTGACTTGCTGGGTAGGTCTACAGGTGTGCGCAGTTTCGATTTTTATAAACTGCAGAAATATCACCCATTTAAGGTCTCGCGTGCATTACCTTCATAGACTACACGAGCGGCACTACAAGCCAAGTACCGTCGTGCTCCCGTTTCTTAGCGGGGGAAACGGAGGCTCGGAACCAGGAAACTTACTGCTTGTCCAAAGCTCCGAATCACTTCAGACTGGAGCTCGCCGACCGCTCGGGACGGATCCCCAGAGTCGGGGACACGGAGCCAGAGAAGCCGAGAGCCTGGTCCGAAGTCGTCCTGGGTCTCAGCCTCAAACCTCGCGCCGCCGGGTCCCCCGACCCAGGGTTCTCACCTGCCTCTGCCCGAGCGGCTCCGAACCTCTTTCCCGAGCGCACGCCTCCCGGGGCGGTGGGGCGGGCTCGTCCTACCTCTCTGCCAATCAAAACGCGCGAGCGGGGCGTCCCTTTACCAGTCGGCTTGACCATTGACCAATAGGTGCTGCGACCCAGCCCTGTCACGGGCTTCCCCGCCCCTCCAGCAAGCCAATGGGAAGCAAGCTCCTGGGAGTGTCCCGCCCTGGGTCGAGAGCCACGGACCAATGGAAAATGGTAGCGGAACGGTGGCGCGGCCGGAGGTAGGTGGAGTCACCCGGGACTGGACGGGAGCCTGGCGGGGTCAGCCCCCGACGAGCTCCCTGGCGCATGGCTGTGTGGGGCCTGGGAGGCCGCCTTGGCCGGCTCGGGGGTGTCGGCGCCGGTAGGCTACTGTGTCCCCGTTTCCAGAGCCGCCGCCCCCAGGGCGTGAAAGACGGGGACGGGTGAGTGCCTGGCTGGGAGGGTAACTCGGCCACCTTCCGCGAATGGGGGTGTCGTCGCTGCGGGGACGTCACACCGCTGTGACGTCACCGCCCCAGCCGCCGGGTGACGTCCTCTCTTAGGCGGTCACGTGGCCAGGCGGGGACCGTGGAAGCCAGAGACCAAGATTTCTCTGCACGGGTCTGAAGGAAGGCGAGCTGTCAGGCGTCAGGGCAGGGCGTATCCCACGGGGGGGCCAGGAGGGCCATCGTGCCGGCCTCGCAGTCGGGGGGGGGCGCCCAGTTCGGATTTTGACCTATGTCCACGGCGGTTTGTACCTTAAGACACAGAGATGCACCGACACGATCTGGAGATGGCTGTCATCATAGGCCTTTAAACTCGCACCCCATTCCTGGACCTCAGAACCTGCAGAGTACCACTGAATTAATAATGGATCGATAGAGTTCGTAGATCCAGTAACGGAACGTTTCGAATAGCCTCGAAATGCCATTTTTCAGTGTCGAAGCCTGTATTAAAGGTGTTATGTTGCAATTTGAAAATGCCTGAATTCTACTCCCTTTTAGCAATTTTTCATTCTTGAGGATACCTGAAGCTTCACAGAATGGAAGTGGCCCAGGTTGCTTTCTGCCCAAGAAGCCGGGACTTGGTGGAATAGAGGATAAGAGTTTGGATGGGTGGAAGTGAGAGTTTGGGGGGAGTAAGGTAGTCTTGGGCATGAATCCCAGCCCTTTGTGTTCCTTCCTGGGTGACCTGGGAAGACAAGTCTCATCCCGTGAGCTCCAGTTTTCTCCACGTAACATGAAGGTTGTACATAGTTCCTATCTTTGGGGCTGTGGAAAGATTCCATGGATGATTCTAGGAGAAAATGCCAGCACTCCAGTTAGCACAGTGCAGAGACTATGGAAAGTGATCAGTAAACTCTTTCCATAAGTATTTATTGAGCATGAGCTATTATGCAGATGCGGATGTGGGCAAGACACAGAACTCCCCCACAAAGGGCCAAACTAGGAAGAAAGGAGGCGGGTAGTGTCAGCAGAGGAGGGTTAAATTCTGCTTCTGAGGCTACAAGCAGCAAGCTGTGACCCATGGAGGGCGGTGTCACACTGCATAAGCCATCCCCACTCACCACGTCTTGATGTCTATTTCTCATCAGGCCACAGTCTTCCCTGAAGACCCCCAAGACCCCCAAGATATACACCAAAACAGGAGACAAAGGTAGGGAGCAGGTGAAACATGCAATAAATAAATAAACAAACAAATAAATAAAAGAGTCAACTCCACCTTAAAGTTCTGCCAAATTGTTCCCAGTCCTTAAAAATTATGTAATGGATCTCAGTAAATATCAAATGTGATATGATATGAAAGATGCCTAAGACCTATATAAAATATATATATTTTAAAGATTTATTTATTTGAGAGACAGAGAACACATGCACAAGTGGGGGGAGGGGCGGAGGGAGAAGAAGAGAGAATCTCAGACAGACTCTGCACTGAGCACGGAGCCCAATGTCAGGCTCAATGGTGCAACCCTGGGATCATGACCTGAGCCGGACACTTAACCGGCTGAGCCACCCAGGTGCCCCAGATGCCTAAGATATATTAAGTGATAAAAGCCAGTTGCAGAACAATCCAAATAATTGAAATCCACTTGGATAAAAGTGTTATGTGTGTATGCATATATGTGTTTAGGTAGGCATCGAATATTCTGGAAGCTTACATCTTGGAGTGTTACCTGGGAGAGGGGTTGAGTTTTGAGAGAGAGGGAATGAACAGAAGGGTTTTCATTGTTTATGGTACATACTTTTATTCTATCCTATTATTTTTTGTAATGAGCGTATATTACTTTGATTATTTAAGCAATACCAGAACCGGAGCTGGTGTGGCTCAGTCGGTTAAGCATCCACCTTCAGCTCAGGTCATGATCTCAGGGTCCTGGGATTGAGTCCCTCGTCAGGCTCCTTGCTCAGTGGGCAGCCTGCTTGTGCTCTCTCTCTCTCTCTCTGTGACAAATAAATAAAATCTTTTTAAAAAATAAAATAAACAATACAAGAACATAACATACAGAAAAAAAGTGAGATGTGGAAGAATGTGTCAGTGTGACACATTTTCTAAAGTTTAAAACTCTGCAGATGACTAGTGTATGTGTGTTTGGGGGGGTCTATACTTACGTAGTAAAGTGTAAATGACATGCATAAGATATATAGTATGTACTTAATGCCACTGAACTGTACTCTTAGAAATGGTTAAAACAGTAAGTTTTATGCTACGTATATGTTATCACAATAAAAAAAAAAGGGAAAGAAAATGTGCCTTAGAGACAATAAGCAGAAGGTGGTGTAGATGCCCTCCAGCGGAGACCCCGAAAGACAATGTAGTCAAGTCACGTTGGGTCAGTTAGCTCCTTACGTGGCACACTGGGCTCAGCGAGAAGATACTGGAACGGACTCGTGGGACTGGTCTTATGCTAGGTGATTAGGGGAGAGTTTCAGGAAGTGGAGCTATCGCTCTGGATTGGACACTGTAGGAAGCTGGGCTAATTCTATAGTTAGGTTTCTTAAATCACTTTGAGCTAGAAGGTGGGAGACACAAAGAGAGGCTACAGCTGTAATTGATAGAGAAGCAGCAGTCCCTCGCCTCGGCCAGAAAATGGGGATGTGTGGTCATGGTTACAGTGTAGACGGTGTTCTGGGCTCAGACATGATTAAGGAGGCTCTTGCTTGGGTCTTGATCAGATGGTGTTCCATGAACTCATCTGAGTCCCAGCAGGAGACCACCACAGTCTGCCTGTGAGCGCCAGGCCAGCTCCCAGCTGCAGGGAGCAGGTTGGCTCTTTTTCTCCGTGGTTAGGGGAGAACGGGGGCGAATTGTGACCAAGGCAGAGATACAGAGGACTTTGATTTTATGTGAAATATAATTATGACATATACAAAATATGAACCTCTGTGTCTTATTTCTTTAGCAGGATGGTTAGTCCATGATTTGGGGGCTTAAAATAAAAGTATATCAGGAAAGAAGTGAGGGTAGGGGTTACCCTTACGAGTAGCAATGGAAAGGGGGTCTGTGGGGGCTTCAGGGATGCTGATCCTATTCTAGTTCTTTTTTTTTAAGATTTTTTATTTATTTATTTGACACAGAGAGAGAGATGACAAGTAGGCAGAGAGGCAGGCAGAGAGAGGAGGAAGCAGGCTCCCTGCTGAGCAGAGAGCCCTATGTGGGCCTCAATCCCAGGACCCTGAGATCATGACCTGAGCCGAAGGCAGAGGCTTTAACCCACTGAGCCACCCAGGCACCCCTATTCTAGTTCTTGATGTGGGTGCTGATCATAGATATATTCAGGCAGTGGCAATTCATCAACACGTACACTTAACTTTTTTAAAGATTTTATTTGAGAGAGAGAAAGAGCCAGAGCAGGGGGAGGGGCAGAGGGAGAGAGAGAATTTCAAGCAGACTCCACGCTGAGCAGGGAGCCCAACGCGGGGGTCAATCCCAGGACCCTGGGATCATGATCTGAGCCAAAGGCAGACCCTTAACCGACTGAGCCACCCAGGGGCCCCCAGCTTGTACACTTACGATTTGAGCACTTTTCAGTGTAAATGTTATACTTCAGGTGGAAAGTTGTTTTAAAAAGAGCATGTTAGGAAAATTTAAAAATCTTCATTTGAGTGGCTAAACATTTTTTTCACAGGGTTTTCCAGCACCTTCACTGGAGAAAGGAGACCTAAAGATGACCAAGTGTTTGAAGCTGTGGGAACGACGGATGAATTAAGTTCAGCCATTGGGTAAGGCAGACGGGATTGGCCTTGAGGTGGAGTTTGAACTGGCATCAGTCCGAGTAATTCACGTGAAGCTCTCGAGAGTGCTGGCTGGTCCGTCGGGCTGCCAACCCTGGAGGGACCCACCTCGGCCTGGTGGCGCAGGGGCCTGTGGTCCGTCCCCTGAGGCTCCCGGGCTGCAGGCTTCTTTCCCTACCTGCAGTGCCTGCTCCCCCCTGAAGCTGCCTTGTCCCCCCATCCCTGGCTCCCCCACCCTTCAGGCGAGTACGAGGTGAGATGCTCCGGACGGATAATGGCAGGTGCAGACGGTCGGCCAGCAGAGTGGAGAAGGCAGACGCTTTGGTCCGTGTGCGAGGGCGGGAAGGAGAGGCAGACGCAAAAAGAAGTGGGCCGAGGGGTGGGAGGGTGAGGTGCGCATCCTCGGTTTAGGACGAGTGACTCAGCAAACATCAGCCCCTGGTTCAGCCCCTGGTTCAGGTAGGAGACCCGGACACCTCAGCGGTGGCTTCTTTGTCAGCGCGTGAGCAAACATCTCTGTGTGCCAGGCACGCTCAGCAGAGCGCCTCAGCCCCCGTGCTCCATGGAGCCCATGGTCCGAGGGGTCTGGGGAGCAGACACTAGAGGGACATTGGCAGGCAGGGAGGGCCTGGTGGGGCAAAGCTCCGAGGAGGGCCCGACACCTGGCCTGCATCGCGCGCCTGCTGCACGAGCACCTGCTTTGTACGGGGCAGGACGCCGGTGCTGTGCCCAGGGCAGACGGTGTCCGGCCTACAGAGCTGTCCCACGCTAGACGCCGGATGCCCCGTTTGTCTGTTTAGCTCTGCGAGATGGACTACCAAGATGCCCTGGTGGTTCTTCATTGGCCCTTTGGAGGTTGTTCTCCACTCTCGTCTTTGCTGGTGTGCCCAGGAGGTGGCCTGCGTCCCGTGGTGACGCTTTCAGCCCCAGTCCCCTCATCCTCCAGGTTCCCGGTGGGTCCAGCCAACAGGAGGCGCCCACAGGAGATGGGACGTTAGTGGAGACAGGTGCGGGAGCATTTCTGCGCCAGCTCCCTAGCGACTTGCCCAGCCGGCTGCATGGCTCCCGGCGGTGTCCCCGCTCCCTGAGGTTCCAGGTCTCCTGGGGTGGTAGCGCCTTTGACTCTCCCTTGCCCCTTCGGGCCCCTGCTTTTCCTCATCTTTGCCTTCCATTGTCAGTTTCCAGAACTCTTCCCACACGCTGCTCATAGTCCCTTTGCCAGCCTTTCCTCCAGGAACTCTGCCAAGGCACCGCTGACTTCTCCCTGCTAGGACCGTGCCTGGTGCAGACAGAGGGAGCCGAGTTTGGAGGGAGGCAGGAGCCAAGGTCCTGACCTGCATCCGGGGTGCTTGGCTTTCCCCGTCCTGCCTGCCTTCCCAGGGAGCTCCTACTCAGCCTTCAGAGTCCCACCTCTAGCACTGCTTCCTCTAGGAGGCCCTCCCTGAACCCCAGCCAAGACCAGGTTCCCCGGACACTGGCCCTTTCCTCCAGAGCACTGACCTCAGTTCACATGCAGTCATCTCCCTGTCCTGCCGAACAGAGCCTGGGTCCCTTGCGCTCACAGAACTGCCCGGACTGGACCAGAGCTGGCACGGAAAATGGAAACGTTGACTGGTTGAGAAGCGGGTATGAGAAAAGGCATTTTGAGCAACACAGGCCTGCTAACCAAGTGAAAGGTTCTGACGTTCTTCTCGTCGGCAGGAAAAGTAACACCTCGCATGTTCGAGCCGTGGTAGCTGGATGAGCCGCTCCCGGCAAACTTGCCGCCTCATCTAAGGCAAGGCCCAGCACGTTCTCTTGACAGCTTCTTTTCTTCGTCCTCGTAGGTTTGCTTTGGAATTTGTTGCCGAGAAAGGCCACCCGTTTGCTGAAGAGCTTCGGAAGGTGAGTATAGCCGTGTCTCGCCCTGCGCTGGGATATTTATCCGTGTGGCCAGGTGGCGGTGGCCGCGTTTGCCGTGTGACCATCTCTTCCTCTCTGTGCCACGTGGGGCTAGATGCTTTTGCTCTGGGAGCCTCAGTTTCTCCACCTGCCAAACGGGGACACACACCATCCTCCCTCCCAGGCGAGTGGTGAGGCCAGAATGGGCGGCAAGTGTAAAGTGCACTGTACAACCCCAGGGGATTCTGCCCCCTCCCAGGGGGCGCCCGGCAACATCTGGTGTTATTTTTGGTGGTTACAAGGGGAGGCGGGCGCTCTTGGCATCGGGCGGCAGAGGCCAGGGACGCAGTGAACATCCTACAGTGCCCAGGACAGCCCCCACACCAGAGAGTGCCTCGGGCCCGGACAGCAGCAGCCCCTCCGGGGTGGAGAAAGCTGGGACGGCCAGCTTCAGTAAGCCCTCCGCCCCGGGGACTTTGTGGCCATCAGTATTCGCGTTCTGCAGCTTAGGAAGCATGGAGGCTCTGGCGCCCAGATAGGACTTCAGCAGTGGAGAAGGGCACACCCCCTCCAACACACAGGACAAGGTTACAGTCTACAGGGTGACCTGAAACTAGAAACTGCCCCCGGCAGGGTCAGCCCTTGGCCTGCTGCTGTCCTCCAGGCCAGGCCGGAGCCCACTTAGGCTCCTGGGAGCTGATGGAGGGGAGTGAGGGAGCTGCAGAAGGATGGGAGGCTTCATTTGCCAGAACATTCTATGAACAAGGTCCCCTCTGTGTGCTGGAGGATAGTTTGCAGCCTTGCCACAGAGAACTGGTCATATCCCCCGTGGTCATTTCTAGATGTTGTGCTCATCTCTGAGCGGAGTTTGCAGAGGGAAAAGGCTGGGGAGGGGGGCCAGTGATGCGATGAGCCGACCTGTGCTCGAGGCCCCTGTCCTCTGGGTCACAGCATCGACACCGCCTCCTCCGGGGCCTGGGCTGCCCACCTGGCCCCCCGCGGGCACCACCAAGATTGGGAGATGGTCTGATCCGTCCGTCTCCCCACTGGCCTGGGCCCCCCGAGGGTGCAGCCTGTGACTTTTTCACGTGGGAGCACTGCCTGGGCCCTGCTGTCCTCACAGAAGCGCGTGAGCTGGAGGTCAATGCCACGTCACATGGGGGCCAAACAGAAAGGGCCCCTTGCCCGCAGTTCACCGGTTGGGAACCAGCAGAGCTGGGGTCCGATTCCCAAACCGGTGCCGGCTCCCTCCAGTCCCGGGGGGCAGACGCTGCAGGGGGCCAAGCCCTGGGGTAGTATCGTTACCCTGCCTCCCCCCGGAAGCCCCAGAGACACCAGGCGCTCGAGTAACTCACCCCGCCCAAGGAGGGCTCTGGTGCGCTGCTGGGTGGGCGGCCTCTGCTCTCCTCCACCGTGTCCTGCTCCTGGCAGGCTGTCACCATGGCCGTCTTCGCAGAGGTCACAGACCCCCCACCCACCCCACGATCCCCCATGCAGCTCGCGTGGACTCTGGCTAGGCCCGGGGTCCGAGGTGGTGTTCGTGGGTGTCCTTGGCATGGCGCCTGTGGCTCGTTGTCATGCAGGGGCCGACCACGTTCTCCCAGATACTCGTCTTTTACGGTTTAGAAAGCACTGTCATGTTTGGTGCCTTGGCCCAGCTGTCCTAGGGTGGGAAACCAAAGCCGTCAGCTTAGAGGAAAGGGAAAAACCTCACAGGGCTGAGGCACGAGGGAGACGAGGACGGGGTGAGAAGACACTCGTCACGGGGGCGTCACTGGGCACTTGTCGCTCCTCGTCAGTGTGACCCAGATGTCCCCAAGGGACCAAGGGCCCCACTCAACAGAGCTGGCGTCCCAGGCAGGCGTGCTGAGGGCTCAGGCCAACTTTGTGAATCCGTCAGCCTCCCAATGCCAGCCAGCCGAGGGGTCGGAGAGTCCCCGCCAGGCCCGCCCAGAGGGCCGTCATCGCCGCTTGGCCTGCCGTGAGTGGATCTTCATTCTCCCCCTGTCGCTTCCCCAGATCCAGTGCTCGCTGCAGGATGTCGGCTCTGCTCTGGCCACGCCGCGCTCCTCAGCCAGGGAAGCTCACTTAAGTAATCTCTGCACCCAGGGCGCGGGAGGGGCCTGTGCCCGAGGCGGGCGGGCTCTGTCCTGGGTGTCACCCGGGCTCCCCAGCAGCCTGGCCCCTAGACCCCGAGAAGGAAGGACCTCCAGGCCCATGGAGGGGTTTGCAGAGCACCTGGGCAGAAGGGACGCAGGGGCGGTTTCCCTGGTCTGGCAGGCGTGGGTCTCATGGCCGTGTCCTCCTGCTTCTCCACCCGCAGGACATGCCGCGTTCGAGGCAGAGCCCGTCTTGGAGCTGGAGCAGTGGATAGACAAGTACTCCAGCCAGCTGCCCCCGCTCACGGCCTTCATTCTGCCGGTGGGCACTGCGGGGTCTCCCCCAGGGGGTGGCTGCCGGCCAGGGCTGTTCCCGGAAACACACAGGCATTGACTGAGTCCCCTCTTTAATTTTTGCCGGTGACAGAAGCCGTCCCCTGGCCTTCCGAGTCCCCTCCAGACCCTGGCCAGTCTGTCCCCCACCCCTGCAGGGCCCCATGTATCTGTTGGCCCATCTGGCTGCTGTGGGCACACCTGCGCCCCCCCAGCCTCCCCCCCACCCGCCCCCACCTACACCCGCTTTCTCCTTCCAGTCAGGAGGCAAGAGCAGCTCCGCGCTGCACTTCTGTCGGGCTGTGTGCCGCCGAGCAGAGAGACGGTAAGGGGGCCGAGGGAGAGGACGGGGGGCCGGTCAGAGCAGTGGGCAGGCCCCAGGGGCAGGGGGGGTCGGCTTTGTGCCGGCCAGCTGCCAACAGACCTTCACCTGCCACCTTTGCCATACCGGGTGGCCACCAAGCCACGCCAGGCCTCTGTCCTCAGGGAACTTCACACCGTGGGCAGGGCTTGCGGGACATTCCATGGGCGCAGGCATGCTGTGTGAGCCAGGAGTGGAAGGCTTGTGGAGGGCAGGGTGGGACAGTGTGCCGGGCGAGGGGACAGCAGAGGTGGCCCTGCACCGAATGGACACGAAGGAGCCAAGTGTCGGGATCCAGGGTGAGAGCGTGTGGGGCATGATGGTGCCAGAGGCCGACAGAGCCTCGTCAGTGCGGAGGGGTCTGCCTCTGTCCTCAGAGCCCCAGGAAGCCATGAATGATGGGTTTTAGGCCGTGCGGTGACACGAAGGGACCCTGCTGCCTGCTGGGTAGAGAAGGCCCCAGAGGAGCCCCCGTGGCTGTGGGGGCCCCGGGGGGGAAGCTCTCCACAGACCCACCAGCTGCTGCACGGACACCTCCGATGCAGAGTCGGGCAGACAAGGGGCCCCGAAAGCTCCTGACAGCCTTTTCAGAGAAACTTCAAAGGATCTCACAGCAAAGCCTCCATTGACACCACTCAGAGACCGGCTGCCACCCAGCTTTCTGGAGAAGTGGAAGGAAAGCCCACTTGGATAGTCGGGAGGGCTGTGCTGGGCACTTCCTCTTATTTCGTTGATGCCTCACGACAACTGCCAGAGAGGCGGCGGCAGCCCCAGCACAAGGGAGTCCGGAAACCGGAGCTCAGAGAGGCGACATCCCGGCCAGGGCGGTCAGCCAGCTGGTCCTGAGCAGAGTCCAAACCCGAGCTCTGTCCGTAGCCCCACATCCTAACGTTTTCATCGCTCACAGAAGGTTCTTTGGCCCAAGCGATCCCGGGTAACAGAGCTCCAGCCACAAAAGAACAAATCCCTCATTGGTACAAAACCATCCACCTCGCCGATGCTCATAATAGCAAAAAATTGGAGAAACCCAAAGGCCCAGCAATGGGGCTTAGTCGAGCAGAGGATGGGTCCTCAGTACACAGGCAGGGAGGTGGAGACGTGGCTGTGGGATGGAAGAGCCCCTTGGGGGGGGGCCGCAAACCCAGAGCCTCAGTTTGGGGCGGGGAGCACCTCCCAGCAAGGGTTCTGCGGCAGAGACGACATGCAGGAGGGGCCTAGCAAGGGCAGACCGCAGCCCACTGTCTGGGACATCTGCACCTGGACCGGCAAGGGGCGGCTGCGGGCTCTGGAGGAGCTGGTATGGGGCGCAGCCCCGGGGCCCCAGAACGTACGTGATGCGGTGTTTCCTCTCCTTCCAGCGTGGTGCCCCTTGTCCAGAGGAGTGAGACGGATGCTAACGTGGCCAAGTTCCTAAACAGGTACTCAGATGGAATTCAGGGCGTCCCAGCCCTCCCTCTCAAGAACTAGGCCCGCTGTGGCAAGTCACAGTAAGGCCAGGGGCCCCACACACTCCTCATTCCTTCCATACCCACGGAGGGTCTGCGGCGTGCCCGGTGCTGAGCCGGCCACAGGGATGCCGCTGAGAACAAGGCAGGCCCCGTCCCTGTCCCTGGAGAGGTGACAGTCTTGGGAGAGGCTGTTATGAAAACTAGCGGTGCAAAACATAAAAAGCGAGGGACAGTGTGTAGCAAGGGGCCCGCTTTCAGGTTTGAGGGACCAGGGGGCTCAGGCCAGGATCTCTGTGCCCCTCTGTGCAAGGCCCCAGGGCCAAGTGAACTGAGAAGAGACAGCCAGGCCAAGCCAGCTCAGGGCCATCTGAGCCCAGGGCTCCCACGCAGGACCCAGTGAGCTGGGCTGGCCCCAGGGACGCTCCACCAGATTCTGTTGCAGCCTTGGCTCATGCAGCGGGCAAGGTCAGGACTCAGGGGCAGGCTGAGAACCCAGGGCCCCTGGGAGCTGTCCTGGGTGTCTGGAAAGTGACTTCACAGCCGGGGTCTGGCCCCTCTCTGTGGCCACTCTTCCCACTGGGCTGTGACCTGACCAGCTCCATTCTTCCTGGGAGGTGGGTGGGCCCGAAGGGAGTGAGGAAGGTTCCATTCATCATCATGGCAGTGACCTTTGGCGAACATTATAGTCCCATAGTGTGTGGGCCGAGCCAGTTCTTTCCCTCAGGAAGGAAGGCGGTACTAAGCAGATGAAATACAGGTATGTCCCCACCCGCCCCCAGGAAGGGGGGACCCCCAGAGCAGAATCTCTTCCACTGCTCCCAACCCCCACCCCCAGAGAGACAGCCAGGCATTAGGAGGAAGGGGGCTCGATCCCAATGGGGGCGTGGATCAGGGAAGGTTCCAGCAGGACCTGGCATGGAGCTGGCCTCACAGAGTAGGATTGGGGCGGGGAGAAGAGAGGAGGATGGTGGCCAGTGCTCAGCATGGGAACAAGGAAAAGTGGGGGACAGTTGAGAGGTAGGCGCCTTCCTGAACTCACTGCGGGCACCCTAAGGGCCAGCTGGGCATCTCCAGTTCGGGATGTCCCAGTTTTAGTCGTTGGCAGATGCAGAAACCAGCCCAGGGAAGGGCCCGAAGCCAACAGCCCTGGGAGGTTGGGTGTGGGTAGCGGCCCCGTCCAGCAGGACCCGCCCCAGCCCTGTCGCCAGAGTCACAGAAGCAGGCTTGGAGGGCCATCCATCAAGGCCGAGTTGGCTGCATACCCGCTGTCCCGCCCAGTGCTCCTAGGCCGTGTGATTTATATTTCCTCCTTGAAGGCTAATATGGAAAGAACCCAGTTAGCATTGATCTCTCATTTCAAATCATCCCGTTGACTTCTCTCTGCCCCTCCAGACTCAGCGACTATCTCTTCACGGTAGCCAGATACGCAGCCATGAAAGAGGGGAATCAGGAAAAAATATACAAGAAAAATGACCCGTCGGACCGAGCCTGAGGCACGTGGAAATAATGCAAAGGGGGAAGATCTGCGGACCCCTCGGAGGCGAAGAGTTTGTCCTTCCTGTCCCGATTCTGGAAGATTTCAGCCAGGGTGGGCTAGCCTGAGCCTCCTGCCGGCTCCCCTGGGCTCTCCCGGGTCACAGCGGTAGTGGGGAAGGACGAATGGACTATTGCAGAAAGCCAGCTCAGGTGACTGCTGCGAGGAAGAGCCCCACAGAAGAAAATAAAAGTGGGACGAGCTGGAGTCGCGTGCGTGTGTGCGGCCGCGTGCGTGTGCGTGCGTGTGTCGAGAGAGCCCTTCCCCTGCCAGCTCAGGGGGCGTGGCGATTTGGGGTGGTACCGGAGGCCCTTGGAAGTGGACTTGTGAGTTAGCCGTGCCACGGGGGCTGTAAATGCCACGTTTCTAAAGGGGAAGGCAGACAGGATTTGGCAGTTTGGTCGCCCCTGAGCCACCATCCCCGCCCACGTCCGTGGAGGGAAGGAGAGCTGCAGACCCACGAGGTGTGTGCGTGCCAGGAGGGCAGTCCAGAGATCGCCCCCCTCCCGGAGGGGAGCCTTCCTCCCTGGGGGCGGGGGGCGCTGAGGGACGAGGGCCAGAGACCCTGGCGAGAAGGAACAGCCCTGCTCAGAGGACTCCTCTCTCGGCGGGTCTTGGCCTCTGAGATCCCTGCCACGGCTGTACTTTATTTCCCTTGTCACCCCTGTGCCCCCGCCCGCTCCCCACCACGCAACGACTGCCAGTGCCAGCTGTGTCCTTGGGAAGGGGATACCTCTGCAGGGCGAGGAGGCAGCTCCGAGAACGTGAAGACGACACGCTGCTAATTGCGGGAAATGACTCCGGAAGGGCAGGCTCTTGCGAGCCCATCAGGGCCAAGCCGCCTGGTAAACTCCGGGCAGCCATCACTCACTCACCGAGCAGCCCCAGCTCGGCGCCAGGCACCAGCCCGGCTCGGGGAGCCTGGTCACCCCGGCTGTCCTCTTGGCCCGCGGCTGCGTGAACACAGAGACCGTCAGTCACGTGCAGACTTTGGCTCTCCTTCCCTCCCCCGTGCGCCTGCTAGTTTTGCCCAAGGAACAGGGGCAGTGCATCCTGCCGGGTCGGTCCTTTGGTTCCCAGAGGGACACGCTGACCCTCTTTGGCCGGGGTGGCGTGGCCGAGGCGCCGGCGAGCGCGGGTGAGGGTGAGCCCCCCACTCCCCACCCCCAGCGGTTGGCTCAGTGCTGGAAGGCACCAGCCTGTCAGGAGGGGCTCAGGGCCCAGGAGAAGCTTGCTCCCTGAGCTCGCAGGGACCCACTCCCCTCACTCAGTGTGCTGCCTGCTCCTCCCAGATCCTGCTGGAAGGAACAGGACATAGAAACGGCAACCCCATGCCCGGAGCCGTGGCCAGACACCCTGCAAAGGACTCAAAGAGAAGCTCTTTGAGTAAACACAGCATCAAGAGAGCCTTCCAAACAAAGCAGTCAGCCTGTTGCCCCATCCCAGCCCCAGCAGCCCCTGCCGGGAGGGGCCGTCACGGGCCTTACTTCTCTCTCCAGGTCCCTAGGCCCTGCCTCGGGCTCCTCCTCGCGTGGGCTGGCAGACATGGCCCCAGACACAGCCCGGGCGCAGGTCCCTCTCTGCAGCTCGGGGGGGGCCTCCCGTGTCCCAAACCTGGGGCAAACAGAGCAGACCTGCCCCGCGGGCCGGGAGGACTGGCTGGCTGAGAACGTTAGCTCCTCTCCGGTGCCTTGCGGAGCCCCAGCGGAGCCCGAAGCAAAAGGCAGCCTGCGCACCCCTCCACGCACTCCCCAAAATAGCCTTCCGCCTCTGGAGCCTGGCGAGGAAACGTGAAGGCAAAGCTCCACCAGGACACACGACTAAGCACGAAGCCCGTGGGGCCCGATGGTTTGCGCACGGCCGGCACCGCTCACAAGGGCTAGCCCCTTGCACCCTAGGGCGGGGTCGGGCAAGAAACAGCAGGCGGCTTTTATTTACAGTTGTGAGGCCTTGGGGCACCTGGCTGGCTCAGTCGGAGGAGCGTGCCACGCTTGATCGCGGGGTCGTAAGTTCAAGCCCCACGTTGGGCAGAGAGATTACATAAAAATTAAAAAAGTCTAAGTCCTCGTTGATCATAGGTCTTTGGCATAATTTGGATTTTTTAAAAAATAGCATGTGAAAATTGTATTTATCCTGACTCCTGGGGGTTTGGGCGCTCCCGTTTGCTGGCTCTCCTGCCTCCCCCCTGCCCCGCCAGGCTCTCGGGGCAGGGACACGTTTAGTACCCCTGCAGAGGGTTAGCTAGTGCAGCGGAGAGAACAGGCACTCTCTGCAGGGGAGAAAAACCGAGGCTCAGGGGAAGCCCCTTCCTCGTCTCCGGGAGTCAGCACCAAGGTGCGGGCCCAGGACGGGGCCTGGCGATTCCCACCCCCCCC
>LNAC01000016.1:6712487-6774932 GCA_002007465.1 Ailurus styani | reverse complement strand
CCCCCGCCAGCGCCCCTTGACAGCCGTTTTAATCACCACCTGGGCCTCCGAGAACAATGTCAGACGCTAATAGAATCTCCTGTCTCATTTCTCAACCTAGTTTCCCTTAACTGATATCTCCTGGCTATTGTTAATGTGAGATTCTCACCGAGTAATTTTCTCAGCCCGAACTTGTAACACATCCCAATGACAAACGTCCCGGTTCCGAATCCCCCGTCAGCTGCAATGTCACCCTCGCCTCCTCCCCGACACCTTCCTCCGACAGCCCATCCAGTTTTATGATCGCTCTGTCCCAGTTATCACTACTGAACCTTTAAGAATCCAGACGCACTTCAAGTTTAATTGAATAAAATCCCTTGTATAATAAATTCCGCGTGAAAGCTACATAAATCAGTACCTGGAAGGATTTGTGGCTCATCCTTCCCCTCCTTCGCCCGGGCTCGGGAGTGTCCCTGGTCATACTGACCCAGGCTGGCTCGGTCTTGCTTACTGAGGGGACTCACCTCTGCCAGCCTGACCGGGCGTGCAGTCCTCCGGGAGTCCCTCGTGGAAGGCCGTGCGTGAGCCCGAGCAGAGGCAGGGGACAGCCAGGCAGGGGACACCTGAGCCTTTGGGGATGTCCCTTGTGTTCTCTCCCACTCCACAGAATCAGATGCTTCTGACGGAGGCGACGTGCACACTCTCCTGGGACAGACGCACGCACACGTGTTCATGGGACATGGATAATTTGAGGCAGTCCACGGAAGCCCCGGGGATGAATCCCCACTTTAAAATAACCAGCGCAGTGGTGCCTGGGTGGCTGTTGGTTAGGCGTCTGCCTTCGGCTCAGGTCATGATCTCAGGGTCCGGGGATCCAGTCCCGCATCAGGCTCTCTGCTCCGTGGGAAGTCTGCTTCTTTCTCTCCCTCTGCCTGCTATTTCCCCCTGCTTGTGTGCGCTCTCTCTCTCTCTGTCAAATAAATAAATAAAAATCTTTAAAAAATAAAATAACCAGTGCACCCCACACTTGAGGAACCAACCTGACTCCCAGACTGCCCGCCTGTGGAGTTCACAGACCTCCAGCCTCGCAGCGTGAGAAGCAGCACGCAGGTCTGGCCAGGGAGGCCAGGTCTCTGATGCTCAAGACCGTGGAGGGCAGTGAACAACAGTCAGACACACAGCTGGGCATCGGCCCAGGCGGACTCGGGTTCAAGACCAGCTCTGAAACCTCCCAGCTTCACGATTCTGGGCGGTTCACTCCATCTTTCTCAGACCCGCTTCTTCATGTGTGAGATAGGAAGGACGATAATATCTACCCCATAGATAGAGACCACTAAGAGAGTTTAATAAGGTGGTACTTAAAAGGACTTAGGGGCGCCTGGGTGGCTCAGTCAGTTCAGCATCCAACTCTTGGCTTTGGTTCAGGTCATGATCTCAGGGTCGTGAGGTCGAGCCCCGAGTCAGGCTCTTCTCTCAGTGTGGAGTCTGCTTGAGATTCTCTCTCTCCCTCTGTCCCCGCCCAACACCACCCTCCACCATGCTCTTTTTCTAAAATAAATAATTTTTTTAAAAAGGGACTTAGCATGGCCCCTGGAAAGTTAACTGTTTTTTGTGGGGTTTTTTTTTTTTTGGTTTGTTGTTGTTGTTTTAAGATGTATTTATTTGCCTGAGAGAGAGAGAGAGCACGAGTAGGAGGGGCAGAGGGAGAGGGAGAGAGAGAATCCCCAACCAGACTCCATGCTGAGTGTGGAGCCCAACGTGGGGCTCGATCTCACGACCCTGAGGTCCCAATCTGAGCCTAAATCAAGAGTCAGACACTCAACGAACCGAGTCCCCCAGGCGCCCCAAGTTAACTGTTTTTATAGTTGTTGCTGTTACGACTTGAATTCAGGTTCCAGCCCTGCTGCTTCCTGGCTGAGCTGCTTCCAGTAAATCATGTGACCCGGCTGAGCCTTAGTCTTTATCTTTTAAGACTGGGGCTGATGATTCAGCTTCCAAGGCTTCTTTGGCACATGGAAGCAGCTCAAGAAAGAAAATGTAGCTATCGCTGAGTTGTGACTTCTCCTTTTCAAAGCACTTTCAAGTAGCTCAGGCCTGGGTGAAGCTCAGAAGACCCCTAAGCAGTGCCTCTGGGTGGTTTGGACTTGCTGAGCCTGGGAGACAGAGGGGGGCTCTGGGGGGGCCGGTCCCAGTCAGACCAGGGGCCCTGGCTCCAGGGACCCCATGCCCAAGTACTCAGTGACAGAGTGGTGAGAGCCAGAAAGGATCGCAGGATCACTGTTCCCATTTTACAGATGGGAAAACTAAGGCCAAAAGAGAATTCAGTAAGTAAATATTAGTAATGACCACAAATTGAATAGTGATTGTGTCCAGGCATCTTGTTAAGCACCTTACCTGCAATCGTTTAATTCTTCCAACTGGCCATGAAGGTGATACTATTAACATCCGCTGTCATCTGCAAATTCCAGGTGAAAAACTAGCTCAGCTGGGAGAAATGGCTCTCTCGAGGTCACACGGCTCATCAGGTGGGGCTAGGCTAGAAGTCAGGGCTCTACGCCCTTCACCACCATGACTAACATTTACTCAGCTGTCAGCTACAGGCTCAGGTGGACCTTGATGTCTCTTATTTCTCAGAACCCACTGAAGCCTGTGCACGTAGTCTCCCCATTTCACAGGTAAGGACAATGAGGCCCGGAGAGGTGAGGTCACTTGCTCAGAATCCCACAGGGTCTGCTGGGGGGATGTGACGGCTATAATGATATCCTAATAAACGGCTGACAGTTACTGAGCTCTTGAGTGATACAAGGAATATTCTATGGAGCAATATGAGAGCAACTTGCTTGTGCATTTAGCACATCCCCCCCACCCCCCACGGCCACCCCAGGCAGATATCCATTCCTTTGCTGCAGATGCAGACACAGAAACTGAGGCACAGGGAGAGAGCACTTTGGCTGGCAGCGAGCAGCAAGAGGCCAGACTTGGACTTGATCTGGATCTGTCCACCTCTGGCATGCTCTTACCTCTCCACAGTGACTCGTGCTGCCTGAGGTCTCCCTTTGGGCAGCCGCGGAGCTGGAACAAAAACCCCAGTTTCCAGATTCCTGTTGGGGGGCCGTCTTGGGACAGTGGTGATGAGGCTGCAACTGACAGTGAAGTAGGGGAGGGGAGGCGAAGAGGGTATCGTAAACCCCAGGGGAGGGGACCCTAGCACCCCTGCTGCACGCTCCCTCTCTGGGGAAGGGTGAGAAGCAGGCACCCGTTCGGGGGTGGGGGTGGGAGCACAGGGCAAAGGCAGCCCGGAGAAACGCCTGAATAAATGGCAGAAAGGTGTCCAGCTGAGTGAGGACCTGGGGGTGGCAGGGCGACCTGTCCCCCACCAGATGCTCCCAAGGCGCAGAGCCTTCGGCCCTCATCGCCGACCATCTGTAGCGCCCACGTCCCTCCCCCAGCAAGCAGGTGCCTTTATTTACGATCACCTTGGAAGGGTCGAGCAGACATATGTGGCTAAGGGTCGTTTATTCTTGTTTATAAAATTTATGGCTTCACCTCGATTACACACTGTCAAAACGGGAAGGATTGGCCCCAAAGTCTCTTGCCGCATGACTGCCTCAGACATGCATACATCTGTTAACTCCGTAGGAGCTGTAGAGGAAAATAAGGTTGATGATAGCTCAAAAGCTTGCTGTCCCGTCACAAGGTGTGGGCAGCCCGCCTCGAGAAAAGGCATCCGGGGGTGTGGGTGGAAAGGAAAGGGGGGGGGGTCGGGGCCTGCAGGTGGCCGTGACACGTGGCACCAGGACCCTGCCCCCTCCTGGCCACGGATTCTCTCGGGCCAGCTTCGGGTTGCTGAGTAGAGGAAGAACCCTCAGGGTCTGGCCACAGGACCCGGCAGCTGGAGAGATCTCTGGGCCTGTGGGTCTCCACCTGCTTCAACGGGGAGAGAGAAACAGGGACTCTGCACTGCCGGGGGGATCGGAGCCAGGTACGACCTTTCAGGAGGGCAATTCGGCAGTGGGTATGGAAGTCCCGGAAATGTGCGTCCTTATGGCCCGGTGATCCTGTGTCCGAGAATTTCGCCGAAGGAAACAGATACATTGGTGGAGCCAGCGGGATTTTTTTTTCAGAGCTGCTCATTACAGTGAAAAACTGCAAGCCGTGTCCAACAATAGGGAGCTAATTGTTAAATAAGGAAAATAAGGCACAGTAAGGGGCTCTAAGAAACACAAAACTACTGAAATGGATGGTGTCTCTATATTTATTACTATGGAAAAGCATTCACCATCTTTTAAGTGAAAAAAAAACCAAACCCAAATTATACAACGGTATAGTATTGAATGACCTGATTCCTGAAAAAGGAATAGATATGTGGGTATACACCACAGGAAAAAAATAATGCAAGGATCTGTTCTGTGGGTTAATAATACCTCTAAATCATGGGATTGTGGGTGGTTTTAACTTTCACTTTTGTTTGTCTGGATTTCCCCACTTTTTTTTTTTTGAAACAATGAATTTGGGTTGGATTTGACAGGGGCTTACTTGTGTAATAAACATGAGTGTAAAAGAGAGAAGAAACTGACAACTGCTTGCTGTGCCTGTCATAAATCCTCTACCTCTCTCGGGATGTTTGGAGTCAGGGGAGGCAGCCCTCTGGTAGCCAAAGCCACGGGGCCCCTCCAGAGTCTAGAAGGCTGGAGAATACGCCCCTGGTCGTTCTATCAGAGCCAGCTGGCTGCCCGGAGTGCAGCTCCCGTGCGGTCTGACCGTGGATGCTTGGCTTCCGTTCCAGGGCAACAGAGGAGGGAAGAAAGCCGATCACGGCCCCACTGAGGAGTGGCCCTGCAGGGTGACCACGTCTGCTTTTCACAGGATGCTGGGGATGTTGGCATCCTTCTTTCTCCTCCGTTGGTTGCTGCCATCTTTACTTGTATGGGGTTTGAGAGTAGACAAAGGATGTTCCCACTGATTACCTTGTATGGATTTTCACCGTGGATTATCACCCTGCCTTCACCTGGACAAACTGGCACCCGAGTGGGTACCGTGATGAGTCCAATGTGTCACAATGAGCAAGCGGCAAAACCACTCGACCCGGGCCTTCTGCGTCAAAGCCCAGCCTCCTTTCCCAATTATGTTTCTGCTGAGACTGTGGAAGGGCTGATCCCAGGAGTGGGAAAGAAGTGCCAATGCCAGGTGATTGGTAGGGGCTGCCTGGAAGGCTGTGTTAGGAAGGAGCCCGAGGCTGGGTCCTGATTCAGCAGAAGGTGTTGGTAATCCATTAGTGATGTCTCGCATGGTTTCCGATGGAGGTAGTGGGATTAAAGGTGTGTATTTGACATTTCTGGATTCCCAGGCCAAGGCCCTCATAGATTTCAAAAAGTGGGGACTTCGGAGGTATGTATGGTCTCCAGGCTGCCTGAGAGTGGTCAGACTGTCCCTCCAAGCCAGCCCCAAAAGTGGCTCTCTCGACCTCATGGCTCCCTAAGAGAGCGAACTGGCAGGACAGATGTCTCAGAGCTTTGAGTTGACACATCAGGGTCATAGATCTCTGAGAATCACACGCATATAAATCTGACTAATTGATGAGTCAGCCCTGATGAGCTTGCCACCATAATTCAGAATCTGTAATTACATTTCACATTAAAGCACGCAAAGTTAAGGTTAAAACCAGTGGGAAATAGTGTGACACCTCCCATCCCCCAGCCTCTGCCACAATCGTCCACCCCCCACCAACCGGGCCAGCAGGCAGGTGTCCTAGAAGCCGCGTCCCTTTGGCTGTTTCTTCTCTCGGTTCCCTGGGGGGCTGCTTCCCGCTGTGCTAGGCACCAGGGCCGGGTCCCCGCCCTGCGGTGCTGCATTCAGTGGAGGCAAAGAGTTTGTTTAGGGGGACATTCTGGGTTTATGGTTTACAATGGCCCCCCACTGAAGACCCCAAAGTGCGCACCCGTAGCTCAACATCAGAAGGTCTTGTCGCAACAAGAGCGCGCACACACCCTGGGGAAACGTGGGGGTGTTTCAGGAGGGGGATTTCTTGGGCGGGTGTTGGGTGTTTTGGGGGGTGGTTCAAGGAAGCAGGGGCAGTTCTGTAGCTAGGCACCTTAATACGTCTAGAAGGAGGAAGGAAGGAATGATGTTAAAGTTGTAATCGTGGGGTGCACGGCTGGCTCGGTTGGTAAAGAGCGCGATTTTTTTTTTTTGAGATTTTATTTGTTCATTTGTCCGAGAGAGAGAGAGAGAGAGAGAGAGAGAGAGAGAGAGAGAGATCGAGCACAAGGGGTGGGTGGGAGCGGCAGGCAGAGAGAGAAGCAGCCTCCCCGCTGAGCAGGGAGCTCGATGTGGGGCTCCATCCCAGGACCCTGGGATCATGACCTGAGCCAAAGGCAGTCACCTACTTAACTGACTGAGCCACCCAGGCGCCCCAGAGGACACGACCCTTGATCTCCGGGTTGTGAGTTCACAACCGACACTGGCTGTAGAGATTACTGAAAAAAGAAATCTAAAAAAAGAAGAAAAATCGAAACTCAACAATCTGACTTAAAAGAATAAAGCTGTGGGTGCCTGGGTGGCTCTGTGGGTTAAGCCTCTGCCTTCGGCTCAGGTCATGATCTCAGGGTCCTGGGATCGAGGCCCACATCAGGCTCTCTGCTCAGCGGGGAACCTGCTCCCTCCTCTCTCTCTGCCTGCCTCTCTGCCTACTTGTAATCTCAATCTGTCAAATAAATAAATAAAATCTTTAAAAAAAGTTAAAAAACAAAAGAATAAAGCTGTAATGGAATATGCAGGAGGGTCAGCAAACAGAGCCTCCAACCTCAAGGACCGGGTATGGCGATCAACCTTGCATGCATGCGTCCCCACACCCCACAACCAGGACGTGATTGAGTATTTGGTCTGGGAAGTAAATTGAGTGCTCAATATATGCCGGGTGTGGGGCATGCCTGACCTCATGTGACCTCACAGCAATCCTATGTGGGAAGAATTATCATCCTCATTTTGCAGGCTTGCAAAGGCTAGGGGACTTGCCCCAGGTCACGGTAAGGAAGTGGCTGGGACCAGATATGAAGTCTAATCTACTTCCAGAACCCGAATCCTTGCCACTGCCCTGGGCACCAGAACAGGCTTCTGAAGTCTTAAAATTGGCAGGATCCCGCTTGTGGATATTTGCTATGTTTGGGGACCAGCCCCTCTTCTCTTCATAGCCATGCCTCAGTTCCCTTTTGGGATTTACCTTTCCCAATGGGATACAGAGTGGGGGGGGAGTCTCTGTTTTGTTTTCGACACATGAGAAATGATCTTATGGGTTTCCTGTTAGTGTCTGTCTCTCCCAAAGTCGACCATATCCTAGTGCTTAGTGGTTGGCACACAGCAGGTGCCTGACAACATTTACCGAATGGAAAAATGAAAGAATGACATCAGCGCCTTGCTCAGTCTTTTCTCTTTGTGCGCCCTTTCCCTGAAGATTGGCATGATCGGAACGAGGGTAGGTTCTTGGCTGGGGCTGAGCCATTCCTGCCGAGTCCCAAAGAGGTTCTGCTGCCGTCTGCTAAGACTGAACCACACTGAACTACACTGGCTCCAGCTCCTGCTCAGCTCTGGTTCTCCATCCTCACAACCTGTCAATAAACCCCTTCTCGGTCTCCAGAAGGCAGAACCCTAGCTGATGGAAACCGCTCCCGATGGAGGCTGGAGGTGGGTAGTTTCCCACTTGCCAGCTTCACAGTGGGAAGCCACCGGGACAAGCCACCCAGCTTGCTTACTGGGGCCACGGCTACAGCCAAACCAGAAGACCAGGGGATTCTGGCCATGGCTGTGGAAGCAGCGGCAAGTTCACCGTCATTACTAAGACGGCTTGAAGGCTGAGGGGCAAGGTCTTCCTAGAGAAGATACCACTGTCCCAAATGGATCACGGTCCCAGATGCATGAAGGAGTCACTCTGGGCACTGACCTTGGCCTCCCTTGGGTCTCTGGCTCACCTGGTGAGGACAGGGGCTCAGCCTGTTGGGATAGGCGTGAGATAGGAGATGAGGAAGTGGTGGTGAGTCCCCAAACTCCTGCAGCCTGCCTCCACTTGGGGAGCTTCGACGGGGGAGGTGCGGGCAGGCTAGCAGCAGAGCGGGTCCCCTTTCGCTCAGGTACACCCCCATCCAAGTCAGCCTTTACCTCGGTAGCTGGGGACGGTGCTGTTCCGAGATTGCCACCTCTCCTGGTTTTGCCGGGAGTCGGGGCGACAAGAGCTCGGGGGTCCTCAGCAAGTCCTTACAAATGTCACAGGGCCTTATCTGCAAAGTGGGTGCAATTCTGTTTCTAGCAGTCCCTTCGAGGGGACTACACCAGCCACGAGTCACCGACTGGCCACAGAGGGCCTGGCACAGGCTGGGGCTCTTCAGACCACACTGCATGGTGGCTGCTTCTACCCCTATTGTATGGAAGAGGGAAGTACAGCCCAGAGATGCCAGGGGCCTTGTCCCCAGCCTCCCGGCCAGCGAGCAACAGAGTTGGGACGTGAACTCAGTTCCAGAGGCTCCAAACCTGCTCTGTCCAGTGCGCTCAGAGCGCTGAGGGCTCAGGCTCCAGAGTCAGTCACGATGTCTGCACGAGCCTGTAAAACATGTTAGCTCTTGTGATGATTATCATAAGCCAACGACCTCATCCTGACTCTGAAAACTGGAGAGAACTGCAGCTCCTGTCTGGGCCTCCGTGAGTGTGAGGGGGCTGGAGGCCAGGCCAGCCTGGAAAGCCCTCGGCCGCTCCCCCACAGGCGGTGGGGAGGAGGGAGTGTGCCTTCCCGCCATTCGGCAGACGTTCCCTGTGAGACCGCGGACGAGACTTCTCCGCAGGACTTCGCACTGCCCTGCTGCAACTGTGGTGGCAGGAGAAGCTACTAGAAGTTGGGCCAGGGCCTGACGGACAGGCCGTGCGTGGGCAGCTCCGTTTTCTTCTGAGTCAACAGGACAGCCGCCGACGGCTTTGCTGCAGTCAGAAACACGGAGCCCGGTGTTGCTCAACCTGTGCTCCACCTCGATATTCTTAGGCACTTGCAAGTCCTGTCAGTGTACTAAAATGGTCTTCACTTAAAAACAAATTTTTAAGAAGGCCACTTGTTTTTCCTAGTCATAAGAACTTTCTCTTTGCCGTGATAACTTGGAAAGACCAACATGTCACAGAACGAGGCTTTGGATTTTCAGATGCTACCGTTATCTGGGGAGATTGGTTCTTTTCTCTTGGCGGCACAAATGCCGCGTGTGAGAAAACCCGGCACACACGAATTCCCCTTGGGTGCCCAGGCATCCGACTGTAAAAGGGCCGTCAGGCTTTCAGGACGTCTCTCCTGAGTCCCTGGGTTTCAGCGGGCCGGTCTCCTGCTCCGACCCTCCGGGGGCTCCGGGCCAGAGGCGGTGACGACAACTCCCAAGAGGCTGCAGCTGTGGCGGATGGGGGAAGCCACCACGATTCCCCCGGAAAAATGGGCCGGTTAGAGATGGGTTGTCTGTTGAGCGTAAAGGTGGGCTGAACAGGATGACACAGGACTGTATGCCCTGCAGGTACGGTCCTCAGGGAGCAAGGCCGCACAGACCCCGATGCGGCTCTAAAATTTGCCTGCATATGCTTGTGAGTTATGTGCACGGTCTCCACGAACACACATCTATCACTTGCACCCGTTACTGTGTAAGACCCGGACTGTGGGGCGATGGCTGCCTCTGCAGAGTGGGTGACTGGGGCAAGGGCCTGGTGGTGCCGGAGGTGACCTGGGCTCTATCTGAAACTTGCTACCTCTCAACACAGACCTGGAAGCGAACAGAACACTGTCAGCGGCTACTAACACTGCTCCGCCGGGGAGGCCTGGGTGTCTGCTGTGTTTGCCTCGGACTCGTCTTCCCGCTGCAGGAGCCTGCCTGCCCTTTAAGCTCCGGGCGCCCCCTCGTGAGCGACCCGGGCACACGGTCCTAAGGCGCTTCTTCTTCAGATAAAAAGCAGGACACAGCCATCATGTGCGGAAGTATAAATTTAATAAAGCCTTTGACCACGTTTTAATCCCTTGGTTATCTATGAAACCAAAAAAACCCCCACAACTTTTTAGAACCATCAAGAGCCACTGAGGTGTCAGTGAACACCAAGCCATACAAGTAAAGATTCAGTGTTTTTTAGATAGTGCAATATTTCCAGCTGTTGAAGAGAACAATTTAAATGAAAGGACAAACCACCCCTCCTCGTCAAGAGAGCAGAAGAAGTTGGTGTCGGTGCTTAGAAACCAGTCTCTCCCCAGCCCCACACTGGCGGATGCTCGGTGATCGGAGTCCAGACGGAATCATCTGTGCAGGCCGACAGTGGTTTGGGCCCCGGCATAAAAGCACACGCCTGCCCTGCGGACACACACGTTCAGAGGAGGTCTTCAGAGGAGTCGATTATTTAAAGTGGCAAATTCACAGAATCAGAAGTTACTAACAACTCTTAAATAATAATAATAATAAATTGCTGTGTTTCAATCCTTTGCCATCTTTCCATCAAAGTAAAACATAACCTCTGTTTTCCAGAAGCCCAGGGGCTCTCACGGAGCCAGGCCTGGGCCCGGGCAGGGCACGGCACCTAGCTGCAACCCTCTGAAGAGGCCATGGAGATCGGTCTTGCCCACTTTGCTGCCCACATGATGGTTTTTGCCAGAAGGTGTTCTGCTGCGTGGTGGAAGGCTGCAAGGCCCCAGGCGGCTGCACAGAACGGAGAAGGGACCAGGCGCTCCTGGCTTCAATCCTGGTGGTGGGGGTGCCTAAGGAGCTTGACGAGGGGGGCGAGGGTAGATGGCTGTCAACACAGACCATGGACTCGGCCTCTGTCTCAATTCCCTGGATCTAGAATAAAGTTCTTATGATGAGGGGGAAGAATGAGGGCAGAGGAGCACAGTGGGTTGGAAGAGAAAACAAAGTAAAAAAAACACAAAAACCAAAAACCCAACCCAGAGTTTCCTCAGCCCTTTGAGCTTCCATCAGTGCGAGGGGCCCCCAGGTCCCCGTGCTGAAGAAAAACGAGTGGCAAAACCCAAGTTTCTTTGGATTTTACCATCAATGGGGGAAACCACTGCCCCAGCAGGCTGGGTAACTCGGCTAGTGTTTGTTCCTTACTAGACAAAAGCAGGGGAAACAACCAGGGGGAAGGCAGCTGTCCCCCTAGGAGTCAGCAGGCTTTGGGGGAACAGCCAGTGCCCTCTGGAAACGGAGCTGCTCTTAAGGGCCAACAGGTATTTTCTCCCAAAGCCAGGATGCCAATGTGAACACGTGAAATGGGATCAAACCAGCGGAGCCTCCCGGCAGCTGGGCCTACTGAGGACTCAGAGCATCTGAGGCGAGACTGGGGGACAGGTGCCGCCACCGTGTGGAATGCGTGGTTTCAAGGTGGGGGCAGCACCCCCAACTTCCTGGGCTCCGCCGCCTTCCTGGCTGGCATCTCTGCTTCCCTGGGGAGCAGGTGGGGCTGCCTGTCTGCAGAGAGGCCGCCGTAGACGGGACGGAGGCAGAGGCTTTGTCGAGTGCATAGAGGCTTGGCAAGGCCTTACCTGAGTAAAAAGTTTTCAGAAACGGAAGGAGAGTTTCTCAGCCCTAGTGGGCTCTGTGCACTCAGGACCGTATTGTAAAAACCACTCTGGACCCTTGGAGTTCCTGGCACTTGTTCATGCACAGCTATTCAGAAAGTTCAGGAAAGAAAAGAGTCACCAAAAAACCAAACTATCAAAAGGAGAAGGCCCTCTGTGACCACAGGCCTGGGCTTCAGGCCCCGGAAAGCAGGAGAAAAGGACCAGCGCTGGCAGAACCTGGGAGGTTTATTCTCAACACCCTTCCCATCAGTGTCACCTGGAGAATGCTATGGAGTCGTCAGGCGCATCCCAAGTAGCTGAGGCCACAGGAGAGTCTCATGGCTATAGAGAGTGAGAGGTCACCCGGCGTGTTGGTCACCCACTCCCAGGGTGACCCCGGGATCCCAGGAGCCGCCAGGACGGGCGGCGGGAGCTAGGAGAGTTCGAAGCCCGTGTTCATGCTGATGGCGTAGCGCAGCTTCTCCCGGAGGACGCTCTTCTTGCTGTAGTTGGGCAGCTTGAGCAGGTTGAAGCAGGTGGAGGAGGTGGGCAGACGGCCGCCCGGCTCCCGCTTGCGGATGGTGAAGAAGCCCCGGAGGACACTGCCCAGGGTGTCCCCCGTGTCCTGCAAGCAGACACCACAGCCTCGATTGGGAGGCACCTGGCAAGGGAGCCCGGGCGGGCGCCAGAGCGGGAGGCCCAGGAGAGGACCTGGCCGGCCCCCGGCGACGAGCGGAAGGGCCGGGCCGGTGAGAGGTGAGAGTGCACTGCGGCCCGAGGCCAACCTCCAGCGGAGGGCACCGGCGGTGGTGCTGAGGGCACAGAAGCAGCCCCGTTCTGCACGGGGACCCCGGTATGAGGGAAGCGCTCAGAAAGGGGGCCTTCGGGGTAACTGCTAGTTTTTGGTTAACCAATTTTCAAAGAGCCATACTGTAAACACACTTCAGGTACAAAACATGTCTAAATGCAGCCTCCCTCTTCCTCCCGCCAGCACGTGGCCCAGGGCGGACTGCAATGTGGGGCAGCCTCCCTTAAGTCAGGGCACCGAGCATGGTCTAGTGTCACACGAGGGACCTGGAGGCCAGCCTGCAGCACCCTGAGAGGCAGCTACGCTCCGGGGCCGCTGGGTTTTTGCAGGGGGGGGGGCGAGACACTGAACAACAGCTACTCTTCAAGCACCCCTTCCACGGAGCAGGATAACCCGAGGCGTTTGTCCTCCCTTACAGACGAGGAAACGAAGCGGCCTCCCAGACAGGAAGGGCCAGCACACAAGCCCTCGCCTGCCCCATTCCTAAGCTGGTGTCCTTACCCGCCTCCCACACCACCTCTCAGACCTGGAGCCCCACCGGGCCACCCGCTACTAAAACCACCCCCAGGTGCCCTTTCCTGAGGGAGTAAGGAGAAAGGGCTGAGGCCCCAGAGCAGCCCGAGTCCGAGGGCATCCTTTGGGGGGGCCCAACTGCTCTCCTGGCTGGAGAGCTCTGGAACCTTCTCACCTGGTTCCCAGGAGCCGCGCAGCCAGCCCTGTGGACAGACCGGGTGTGAAGGCTCCACCCAGCGCACACAGCAAATCACCACCAAGAGCAGCAGTACCTGATCGTCTGACACTTCGACACAGCGGATGGAGAAGGGGGGCTTGAGGTAGGCGAATCCCAGGAGTGGGGGCCTGGAGCAGCTGGTCACAAACTGCAACACAAGGCAGGTTGAGGGGACAGAGTGGGGCTCTCGCTCCCTCAGCAACAGGCCCCTGGCAGGTGAGCTGCACTTTTTTGCCTCCTCCAGTCACGATATGACAGGAGGGTGACAGACCAAGCATCGGCCCAAGAACCGGTACACGTCTCACGTCTCTCGTAAGGGTGTTCTCGAAGGCTGAAACACACGAAAGCCACACTAGTGGACGTGACCAGTCATTTGTGCACGCCAACCCAGGGGCTGGTGGAGAATGTGTAGCTGCAGAGTTCAGGAACAACACAAATGCCCCCCATGGGCTGGTCTCCATGGGCCTGGCACGCAAGCCCTGGCTTCGAGAGACGCCGCGCGTGGGAGTGCTGGGCAGAGGGAGACGGTGGTGGCCTCTAAGCGTGGCACAGGAGAGAGGACCCCGCTGCCCTCGCTCCTGGCTTCCTGCTCGCTTCCTAGGCAGCCAGGGGAAGGTGTGCAGGTGCGCCCACCTGAGCACCCTGGCCTGCTGGGTCACGGAGCAGTCTGTGCAAGCTCGGCTCCTGGGGGCCCTCTCTGACAGACACATCTGCCCTCGGCACGCAGACCACAATCGGGTGTCGGGCGCCCGCAAGGATGAGGGGGCACACCAACGCACGCGACACCCGGAGCGGGGCTCTGGGCAGCCAGCCGTGCTCCCTTGCGACACTCCTGGGATGCCCTGCATCTTCCAGATGGCAGCACCTGTGTTATCTCCCCCCACGTGCTAGCTCATGTCTGCACAGAGGAATCGGACCGACTTAGACACCTGCAGAGGGAAGTCCTAAGAAAGCACTCGCGTTCTAGAACTGAACATCAGCTGAAAACACTCTCCCTTCTCCAGGGGCCGCACGGGCCTGCTGCATACAACACCACGCTGTGCTTCAAAATCCCATGGCAAGCTGCGTGTTTGGGTCTTAATATAACTATTACCATCGGAACTGTTTTTAAATAGCTGTGAGACTCCTGAGGGCATCCAGAGGGTTTCTGCGCGGCAGCTCTCGAAAACTGTTTTTACACCAAGTATCGATGCTACTACCCCGTAGGGTTTATTCTCCAACCAAAGCACAGCACAGCTCCTACGAAGAAAGCAGGGCTGAGCTCTGTGCCGAGCGCTCCGGGACCTGGCCTCAGCGAATCGCTCCTTGGGAGCTGTGTGATTCGCTGTTTTAGGGATGAGGAGGCGGACCCCGAAGCCTGTGCCTCTCCCAGCTCAGGCCGCTCGGACCTGCCGCGTGCCGGAAGCCGGGGCTGGTCAATGGAGGGAGTGGTGCTTTCCTGCCCCTGGGACGGGAGGCGGAGGAGCAGAGGGCACAGGAAGCTGCTGTCTGCTAGTGTGACATCTGAAGAAAGCAGAGTCAGGGCTTCTCCTGCACAACGGCTGTGTCTTCCACCCGGCGCTGGGGCCTGGCTGCAGGAACTGGAGGTCTGGGGTCCAGCCACCCAGAGACACAAACACGCCCACTGCGCGGGACAGACTGCACACAGTCAGGAGACACAGGCTCTCTCCTCTTCCTAGCAGAGCCAGGGGGAGCGGCTCTACGGGCCGCCAGGAAGTCTTTTGCCTGTAAGAGGCACTGCTGCAAAATCAGAATTGATTCTCTTAAGAATTTCTGGAATTATGTCTACCTGCCTACCCCAAGTCCTTCAAAACCTGTAGGGACGACCCGGGCACTTCTGCACCTGCGAGTGGGGGGCTCCTTGATGGGAATGAACTCTCCTCAGAATGACAAACCAAGGAGAAAGAAAACCCCCTGCCCTTTCAACTGCTGGTCACACTGTTCATGTTGCCTCAACAACCGAGGTCATTAGAGACCATTCTGGAAACCCAAATGTCCAATGGAAAATAGTTTGAGGCACTTAACTGTATCCCCAGAACATGGCAAAATGTTCATGATAAAATATCAAATAGAAGGGCGGGTGGCAAAGTGAGGATTCCATCTTTGTAAAAATACACACGTAAGTAACAATTACATGGACAAGTGTGCACGTTGTCCACTGTCCTATAAAAGGCTTCGCCAATGTCAGTAACAGGAAACAACACGGTGGCATCGGGGGGAGTGTTCTGAATGTTTACAACTTTCAAGACACCAGGAGAGGGTAATTGGTTAATGTCAGCTTCTCTGTTTGCCAAAACACACATTGCTCTCAGCCTACTCAATCACGTGTGTTTATTGGGACACTGTATGTGTGGTACGGCACGTTTCACACCACTGAGAGAAAGGGTACAGAGAGGCAGTCCCTGGAGAGTGGGAACAGAGACTGTTCAAAAGTTTGCTTGTCTGGGATGCCTGGCTGGCTCAGTTGGTGGAGCACGTGACTCTTGATCTTGGGGTTAGAAGTCTGAACCCCACATTAGGTGTAGAAATTATTTAAAAATAAAACTTAAAACAAATTTGCTTGTCTGTAATTTTAAAGTAATAAACACCATTTACTTCCATAAAGGAAGGAAGAAACGAGATGCGAGCAAGGCCAGCACCAGTGAAGGGGAAGACGGAGTGCTGAGCCCAGCCAGCTCAAGCCCATGCAGGCCTGTCTCTGCAGAGGGGTGTGCAGTGGCTCCGGGGCCCATGTGACCCAGCCTCACCTCCTGCCTGTCTGGTTACTGCTTGACCCACCACGGAGGCGGCCTACCGGAGAGGATACGCTCATGATAGGAGGTCCTCTTGATAATTTTATTTTTTCCCAGTGTAAATTATTACATCAAGTGGCCTCTAGGTTTATGAGAATATCTATGAATGCACATCTAGGTAACATATACAATACCTTCAGAAACATGGCTCTCTCATCGGGTGTGAAGTCAGAGGCCAGAATATCCCAGAGCCAGATGATGACCCTGTGACTTCCATGAAAGCCACCGTAGTACACCGTGTGCTTCCTGAAAACAATGCAGACAATGGGCTCAGCCACACATTCCAACGGGCGCTTATAGAGCCAGGCAGGGACGGAATTTAGCCAAGTGGCACAGGCAACTCTGGCAGGTCTGGGTGACTCCTGACTTCTCTTAAAGGCAGAAGCTTGTGTCTGCATAACCCACGGCCCTGGAAGCTAAACAGGTGGGGAGCTCCAGAGTCGTACACTCCTGCTACTCCCAAGCAGGAGCTAACAGATCCTGCACTGCCATTTCTCAGAACTCTGGAGAGTCCAACAGTCCTTGACACCTGCTTAGTCTCTACTTCCGAGTCTCTAGGCAGACAAGTGGGACAGCTTTCATTCCAGAGCGATTCACCCAGTGATCAGGGAGGAGTACACTTTGAGGTGGGCTCCTGAAATAGGAGAGCCCAGCAAGGGAGCAGCTTGCTTTCCAGGAGGCCAAAGATTTCACTCCCCCGCCCCCCAACCTACCACCACTCGCTGCTTACTTTAAATCTTCCAGATCAATCTCAGCATTGTCACCGGAGATGAGACGCTGTAGCTCAGGGGTTGAAAACATCCGGGTCCACTCGGGCTTGATAATGGAACGGAATCCGCTAATGAGGGCAGCTGTCTGGTTTTTGATTTGAGTGTGCATCCGAAAATGTGCCATCAGATGTATGTAGCTAATCCTGTTGCCAACAGAAGCAAAGAGTGGGAATTAACAGGCCAGGCTGGGCTGTTACCAGTGGGCTGAAAGAGTCATCTAGTCATTTTTAGACCACTTCACAAAAACACCAGTGGTATCAGGGCGTTTCACCAGAATGATGGTGATGACGGTGATGCTAGCTAGCCCTCCTGAATGGCACGCTAGGTGCCACTGTGTATGCGTTCAAGGGCATTACCTCATTCACTCCTCCCCCAAAACCATGGGTCAGACATCGGGGAACACCCCACTGTAACAAGAACCCAAGTGAGACATTCTCCGGGTAAGGAGAGGTCTCTTCTCAGTACAAAGGGTGCTTTTTGGACTTTCATTTAATTTCATCCGATTAAGAGAGAATTCCATCCTCCAGTAAGCTTTAAAACAGAAAAAATGGTTTCACGATGAAACCTCCATCGAAGACTTGCTAACCTGGACCAAGTTTCTACACCACGAAAAGTAAGCCCGCGGAAAGTTGTGACCAAATGCAGATGGCTTACACTTACGTTCAATAGGGAAGTCAGAGCACTAACAACAGATCCAAGCAGACGGTCTTCTGGGCCTGCTTTTGAGCACAATGACCTCCTCTATGACTGTGTAAAACACAACGCAAACCTTTTGAACAGGTTAAATCCAGGCTTGCTGGCATGACTGATTTCTTAGCAAAGAAACTGAGCCCGGCCCAGGTACAACTCCCTAAATCCCAAATTAGCAGAGTCCAAATAAAAATTTTACCCCATAGTGCTCAGACCTGAGTTTCTGACCTTGAAAATGTGCCTATTTTTAAAAAAAGCCCAGCAGCAGATCTGCACACTGAAGCACCTCGATACGACTTTTTCCATTATCGATAACCCTCTCATGCATGCTTTGAAGCCGGGTGCTGCTAATGTTCCATTTTACCAAGAGAGAGAGAGGGGCACTTCGGAGGGCTTTCCCATTAATGCCCAACAGAAAGTGCAAGATCAAGTATCACCCCTAAGGAGGGCGGAACCGGCCTTTCCAGGCCTTTTAAGACCATCTGTCGAACGGAATCCCCTTGCCCTTATACTGGGAACATGTAAGAGTTTGTGAAGCGGCCTTCCACACAGGTCCAGGCAGGACAGGAGTCTCGCTCCAGTACAGGCTGTGTCGTCCGGCTGCCTCTGGCCGTGATCCACGCCACTCCCGCCATCACCCCTGGGGCCTTTCTCCGTGAAACACGGCCAATCTGCGGGCGGCAGGCTCTATGGGACATGTCACATAGCTGACATTGGTGATACTCACTGCTCTCATTTACTTAGGCCCCCCTTTGAGCCAGACCTCCTGAAAGGTTCTTTTACACGCATGAGCTCACAGAAGCCCTCTGAAGGGACAGTTACAGGCACACGGCAGGGAGCAATGGGACGTGCCCCTGCTCCCTGACACCCCCGGGCAGCGCCTCCCAACCTGGGCTTCCAGCTCTTTCCTCAGTTGTCCAACTAATGCCCCGTGGGGCCAGGAGTCAAAACTGGTGTCTTTCCAACATGAGGAGAATCAGGCCTGCTCTTCTGACCACATGGACAGTCTAAATAAGAGCTCCGCAGGCAGGCGGACTGACCCAACCACCTGACCCGAGAGAGGTGGGGCGCTTGGGCTGCAACGTGCCTCTGATCCAAATGACTCGCCAGGTGGGCCTGAGCTCTCACCTGTCCCTGGGGAGTGATGCTCAGATGAATGGTTCAGATGCTCAGCTGAGCCTGGCGGTAGGACAAGACTGAGAGATTGACAAAAGGGTCAGTATCTACTTCTCATGCCAGGTTCTTCTGTTTTAATTAGGTGAGAACGGTGCGGGTGGAGATAGTGCCTTGAGGAGTTTTGCTTCTAGGGACCAAAGAGGTTGACATTTATGATAGATTTCTAAAAGCCTGTTATCTGTGACAATAGCTGCTGGGCCTCCAAGTCCCCCCATGTCTAAGGACCTGTCTGTGGCATTTGAATTCATCACTGTGTCTTCTCAAGAACAGCGTTTCATACAACCGCCGCACGCTATCATCCCAAAATGATCTGCCCCTCCAACGTGTCTTTCCGCCTCTGTGCCCTGTGGGTTCAGGACTACGTGCCTGAGCGGCTCAGAACTACGTGCCTGAGCGGCTCAGAATGCATCTGTTGGCATCTCGAGCCATCATTAAACTCCTAGGAACACCGTGGCCTGAGTGCCTCTAACCTTAGATGTGCTACGGCAAAAAAATAAATCGTCGATTCTTATTTTGCAAATCGAATTTAATACAATTTTGGCCTATGAACTGTAACCAGTAAATTCCATTATGATATTTATGGCCTCTCTCTACTTCAATCTATCTTAATAAATTCTCCAAGTAAGACCGGAGAGCCAGAATGAAGTCTTTTCAAGTGCTGACCTTAAAAATCTAATTGCTGTACTCACTTATTTTCATTCGTAACAGGAATGGTCTTCCCTCCAGGAATCAGTTCATGGCAAACAAGCTGGGGGAGAAGATGGGGAGCAATTACTTGGGAGAATCTAATGGGGAAATGAGGCTTCCTGAAGATGAAAGGGCCCGCCGCTGATGCCCATAAGAACAACAGAATGAGAATGGGACGTGTTTGGGAAAATCATTTTCACAAGAAGCCACGGCTTAAATATCAACAAGCAGACCCTGCACAATCATCATGGAAGGTTTCTTCTCATCCGATCCTCATGCAGACATTTGTACTGAGGCTTCAAGATGTCATGGAGAGGACTGTGTTCTCATTATGAGCACAGTTAAATAAATGTTGGCACAACCATACCCTGGAATATTGTGCAGCTATTAAAAAATATGAAAATGTGCATTTGTTGAGAAGGTGGGGGAAAAAAGAACATGTAATATCATGCATGGTATGATATCATTTCTGGAAAAAAAAGAAAAGTCACACAGGCGCCCAGGGAGAGAAGTCTGCAAACACACAGACAACACATTCACAGTGGTGCTCTAAGGGCGCTGGCGCTGTTTTTTTCAGGTCCTGTGCTCATCTTATAGTGGAATCTGTGGTTAGCAGTTTGCATTATTTTTATGGTCAGAAGAGAAAATTTTCAGGAGGAAGGCTCAAAATCTGATTAAAGATTTGAAAACCACAGACTCAAGTATTTTCCTCAACTTCAGGCATTTCTGGGAGTCACCTAAAAATCAAAGAATGCATAATTTTAAAGCTAATTCTAGCAGAAATTCTACTAATAGAACATTCTGGGTCTCTGATGATGAAGAAAAGAGCGATTGGTGGCCTCTGATCACTGCAAACATCTTGGGGCAACCGGAGGACTCTGAAGCTGGAAGGGCTCTGGCAAGCCCCCAGCCAGGTGTTTCTCGGAAAGGGCTCCAGGGAGTGCCTCATCTGTGCGTAGTTACTTGGAGAACCTCGGAGAACTGCTCTGGGGGAAGGTGGAGGTTCCTCCCTCACAGGTCCCTCAGAGCGCTGCCAAGCCAGCGTGCTTAGGGCTCTCTGCAGGGTGAGGCCGGCAGGAGTTCATCTCGGTCACCCGGTCCCAGCGGGACTCACACTCACGAAAGGTACTTTTGTGAGATAAGAGAAGCGGGGCTCAGGGAGACTGCCTCTCAGAGGCGATGCAGCCTCGGCTCCCAGAAGCCAGCTCTGCAGTATCCAGCTCTAGGTCCGGTTTCCCCCTCGGCCCTCAGAGGCTCATGCAGGTGTCTGCTGGGACATCTCTGGAGGGCGTGGAGGGCACTTCAGGGTAAAGCCAAAAGGAAAACTCTGGGAGGAGCCTCCTCTGTTACCATGGTGTCAACGGTCTTTTCTTCCTGCTCTGCTCTATAGGACAAGCCAGAGCGAGGACTGAATTCTGTTTGAGCCACTTCTCGGGTGGCTTCTTCCGCTCTGCAAGTCGCAAGCCTCTGTGTGTGACAGCTAATCCTCACCATGGCAACGAAAAGCAATGTTACAAATGGGGAATTAGAGCTTCCATCAGGAATGACCCGAAGTGCGATCTAAGCAACGCAGGGTCTCTGTGGGGAGCTCTCCGAGGGCCCAGCAGGGAAAGGCCAGGTCAACTGGGAACAGAAGGGGGAGCAGCCCCCCTTGCTGGCGAGGTGGGAGTAGGGGGATGGGAGAGGGAGCCAGACACCAGAGGACAGGCAGCCTCGGTTTGCGGCCCTCCCAGGGAAAACACCAAGTGCGGGGCGGGTCCCAGGAAGCCAGTGGAGGGTGGCAAAGAATGGCTGAGCCATAGAGGCCGACCTACCTGACCCATGACGTCCTCGTCGTACGACAGAGTCAGGCCCAGGTCAGCGATGTCCCCGTCGTAGCGCTAACGCAACAGAGAAGGGGCACATGTTGGGACCCAGAGGGCCATATCCTTGAAAGCTGTTCCCTCCTACCCGGTGCTACGCGGGCAGGACCACTGTGGCCGCCAACCAGCCCGAAGCAAAGGTAAAGGCTGCTCCTCCCCGTGAGGAAGGAGGTAGGAATGCCCAGAAGGGGACATGGGGGCCCATGGTAGCTACAGAGTGGCCCCTGCACCAGAGCAAGAAATCGCCTCCTGCCACACGGGAACCCGGAGGCCTTCACTTGACTGCGTTGACACCGGCCCGCAGCTCCGCCTTCTGCCCCGCCATACTGACCTTAATGGAAGTGAGGTTTTTATAGAACTCCGAGTCCAGCGAAGGCAGCTCATCCACAGAACTGTAGAAGATACTGTGGTGGTGGCCGAGCAGCTGGCTCAGGAAGAAGGATGCGAAGGGAACGTCCACCACAATTCCCTGTGAGAGGGGAGACAGGAGCTTGCCGTCTGCCACACAGGAGCCTAGCTCAGTGACCTTGTCGGGGTGGCTCGGGCTGCAAAGGGGCTCTGAGGGCGCCAAGGACATCGCTAGGTGCTTCCTAAACTTTCGAGGTGGAGATCAGTACCTCCTGACACCGGATGCCATCAAGCGCCCCCGGGGGACAGCAGGGAAGGGCACAGGCTTCGGAGCTGCACAGCTCAGGGATCCAGCCCCAGCTGCGCTGCTGCCTGGCTGCAGGGCTTCGACTCTCTCATCTGTAAGTGCAGACCGGCAGAGCCTCCAGTTTTAAGGTTGAAATGAGCAGGGTGGAGAGGAGCACAAAGCGTCAGCTCGCACTTGGAGGCAGGGCCGGGGACGCCTCCAGGAGAAAGAACTATCTAAGCTAGACCTAAGGAGCACAAGATCTTTCATACGAGGCCCACAGGCATGCCCCGGGGAGGGAACCCGGAGCTCTCTGGCCACAGCGCAGTGTGCGAGGGAGGGGAGGTGAGGGATCAGGGCCAGATCAGGAGGGCCCTCCTGAGCCTCCTGGAGTCTGAACTCTATCTGGAGGGCAGCAGGGAGCCCCAGGAGGACTCTAGGCAGCTACGTGGCAGGCCGTACTTGGTGTGGGGAATGGACTAGAGGAGGAAGGCAGGAGGCAGGGACACAGCACGGAAACCACCGCAGAACGCTGGGGAGAACAGGCAGATTGTTCTAGGTGGAGGGAAGTAGGCAGGTCAGAGAGATTTAGAAGGGACAAGGGCTCAGACTTGATAATGGCCCGTCTCAGAGGACAGCAGGGATAACATGAATTAATGCACGCTACTCCTCACACAGGGCCCAGCATGATTTCTCTGCACTGTTACTGCTGGAGAGGGAGGAGACAGACGCTGGGCCCAGGGAACAGGGGAGCACGTTCACAGAAGCCGCAGAGTCATGCTTCTCGGCGGGTCCAACTCTTCTGGGCATATCACAGCTACGTGTTTGAAAGAGAAATGGGGCATATGGCCAGGAACATCCTCGTGGAATTTCTTTTCTAAATGGGAATCAACTAAGAAACGGTCTCCATTTTGCAAATGTGGAAACAGAAGCACAGAAGAGGAGCCCAGGAGCCTGCAACCAATCTGAGCAGGAGGCAGCCTGGGTAGGGATGTAGATGGGGCATCTGCCCACACCCTGGCCAGGGACTGAGGCCACGGCCACCTGGAATGCGTACACTAGCCCCCATATGGCCTCTCTCCCTCCATTTGCCCCAACCACCGGCTCTGCCTTCAGAGGGCACCTGCCTTCCCTAGGGTTTGTGCTGGGTGAGAGGGGAGTGTGGCTCAGGCAGTCTGGGAGTCCACTGTGAAGGCCGCACGCTCCTGCTGCCCTTTACTTCCTGCCTGGGGAGCAGGGCCCTTAGGGTGGGGATCAAGTGCCCCCTGGAGGGGGTTCTACCGGCTCGGCTCGCAGTAGACAGGGATCAGGAGCTGGATGGGCCGCTCCTGGAGCCTACACAAGTCCACGCCGCCCTCGCCCCACGAGACCGACGAGCCAGGCACCCCAGGAGGTGTCTTACCTGTCTTAGCTCATTTACCATCTGCAGCAAGCCAATAACATAGCTTTTATTATCCCTACTTCCTCTGACAAGAACGAGGGCCTACGGAAACAAACGTGCCGCGTGCGCACAGTCATACAGCTAGCCAGAGAGGAGCACTCTTGACCTGCCGTCCTGCTCTGGTTCGGAGGACGCCTGTGGCTTGCTCTGAAGCACTCCGATAACAAACGATGTAAGAAAACAGCTGTAGCAACTCTCACACCCCACAAAATGGTGCCCTCCTACAACGGGATCACGCCAGCCCGGGTTTGAATGTGGTGGGTTCTACCACTTAACTAGTGCTGAGACTCTGGACGAGTTCTCGAAGCTTCACTTCTGTCACCGGCAGGTAAACGGGACAGCAGCAGCCAGGCCACAGGACCAGCGTGAGGATGAAATGACATACCCACGTGGAAAGCGCCCAGCATTTCTGTCCAGTGATCTTGGGTCCTGTCCTCTTTCTTGGGCTCCATCCTAAGGACAGGGACTCTAGGCGGCTGCGCCAAGTCCCCGGGACTCCTAGCGTCTTGCTCTCCCGCCCGGTGCGACGCTCCCGCCCGTGCCTACCTCGTACACGGCCTTCCCCAGCATCTTGCCCACAAACTCGAAGAGCTGCAGGTAGTTCTCATGGATGTAGGACGTGGGCGAGGGGTAGAGCCTCTCATCCCCGCTCGTTGTCTGCAAGGGAGACGAATAGAGAGAGGCAGGGAGCGGACGGGCCCGGGGCTTCGCTTCTCACTCATCACCGAGGTTTCGGCGGCCATCAGCCCCGCTCCCACTCCCCTGCGATACCTTGAAGAGGTTGAGCGCCGGGTCGAACACCCTCTTGATGATTTCCTCCAAGAACTCCTTGAAGACGCCGTCCTGGTCAATGCCTGCCTCGTCCACCCCGAGGTCGTTGACGAACTTGACGCGGATGACGCCCTTCATGGCGTGCTGGGAGAGCTGCCGCAGCTGCTCGTAGCCGTCCTGCGCAGGGCGCAACGGCAGCCCGTTAGGAGCGGGGGCCTCCGCCTACCTCACGGCGGCTGCTCCCAGGCTCCGACTCCCCGCGCTGAGCCTTCCCGGCATCATTACCGAACACGCGAGTCAGGACACGGGGGATGGGGACGGGCAGCTCTCACCCGCTTTTAAGTGAGCCTGTTACAAGGAGCACTCGTTTTGGGGGTGACTCCACTGCGCTGTGGTAAGGGGGGGCTGCCCCAAGATGACGCAGAGCGCGGAGATGGGGAAGGCAGACGGATGAGCTGCGGCAAGCTCTTGGCCGTCAAAGGACGGAAGTAACTGGGACAAGATCCCACCCTATTTTAATGCAAAGACTAGCTTATTTGGCTCATGATAAAAATCAGTCAAACCCTGGGGCACCTGGGTGGCTCAGTGGGTTGAGCCTCTACCTTCGGCTCAGGTCATGATCTCAGGGTCCTGGGATCCAGCCCCGCATCGGGCTCCCTGCTCAGCGGGGAGCCTGCTTCCCCCTCTCTCTGCCTGCCTACGTGTAATCTCTCTGTCAAATAAATAAATAAAATATTAAAAAAAAAATCAGTCAAACCCAGACCCCCATCCCTACCCCTCAATTCCTGGTATCCTTCCCCAGGTCATGAAAGGCCTGGGTGAGTCAGGCTGAGGAATTTAGGGTCCACCCTGAGGGCAGTATAGGGAGCCACAGAAGAGCCCAGGCAGGGAGAAACATGACTGGCTTTCTCCGAAAGATCTTTGTTGGCAGCAGAGCAAACAGATGGCAGGGACAAGGGTGCAGGAGTGATGCCGGGCCCGCACATGGCAGGGGGAGCAGGGAGAAGCCCAGCAGACCCCTGGCTGGCAGCTAGCCCACAAGGCACGCAGAACTCGAGGACACAAGTTTAGCGTTCTTGTGCTCATTTATCTTGTTTAGTCTGCCTCCCGATTCTAATCTGTTGAGGTCTTTGGGCTCCTGGTTCTGTCACCTAAGGTGTTCCTGGCATCAGCAAGGTTAGCTTAGGTTTTTGTTTTCGAGGAGTGACTGTCAGAAGCAGTGCTGAACAAGACAGCGGCCAGGGAGGAGCCTTCTGGTCCAATACGAGAGGCCCCATCTTGCAGGTGCAATGAGCTCCTTAGATATTGTCATGTAAGTAGCAAATCAACTGCACTATCCTACTGAGGCTGCCCCAAGGGTCCCCCTCCCAGTAACAGCCGTGCTGCCATGAGACATTCTGCTATCACGAAACAGACCGTCTCCACGGCAGCCACCTGCCTGCCAGCCTGGTCCCTTGTCACAAAGCACACAGGCCAGAATGCTAAGAACTGCTTTGGGGAACTCTTGCCACCTTCCTGCTGACTATATTTCCCTCGTGATGCAAAGGACCGTCCCCTGGTGGCCCCTGATCTTATTCTGGGGTTAAGCTCCCAAGTTAGAGAGCCTACAATAACGAACTCTGGAAGGCAGAGGCTTTGGGTGCGCAGTCCTGAGAAGCACCTGAGCAGTGGAAGTCTGAGAACCACCGAGTGAGATGAAAAGCAGTAGAACACAGGAAGTCGGCACACAGCTGCAGCAGAATGGTTAAACCATTCTGCCTATATTTATGGTAATTATCCTGGCATGGAGTCGCAGATGGGTGGAGAATTCCAGCATGTTCTTGCTTGTCTGCAGGATTTCCTCCATTCTGCTCTGAGATGATGCCTCCCTGAGCTGACTTTGCGTTGGCAGGGGTGCCAGGATCGCGCAAATTAAATGAGATGGTGTTGTGTGCAAGCACTTAGCACGTGGCTGCACACATGGCAGGTGCTTAAGGAATGTTCACTGGAGTCAAATCCCACTTCTTTATCAGCCCCACGTTGGCCTTTTCTTTGAAGAGCTGTAGAGCGGAATTTGCCAGCTGCCTCCTCTGACAAAATTGCCCGCTGCGCCCTCTGGGCACGAGCGTCAGCACACGAGAACTGATCTGTGTCCTTCCCTCTGGAAGGTGAGTGGGAGGAGGGTGTTCCTCTTTCCTGCTGCATCTCAAGCAGATGCAGAGGACTCTGACCTGAGGATGAGACTGGCTCATGAGAGCCCAGCTCTCCCACTGAGACCTAAGTGAACATGACCGTGAATCCCAGTTCCACATGTGACCGAGGGGACAGGGCTGGGCAGAGGATGTCTTATGGTTCCTCCTGGTCCTGAGATGCTAGGGGCCCCAAGGTTACCCCCCGCGAGGGGAAGCCTTCCTGCAAGACTTCAGACTAACACCTGCAAGGGGAATACTGAAGCACCACCTTCAGTGAAACCAGAGGAAGGAGACTGAATAAAAGGCCTGAATCCCATAGGAGCGTTTAAGATCAGTTTTTTGATGCCCCCTTGTGTCCAAATCAAGTAAATGCCACTGGGCTCCCCTCTCACAACCAAACCAGCAGGTAACGAGAACTAGGGTAACGGAGTATGTGACCCTCTCCCCGTCCTAGTTCAAGAGGAACAGTAATCTGTTTCATGACAAGATGGACTCTAATGGAATATGAAAAGAAAAGTGGGCTTGGCCAGGAACCTGACGGACACCCCTCCTACGACACCCTGAGGGCTGGGTTTGAGGAAGCAGGCCCGGGGTAATCGGGACGTGCGGTGAGTCTCCCACAAGCAATGACACTTGCGGGAGCCGGGGACTCCATCACTCTCAGGACACATACCCGCCTCTACCACCGCAGCCTTCCTGTTGGTGCCGGCCACGGCTGAGAGGGACTGGGGACCATATGTGACAGGGAGGAGCATCCAGATCCAGTAAGGAAAATGCTGGAGAGTTTCCAAAATGTTTGGCGTTTCCAAACACAACTGGGCTTTTCCTCTTTGAGTCAAAGCAAAGCCTGCAGTCCGGTGACCCACAGGGTGGATTCGGTGGGTCATCTAACCTTCCATACACTTCACAAATCGCACTCGTCCACAACATACAGGCCCCTTTGCCTCCTCTTAAAAACCCAGAGCAGGGGCGCCTGGGTGGCTCAGTGGGTTAAGCGTCTGCCTTTGGCTCGGGTCATGATCCCAGGATCCTGGGATCGAGTCCCATGTCGGACTTGCTCAGCGGGGAGTCTACTTCTCCCTCTCCTTCCACTCCTCCTCCCTGTTTGGGTTCTATCTCAAATAAATGACTAAAATCTCTAAAAACTAAAACCCCAAAGCACAATGGAGCCTGAATCCGCACACAGAAGCTGTCAGGTGGGACAGAGTGGAGGTGGCCTCTTTTGGGGGGGGCACGTGTTCCCCAGCTGCCCACCACTCTCTACTGCTCGCTAGCCCTGAGGCAGGATGTCAGGTGTCACTGGCCCACTCACGAGTTTCCTAAGCAGTTATCTAAACAGAGAGCTGTGTTTCAAGAAAAGCCAGAGAGAGCAGTGCAAGTCCTACAGTTCAGTGTGCAAACAAGATGCTCCTGCACAGACACACTCAGCCAGCCTTACCCATTCCCATGACCAGCAGGGTCCCCGTAGGCACTTAACATCTGGTTACCACACGCTGCCTCTCCCCAGCAGACCCCCGTGGCAACCACCAACGTTCAGGGGAACTAAAAGCAGCTCTCCAGCGAAGGAGCGTGAATGCCCCAGGGGGAAAATGAAACTGTTGGGGAGGGGAGGGAAGGGCTGCTGCCAGTGCCATTTGCTGGTGGCTGGCTTTGTGGCCATGTGCCGTCCCGGGATCCCACGACTGCCCTACGCTGCAGAACGTGCTAATGAGGGGCTGTGGCTAGAGCCAGAGAGAAGGTCCGCAGAGCAAGCACGGGCAACTATATCAAGTCCAGCCTCTCCCAGGAATGTGGACTCGGGGGTTCAGTCGCCAATTTGACCACTGGCAGGCTCAGTACATTTGGGCAGGCTCCACACTGTACAACCCTGGGGGGGGTGGTGCACGGCACACAGTGACCTCATAGGCACGTACATTTACTATAACGATGTTCCAGCAGGTGGCAGTCAGTATCATGTTCTGACAAATTCGTTCAGTTATTACAATTTTCTGACATAGAGTGTTCTGAGGACAGGCACCTGCTTCTTGTTCACACGAAGCTGCCAAAGGGTGGTCACACTGGACATTGGATTGGCTGAGGTGGGCCACTTCACTCCTTCTCCTAAGTTCCTGTCTACAAAGAACCCCTAGCTCTGTAGTAAATGCACCCTCCAGTACGGCTCAGTAAACTTACTACCTACACTCTAGCCCCGACATTCATAGCTGGGAGTCTGGGCAAAGCATCTCCCAGGGGAAAGCGAGTTTGCACAGATACAAGAATGCCTGCACATAGCACTTCCTGTCCTCACTGCAAAGAGCATGAAGTGTTCGATGTTCCAGCCCTGGGGCCCTCATGGGGAAAAGGCAGGGAAATACCACACTGTGGGTCCCCAGGACTGAGGTCACGTTTGATCAAGCAGCTCTCCAGAGCACACGATGGGACCAACAGCCCCATTCTAGCCCCAAGCCTTGATTTCGGTGCCATTCGGTCAGGGAGTGGCAAGAATGGCTGGAGGCAACAGATCACGCACTGAAAATCCAACACTTCAAAGAGGACACCTCTTTGTCACGGGCTTCTCACCTCCAGCATCCGGGACCGTCGGATAGTGATATGAGTGACGTGGGGAGAGGCTGAGCTGGTCTCCACGAGTCCTAGCTTCTCCTTCTCCTTGGTGACCATGTTTCGAAACAGGAGAACTCTCTGAAATGAGCAAAGGTGAGACCAGAAACTAGATCAACAACTGATGACTCCTGAAGACACACGGTATGAGACGAGGGAAACAAGTCATGCGAGAGGCAGGCGGAATGGATGCTCTGATAAGTGCTGCAGGTTAGAGGCGTCTTGGGAGAATAGCAGACATTCCCCAAAACAATCTGGGGAATTAGGAATTATAGCTAGATACATGCCAAGGAAGAAAGGTCCCAGAAAGAGTGGACTGGCTGCAGCCAGAGTCCACTTAACAATGGTCTGGGAGAAAATCGTTCTTGTTCAGTTGATAACCCACTAAAAAAACCTGGAGGCAGGACAGGTCACACAGGCTGCTTTACAGAGCTGTGCTTGCTTTAAAGGAGATCAATGTTATGAGCTACAAAACAGAAACATTTCAAACATGATTTTTTTCCACTGTCAAGAAATTTAAAAAAATGATCCCATAGAATAAAGGTCTCTGAGCTTCTATCTGTCCTCTGTGCCCTCCAGCAAACCGTAAGCCCACCCATCCCCCTACCCACGCTCAGTAACATTTCTCAATCACTGTTAAAGAGAAGAACCCTCTCTCCCCACCATGGTCAAGACCCTGAAAAACCCCTTGTAGGAGAGCACGACCCTCTGCCCCATCCTGGATTTGAGAATCACTGCTGTGAAAGCACTCAGATGATGTCAGCTGAATGAAGAAAGAAATCCAACCACTGCTGTGTTTTTTAAAAATGAAAATCCCCTCCAAAGTCAAAAGCTTTGTTAAATACAAACAAGGACAGTCAGAACAGTAACAATGGTAATAAAGGTTAACTGTATACAGAGGAGCCTAGTGCATTCACATTTGATCATTTAATTGGCCAGGAAGTAAATATGGCTGTAGCGGGAAAAGCAACTGCCAGTGGCCTCCCAGGGAGGACGAACGTATTTGGCAGAGGGGTTACTGCTCAGTGCAGCAGCCGCTGGGGCTGGTCAGCAGGTCTAGACACAAGGACTGAAGTGCTCTGAGTAGTACCAGAAGCGCTGGGGGTTCCAGGACAACATGGGGCGGAAGAACAGACTGAGTGAAAGTGAGGGCGGCTGTGATGGGGTGAAGGGCACCGTCACCTGTCCCGCCCATGCGGGGGCACTGCCGACCCCCAGAACAGGTCTTTCGGGCGCCTGGGAGGCTCAGAAGCCTCTGCCTTTGGCTCAGGTCATGATCTCAGGGTCTTGGGATCGAGCCCCGCATCGGGCTCCCTGCTCAGCGGGGAGCCTGCTTCCCCCTCTCTCTCTGTCTGCCTCTCTGCCTACTTGTGCTCTCTGTCAAATGAAGAAATAAAATCTTAAAAAAAAAAAAAAATAAGAACAGGTCTTTCACCTGTGTGGGCTGTGGGCCACAACCACTTCCTCTGGCCTCAGATACTTAGCACGATCACCTGCACACGAGGCAGAAGAAGAGCTTCCCATCTGCGTGAATCCAGGATGGGGCAGAGACCTCATACACAGAAGCAGAAGTGCAGAGGTGGCTGAGGGAATGCCCGCCTCCGAGGAATCCCAGGACGACGCCGATTTCCATGGGGCATGGAAGACGGGTGGGGGCAACTGTAAGCAGCGCTCAAGGGGCTGAGGGCCTCAGTGACCACAGGAGACATCTGGGAAAGGACCCACTGTGCAGATGAAGAAAGTGACTCACTCACCCAAGGTCCCACAGCTGGTGGACAGAGGGGCCGCATTCAAACCCAGGACCCATGCGCAGACCATCACACCACACAGCCCCTGCCCACCCCACAGGGCACTAGGCCTTCTAGACCCAAACAACAGAAAAGGCCTCAAGTCCCAGTTACGAGATGAATCGCACATGCATGAGTAAAGCTATGTAAGACAGCACAGGGAATGAAGTGTGTGTGGACCAGGCAGAGTTGAGGGCTTTAAAAACATTAAGGGAAGAAGGAACGGTGTTGTGAGCCACCCACTTGAGTGAGATCAAGAACAGGGAGAGTTTTGGTATTTAGGGCAAATACCATAGTGACAGACGCAGGAGAACAGGCAGGACTGCGGAGACCCCATTACCCTGTGCGTTCCAGCAAGAACGTGTCAGTGCGAGGGCAGCACATGCCACATAAGGACAGGACAGAGCCCTCACCCTGTGACACACTGAGCCACAGATGCCCTCCTGGACCTGCCCGGGCCATCACGGGATCAGGACAGGGGCCCGGGGCCAGGAAAGGTCCCAAGAGACAGGAAAGAGAGTTCACGAACCAAGCAACAAAAGCCTTGATGGCAATCTTCAGCAAAATTCCCCAAACAAAAACTCATGCCAACTAATCTCAGAAGTTCCCAGGCTTCTTGCTCTCAGCTCCCCTAAAAGCTTAGTAAGGACTTGCACGGCACTTCTAGGTCAAAAGAAATACAGCGCATTTACAAGGTGGCTAGGGTCCTAAACCACTTAATAAGTGTTTGTGTGCATGGGGTGCTTGGGTGGCTCAGTCGTTAAATGTCTGCCTTTGGCTCAGGTCATAATCTCAGGGTCCTGGGATCAAGCCCCATGTGGGGAGCCTGCTTGTCACTCTCTCTCTGCCCCTCCTCCTTCTGCTTGTGCTTCCTTTCTCTCTCTCAAATGATAAAATCTTAAAAAAAAAATAAGTATTTGTGTGCTAAGGGCTTAACAGCCGTATTTTAAAATACATGTACATTGAAATTAAAAAATTCAGTTTCCTTTTTAAAACCCTGCTTAGCAAATAGGACATCCTCAAGAGGAATGCGGACATTGTGAGCTCAAGCTGGTCCTTCACGGAGTGGCCAACAGATTTCACAGTGCTCCTCTCAAAAACTGAAACTGTCCTGTGACAACTCAGGGCCACCCAGGGCCACCATCTATAACTGCAGACACGGAGCGGAGATCCCAGGCTGCCATACAGGAATGCCATGGCCTGGGGCTGACTTCGCAGGCACGCAGGCCCAGGGTGAGGTGCTGTGTTTGCAGTCGGACTGCACCAGAGCGGACGAGGCCCCGGACACGAAGGGCTTGAAGCTACTTCCATGCGGAGTGGAGGCAGAAGGGAAGGGTGCCCCCCTCGGAACACAGAAGACCCAGAAGGCAGACGAGAGTCATCAACATGTCTCAGAAGATTGAGAGATTCCACTGACAGTGGCTGCTCAAGGACCAAAGGGTAGACGGTACAGAGGAACCACTCAGCTTCAGGAGAGGAAGAACATTCCATCACTGGACAGAGTAAAGCAACAGCACGGCTGGCTCTGCCAGGCTGCAGGGCCTCCATGTGAGGCAAGGTCAGGGCTACTGTCAGGGCCTCCCTCCGGGGCTGACGGGGAGGGGAGGAGGTCACGTTTCGCTAAGTCATCTCCACGAGATCCCTTCATTTCTGAGAGGCTCTGCTGTCAAGTGCAACAAGAATTTAAACAGCCACATCCGACCGCGAATCACTACCTGAGGGAGAAGAATGGCAGTTCCGAGCATTAACGTCGAGGTCAAAACAGTATCAGAGAGCAATGAGGAGTAAGCAGCTCTGAAAAATATGATTCCATTTACAAAAACGTGGCTTGTGCTCTTTTCTAAAATGTCTTTTGTCAGAAAAGAAGGAAAGGAAAGAAAGGCACACGAAGACCTGCGGGAGCCTCCTCTCACCGAGCCCCGCATCGCTGCGGCGTGCAGCAGACACTTCCGGAGCGCCGCTACAGACCGGGGACGGGGCGCGGCCTACCCTCACTTCCCGACACTCTCGCCACAGGACCGACCCTTCCCGAGCCTCTCCCGTCCCTTGGATCCGGGACACCACAGCGCTCATTTCCTTCCTCTCGTTAGTCCTCTCCTCGTGCTGACGCTCTCAAGGACAGGTCCCCGGTCGTCTCACTCCACCTGGCTCCCTGACCGCCCTGTCCACGGCCACGGGTGCAGCCAGATTTGGGCGCTGTCCACATGTGGAGTCTCTCTCCAGCTCCGCTGTCCAATGGCCTGGAGGAGTAGTGGACGCCTCACCTGTGGCCTGCTCGGAGCTGGCCTCACCAGCACTGCCCAGACCTGCTCTTGCCTGTGCTCCTACCCAGGAAATGGTGCCCACAAGCGCCCAGGAGCCCGAGCCAGAAACACTCCCACCACCTGAAATCCATCTCTTTATCTCCTCTGAATGTCTTCGTTCTCATGATTCTACTGTCTTCCAGCTCCTGTAACACCTCTGGCCCTAGCCAGTCCTCTACCCCACAGCCAGAAGGAACTCTCTCCAGCATAGCTCTGACCAGGGGCCCCTGAAGCTGAAAACACTGCAATGACTCCAACCAAAACCCACACTCCTGCCCTTGGTTTGCAAGGACCTTCCGGCTCCAACTCCTACAAACCTCCTCAGTTTCCCGGCTCGCCTTTGTATTCTCCACAGCCAGGCCACACGGCCAGCCCTCCAGGAGCACCAGACTCTCCATCACCCAGGCCTGTAACTACTGTCTGCTTCTGCCTCTGGAAGCTTCTCCTGACTCCCTTCCCCCTACTCCCAGCTGGGTCGGGTCCCCTTGTCTGGGCCCCTGCAACATTCATCCCTGCAACAACACCCCACCTGCCAGAAGTGCCAGTTCCCACAGTCTTCAGCCTCTGTACTTGGCCTAACACCTGATGAAGTGGGAGATCCAATCCCTGTTTGCATCTGCTAAGTGAACGAGCTCATTTCTTTCTCTCCAACTGCGACAGCAAAGAGAGCAAGTCAGGTACCATGTGGTGGGACAGAAAGATGCACAGGAGCCCAGCTCTGAGAGCAACTCACGTTTTTGTGGGGAATGACGTGTGGGATGTACTGCAGGATCAGCTGGGCCCGTTTCCGGTCCTTGTCCAGTTCTTGGAAGAGCACGCTAGGTTTGAGATCCCTTCAGAAGAAAGGCATGGGTTTGGGGTTATTACAACACAAAAGCCATTCTAGTGCAGGGGTGGCCAACGACAGCCTGCTGCCCTTTCTGTAAATCAATTTCCATGGAACACAACCACTACGTACAGTTTCTGGCTGCTTTCACGCTACAACGGCCCAGCTGAGTACTTCCAAACAGACCGTCTGGTCTGCTAAGCCTAAAATATTTACTGTCTGCCCCTTTACCAGAAGCGTCTGCCAGACCCCACTCTAGTGACACAACCTAAGAGTTGACATGTCATTGATAAAAAATTGCAGACATCTCATGTTTGGTTATTACAAATGGATTTCCCCACCCCATCCCTGAGAAACCTAGCTGTTGTTTTTGTCCTGGTCACTCTGCTGATAAAAACCACCGCTGAACTATGGTAACCTGCTGCTCGGTTTGGCTAGAACTTGCTTCCCATTTGCTAAATGGACCTGCTTCTGTCACCGAATGTGCTCTCATCGCCCTCAGCATCCACACGTCCTCACAGATGGGACTACTGGGCGTCTGTCCCCCAGGAGGCGAGGGGATGCAGGAGGGATGAACCCCCCCCCCCCGGCCCAGAGCACGAATGCACAGCGTGACAGAGGGGACTCCGGCTTCTGCGAACCCCCCTTCCGCGCCCTGCTCCTCACTTGCGCAGCCAGTGGTCCTCAGGGGCGAAGCGGCGCCGGCAGTCCCGCTCATAAAGCACCATTAGCCACCCGTGCACGGACTGGAACAGCTCCAGGGTCTCCCCCTTGGCGTTCTCTGTGGGGCAAATGAACGGAAGAGCCGCATGCGCAGAGCTGGTCAGAGCCGGCGAGGGGCAGGAGGACAGCTTCTCGTCTCTGCCCCTCACCAGGCCCCACTAAGGTCCTCATCTCTCTCACCCTGGATTTCACACAGAAGCACCAGAATAAAAGGCGCTCTGGGTATGTTCTAGGTGTCTGAAGGACCTGGGTGTCCCAGACACAATCACTCACGCTGCCTCCCACTAGCTGGTGATCCAGAAGATCTTTTTAACCTAACGAGCTTTGCGCTGAACAACTTGGCAGCACTTCAGGAGGGAACTCTGATTTGAGGTGTGCCCTGACACATCACGGAAATCAACTCGACAGAGCAAAAGGAGAGGCAGGGCAAAATCCTCAGCATCAATAACCCTCCACACATACACGCACATACTGAAGGCCTCCACAACCACACGGCTACCTTAAGGGGCCGTGCACAGAGCAAAGAAGTCAAACTTACAGTAACGTGAATAAGTACGCCTTTCCAATTCGCTGTGATGCGCGATAAAGCTAAGAATCAGTTGATGGTATGGACCGTGGCCTCCCTGCATATAGCATCACTGAAATGACAGCTGGCTGCTTCGCCTTACCTACGATTCCATCCCAGATCATCTTAAACACAAAGCAGTTCAGGAAAGAGGAGATGGTGACCAGCTCTTCCAGTTTGAATGAAATCTGTTCTTCATAAACTTCAATGTCATCAAGGATCCTAAATCAGATGGAAAATTAGTTACAGCTTCCCACTGAGGAAAGGGGGGTGGGAAAAGGAGATCTCTACCTCTTATGAGACAGAAATAAGCTCGAGAAATCAGCTTTGTCTTTCAGATAGTCTTTACAGCTAACAGGACAGGATGTGAAGGACCTGCTTCAGGGTAAGGCGGAGGGGAGAGCCGGTGGGGGTAGAGGGGAAGCGGAGGGGGAAAGCAGAGGGGGGCACGGCCTGACCACTGCAGATGGGTACGTGGGGGTTCCTTCTACTATTTTCTCCACTTTCTATGTATTTGCAATTGTCTGTAGTAAAAATTTTAAAATTACAATTGAGAGAGGAAAAAAATAAGAAGCTCCCCTTTATATTTTTCTTACTCATAAGGATCCGACTGTGACACCCTTCCTAATTCCTGCCTGAACTCATGCCTAACCATCCAGGACTCTTGACTGAGAGTCTAGGTCTACCAAGGAGAGCTGTGGAATCTTCCTTTGCATCTACGACAGCCCTAGGGGCATTTAGTAGGTACCTGAGATGTATTTATGAGGGAATGAATGAATGCCTGAAAGAACAGGTGAGTAAATGAGCCGTTTAAGATACAGCTCTATGTGAAAATTTCCCAAGACTGTTTCATTTGCTTTAGAGCACGACCTGCTCTCCAATCACCCTGGCCCCAGCCATTCAGGGTGTCTTCGGCAGCAGTCGCAGAGCCGTGTGCTCACCTCCAACTGCTCACCAAGCCCCTCTCTCCATGACTCTTACCAAATCTGCCCCCTCCGCAATCCCTGATCTCCTCCTACCAATCATCGTCCTCTACCCAAACATAACTGTCTGGGGTCCCTTTTCTCTTATAATTCTTCACCAACCTCCAGGAAAATGTGAAATTAAAAAAATACCAAACATACAAGTAGACACATAAACTTAAAAAACAAAGGAACTGAATGGGACTCACATCTGCTATTTCCCTGCTCTGTACCAGGCACTGTGCTGAGGACTTGAGGTTCCTTTTCTCATTTACTCCCTATCAGACTGCTAATATTATTTCCATTATACGAAAGGAAACTGAAGCTCGGAGAGGTTAAAGCAACTTGCCTAGGGTGAGCTTGAGAATAATGAGCATCGCAACCCTTCCTGTGTGCCCGGGACTATGCCAAGAACTTTGTGTGCATTACCTCTTTCAAATCCTTACCACGTGGCCAAGAGGCACGTGCTAGTTATTCCCATCTACAGATGAGAAAACAGAGGCTCAGACAGGTGAGGTCCCCTTGCCCAAGGTGTCTCAGGAAGTGGAATCTTCCAGGTAGCTACCTAACCCAGTGAGTAAATGGTGGAGGTGTGACTTGAACCCAGTTCTGGGAGACCCCAAAGCCCACACTCGGGGTACTGACCCAGCTCCTCCTCTAGAAGGATGGGAACTAAGAATTGCTGAACACCGATACGTGCTGCCCACCTTGTATTGTAAATGATTTCTGGTCTAATTTTCCTAATGACCCTGGCACAGGGGCCCGAAGGATGGTGGTAATCACATCAGCAGTAGCTTCCCTCCTGACACTGTAATTTGGCTTCTCCACATTCTAGGAAAGGAATGGAGCCCCACAGCAGTCCACCTACGTGATGAGGTGCCGGGAGCAGTCACAGAACAGCATCAGCATGGCCAAGAGCTGCTTGGACTCTTCAGTGTCATTGTTGAGGCATTCCAAGAAGAGCTTTAACCCTCCGTGGGGCCCCAGCTCACAGATAAACGCCCACAGTTTGGGGAGCAGGTCATCAAGGTAAGTGAGACCTGGAAAAGGACAGAGAAACCCAAGCTTCAGGTGGGGACTCCATCTGGTCCAGTTTCTCCTACCCACCGGGGCACCAAAACGCTTATACTTCTTCGTGGACATTAAATGAGTGCAGAAGAAGGTGCAATCACTAAGAAAATCATTATCACCACGAAAGTAATGATCACAGTAATAGCTAACATTTCATGGGTGCTATGTTTCAAATGTCTTTCTATGTTTCATTTCAAAATGATCTAAGTACTCTGCATGCATTATCTCCTTTCTATCTTGTGAAACCCAATGTTACCTCCATTTTATAAGAGAAAAAAAACTGAAGCAGGGAGAGGTTAATTAGCCCCAAACCACCCAGCCAGTAAGTGTCAGAGCTAAGAAGAGAACCCACATCTGTTTGACTCGGTGTTTTTATTTTAAATCAGGGATCAGCAAATTTTCCTGGAGAGGGCTGGAGACTATTTTTTAGGCTGTGTGGGCTGGGCCTAGCACCCTGTCACACTACTGAAAGCTACCAGCATAGCACAAAAGCAGCCTTAGACAATATCTAAATGAATGGATGGGACTGTATTCCAATAAAACTTTATTTACAAAACCAAGAAGTGGTCTGCATTTGGGCCGTAGGCTGTAGCTTGCAGACCCTGCTTTAAACCATCTTTCAGGCTTACCTATATTTAGCAAAGCTTTCCTCTCCTCTACTTCTTTATTCTATCTCTGCTAAAAATGGGAAGACAATGAATGACTGTAGCAGAGATCCTGTGAAGTGTCACACAAACATTTAACCCTGGGTGAAGCAGAAGACATTTTAGATTTGCTTCCTGATGGCCTCAAGGTCTCAGACACACAGGCTACATTACTGTTACATTTTAAGTCTATTAATATAACTACTGACACAGAGAGCCTGGCTCTAAAGTTCCATGTGTCTCTGAATATACAGTAAGGGGTGTGCCTCAAATTATTCCTCACATTTCCCTTTATATTTGAGTCTTATAATACCTCTCATCTTACAGAGGACTCTGAATTACTTAATTGTGAACAAAGAACTGGTTGGGGAAGATATATTTGCCTGGAGTAGGGGCACGAGTGCAGACTTGATCAATGCTGCTATCAACGGTTAGACTAGGGTGGCCAGAAGGAACCATAGAGGAGGCAAAGAAACGGAATGCCCACTTAGTTATTATTCCTAAAGGTTTGAGCTCACATTTTCAAGATAGCAAAATGTGGTTATAGAATGCAGAAACCAAAAAAGAGAGAATGCAGAAGCCTCACAATTTAAAAATAGATTAAAAAAGAAAGAGAGTGAGTAGTTAAACTGTGGAGACCACAAATATACTCCCACAGGACAATCAGAAAGAGCAACTACTCTCATGTTACGTGAATGGTCCTCGCGGTATGGACAAGAATACTCATTTCCAGCCTCAGACACAGATTCAACCAGTGCTGCTGCTGGAGCAACTCCAATAGAAACGAAGATGCAGGGCTCTGGAGAGCTCTGCCAGAGGGCAGCTCGTGGCTCTGGGCCAAGAGCACATGAGGAGCAGGAGCAAAGAAGTGTATTATCTTCTACAGTCTGCTTTGCATGCAGCTGAACAGACTGAATATTCTACAAACACTTTAGCCTCGTTCATCTCCTTCTTAAAAGAATGGATTTTCAAGTTAGCCAAGAAAGCTTCTTTCTGGGTGCTCTCACGGGGCCAACAGAGGCCTGAATTTGTGGTCACCTTAAAAAGCTGAGCACAGGCCATAACCTCCAAGTCATATCACTTTAATATGCTTCTCAAACGCTCACAGTGGGTGCTGGGGTGCCAGGCATGGTTCAGACCCCTCTTCATCTCCTTTTGCATTCTCCTGATGGAGCCTGGCCTGGGCACAAGGCTTTATTTACATGACACCCCTTTATTTGTACCCCCACAGTATACTCACATGCCTGCTTGGCACCTCACACTCATGAGCGCCAAACAGAACTTGTCGTTCCCCACAAACCCCCACCCCCCTCAGCAGGTTGTCTCAGATGGTACCACCATCCACGCAGGCTTCTTGGACCAACACCCTGGCCTCATCTTTGAAGCCTTTAGCCTTCACTCCTCCAAATCGAACGTACTCCTAAGACCTGTAGACATGACCTCTAAAACACATGCAAAGGCCCCTGCTTCCAACCCTGCCACCACACACTGGTCCTGTGCTGTTCAACCAGAGACTGTGCCGCTCCCAGGTGGCACCTGTCAGTGTTTGGAGATGGGCAGGGTTGGCACAACTGGGGCAGGGGAAGCGCTACTGGCACCTCGGGGTAGGGGTCAGGGGCACCCTAAACACCCTACAGCGGACAAGATGGCCTCCACAGCCAAGAATCATCGGGCCCAAGATGTCAGCAGTGCTGAGGGTGGGAAAGCCCACTCCGATCCAAGCCCACTCCGATCCAAGCCCACTCCGATCCAAGCCCACTCTGTCTCCTTACTTCTGCGGTCACAGGGCAGAAAGAATAAATAAATAGTCTTCTTTTCCCTTGCCTATAGCTCGCCTCCCCACTCTTAGAATCCTCTTGGGAAAGAGACCCTGGCTGTCTTAGTCACCTCTTTACCCTCAGGGCCTGGCACAGACAGGTGCTCTGGTAACGTCTGAAGATGAACAAGTATGTGTGAAATAGAGAAGCGGTGGCAATTTATGGTTTTATGAAAGAGAAAAGTTCTTAACCCTTTATGTAGTCAGCAGCTCCATGGCCTACAGACTTTCTGCCCTCACCATACCAATTCACACGAACAAGTCCTGCGCGGCAGTGGAAAAGCCCCACATGTCCAACCTCCGTGTTCATGATACACATGACCTCCTTCCTGGCTCAGCTAAGAGGGAAAACGATGGGCACACCCATGTGAGGAGACACTATGTGGTAAACAAAAATGAAATTTTGGAAGAACTGCGACGAGGTTATAAAATGCTTCTGAAGGGGCACCTGGGTGGCTCAGCGGGTTAAAGCCTCTGCCTTCGGCTCGGGTCATGATCTCAGGGTCCTGGGATCGAGGCCCGCATCAGGCTCCCTGCTCAGCGGAGAGCCTGCCTCCTCCTCTCTCTACCTGCCTCTCTGCCTACTTGTGATCTCTGTGTGTCAAATAAATAAATACTTAAAAAATAAAATTAAAAAAATGCTTCTGAAGTGATGAATGCAAAGGGAAGGGAAAAACTATGTATCTTCATCTAAATATACGTGTATATGGACATGGTACACTCAGGCACAGGTGGTTATCCTTGGACTACAGGATTAAATATGGTCAAAGTTTTCTTTTTTCTTGTCTTTTCTAGTTTTTCATTCAGAAAAAGCAGTAACTTTTGAAAGCAAACATGCTCCATCATGGAAATACAAGCCAGGTAACAGGAACGAACCGGCCACGGTGGGACAGAGGTCAGTGTGAGCCATTTAACGGAGGTGTATCAGCCGCTAAGAAGAAGAGCTCAAAAATACCCTCCTTCAAAACCTATCTTCTGAGCCAAGAAAGCCAGAAGAAAATCCACGTTTACGAAGAACAATCATCCGCCAAATGTCAGAGATGGAAGACGCCCCAGGGCCCCACACCTGTGAGTATCTGCAGCCGGATCTGGGTCAGAGTTGTCAGCGAGGTCTGGTAGAGGACACAGATGTTGCAGACCTTCTGGACCTCTGCAGAGTCCACACGCTTACCCCCAACAGGCCTGAGAATATTCCGAACGGATGCAGACTTCTGAAATGCACGCTTCAGGAGATCTGGCATGGAGAGGAGAAGGAATGTGTGAGCAGCCGTTTAGCCATCTGCCTGGTTTCACTCTGCAAAAAGCATGTCAGTAAAGTGCCTGACTTACAGCCAGGGCTGGACAGTGGGGCGGCTGCTCTGACTCAAGTCATCTCTTTGGGATAAATGAGAAAAGCATTAACAACAGGCTTTTAGGTACAACCCAGAGACCTCTTCAGAACACCAGAAAGTATCTCAGACCAAGCCAGGCTTATTTGACTCCTACAGGGGATTCTTTCACTGGGCCACCCGACCTCAGAACCCACAGGGTAAAAAACCAGGAGGACTACATTGGGGAAGATGGGCAAAGGTGGGGGGCCTGGGGGATTCCTGGTTCTGTGCTTTCAGAGGAAAGCAGCATCAACGTCAAGTACTGCTCCTCGGTTTGGGTTGTACTACACTTTAGTTTCAGACGTTCCTGTTTACGTTTCCATCCTGCGGAAGGGACACTGAGCCCCTGCTCATGGACAGCTGCACGATGGGGCTCTGTGCCACACTGGATGGCAGAAGAAAGGTCACCCAGAACCTGGAAATCTGCCACAGGCGGGGACTCCACCGAATTCTGTGTTAGTGGCATTTCCTGAACTTTTCTCAGAGAGGGCAACAAGAAACCTATGACTAAGCAAGGGGGCAACATGGGGGTGGTCCGGTCAGTGACCCAGCGTCCTCTGCGTACAGACCCCACTGTGAGATTTTTACGACTAGGGACTCAGAAAGGGTCCTCTTCCCGTAAGAAATGGGCCTTCCTTCTTCATGTTAATGAGTAAGAAAAGATCCACAGACCCCCTTTCATTCTAGCTACTGGAATTCAGAGCCAAATGGAAGTTCAGAGATCCCCACTGCAGCCCTCTGGAACATCCATAATCTCTACACACGCTCGTGGTCTGGTTCACCTACTTATGTTTCCCTGGTCCTTGTTTTCTATCCCTAAGGGTTTTCTGTTGCTCTTTTGTTAAATATGAACTTGGCTGAAGCAGTCTTAAAGCCTGTGTGGGAGAAGTTCGAGTGTCACAGAAGCGGAGGGGAGCAGGCACACAGGGACAGCAGGAGCTGCACTTGAGCCAAGCAGACCCAAGGGCTCCGCCTGCCCCAGCCACTCACTCTTCACGGGAAGCACATTCTGGGGGGATGCTGGCTGCAGGTGGGCTGGCTCCTGGTTCTCCAGTAGCTTCTTGCTCAGGATGTCACTGAAGAAGATCCGGATCAGAGGCACCCCCCACAGGAACTGCAGCTGCTTGGTGATCAAGGGCATGGACTCGTTAAGGCTAGGAGAGAGCAAGAGACCAGGTGTGTCAGTTCCACCTGACGGATGGCCATGGAGAGCCCACTCAGCTCCCCAGTGGGCCTTCCACTCAGAGGGCTGGCTACCGCCTGCCAGTCAACATGGCAAATGAGAGGACAGAAAAGAGAAAGTGGGAACCACAAATGCCACCAAGGGCCTAGATGCAAAAGGTACCGCCCTCCTGGTCTTCTCTGCCACCCTTCCCAGGCTTCCTGTGCTGCCGACAGCTTTGCTGCTCACCCCAGGGCCCCAGGCTCCCCACAGCACAGTTCTCCCAGACACCTTGGCTCTGTTCTTCATCCTGACCCCATCCCAATTACCACCCAGTCGACAAAAGCTAAATGACGCTTGCTGTGCTGTCCTCTTCCTCACACCTAGACTGCAGGCCCAGCCTGCAAGTCTCCATAACCCTCAACCTCTTAAGAGTCTCCTTGCCTTCAAGTGCTCCCTCCTCCACTCCACGCAGCACCCCCAGCATTAGACTCACTCCAGAAATCTGCCTACATCTCCTCCTGGCTCTACATCCCATGAAGGCTCCCATGGGCTCCCAGTATCACCGAAGAGCGAGCCACCACCCACGAGCATGGGCCAAGCCTAGACGCAGGCCCTTGACATACCTTATCTCATTTGATCCTCAAAACAACACTATCCGAGGGACTGGGAATATTGTCCCGTTTCAGGATTGGAGAGTGGGGTAAAGCGGCTTTTCTAACCCCCCCCCCCCCCACCGCAGACCAGGCTGCACAGTGCTGTGCTCCCCTGCCCCTCCTGCCTCCCATAACATCCCTCCCGGGTCTCAGTCACACATACTCCATCCTCTTCAGGCTGGGGTGTCACACAGGGGCCTGCCACCGGCTGATCATTTGTATTTTCAACTGGATGGCTCTCAGGCATGAGGAAGAGAGATGATCTGGGGAATTCCTTCCCTAGCCCTCATTCTTTGCCTCAAGGGCAGCTTCCAGGGATGCAGGCAGATATCTGAACAGGAAAACGGCTGGGAGCCACAGCCACCTTCACTCCCGAGACCTGCCTTATCTCAATCAAGGGTACAGGTTTCACTTTCAAACTTGTGATGCTGCCTTACTTAATTACTCTCTCCTTGCCCAGCATTTTTAATGTTTTTGAGTTCTGCAATTAAAAATTTTTAAGCTAATATCCCACCTCCTGAAAAGGACGAGACGACGTCAATCCCCTTCCAATCATGGATCTTATTTTAGTATACCCAAAATACAGCAGTCCAGAGAGTCAGGAAAAGTAATATTGAAAAAGAACAAAATAGTACTGATAGAGGAGGTTCACAATTTACTAAATAATTAAATACGAAATAAAATGACCTCAAAACAATTGCTGGTATTTACAGGTTAAAAAAAGAAACTGAAGGGATATTCACACAGGTTGTCTCTGGGTAGCGGAATAATGGGGTGGTTTTTATTCTCTTTTGGTCTTATTCAGATTTTATTCAGTAAATATATATTAATTACTTTTGTAACAAACAACGACAAGCTGGAAGAAAGGGAGGAAGAAGGGGGAGGTGGTGAGAGGAGGCAGGGAGACAGGAAAGATGGTGGTTTGCCCCCAAGACTCACCCGTAGTCCACCGACTGCGAGAACCAGCCGAGGACGGGGTGCCAGTGTGTCAAGTTGGACTTCTTCTGGGACACGTACTTCTGACAGTAGCACAGCATCTGGGTGAGCAAACTCACGAACCCGTCCGTCTCCTCCTCTAACACCCAGGGGCTGAGGGAGCCCAGGTGCAGGAGGTTGCCTACAAAAAGAGAAAGCAGAGTGTGGTGGGCCTAAGTGACCCACTGCGTCACCTTCACAGCCCTGCCCTTTGCCCAGGGCTCTCGCAACCACATCCATGTCCAGGAAGAAACTCCGTGTGGAGAGGAGCCTGGCTTCAAATCCTGGCCCTGCCACAGAAGAGTTTCGTGCCCTCAACCTACCTCTCCAGTCCGTTTCGTTATCCTAAGACTGGAATAAGGCTCCCTACTCTTGATGTGAGGATGATATGAAATAACGTAAAACGTCAGACACACAGAGGTGTGATCTTTAGTTAGCGTAACACTTCATTATTACACTAAGATTTAAAAATCAAGTCAGTGTAAGAAATGACCTTTGGAAAGACATCTGAATGTTCTGGTAAATCACTGTTGTTCAATGCTCAGGGCAGTTATTTAATATGCCTTGTGTGAGAACTCTCACCATAAATTCTCTTAAAATTTTGCCCCAAGAAGCTTTTTCTATGTAAAATAAACTTCTAAGTAAAGAGAATTACGTACCACTGTTGATTTCAAATGCTTCTATCCATTTGTTTCTGTCCTGTCTTCATTTACAAGGAAAACGTTAGATCTGATCTAACACCACCCAACTGTGCCTGTCCTCTCTTGAGATGAGAATTATCCAGGCAATTCACTGCATTTTCATTTTTCCCTTGGCTGCCAGGAAGCTGAGGGCCGAAATTAACATTCATTTATAGTCACTCAACTAGGCTGCCAGGCTGATATATTTCCCACTGATTTTCTATTTTACGTGTCTGTTTTATCTGATTACATGTCTCTTAAGTACTTCCAAGTGTTACTAAAAACAACTCGTGATCTCCAGAACAGTAAAAAACAAACACTTGGACTTTTCCCGACACCCAGAACAGAGTCAAATTCCAGCCATGGATACTCACCCATTAGACAGAGCGTATGGCATCCTTCTAAGCTTTCACATACGTCCCGGCATCGATCTTCGTTTCTTAAAAATGTTATGAACTTACGAAGCATGTCATGAGATTCTAAAACAGTGAGACGCTGCAAACAATTACAGGCGGTTAGTGCGGGAGTGGAGAGGAAGAATTTCCCACCAGAGCACGAACTTGGTGGCTTGCAGATCAACACTTGGATACCAAACGTGCTCTCAATGGCCAGGAAGAAAATGAACAAAGATGAGAACCTTGCTCTCTGGCCTGCTAACATGAGTGTGCCTATGGTGGCTACTGGGTTAGAAGAAATCTCAGGAAAAGAAGTGGAAATTAACAGAAAACATTCACTCTCTAATTTCTAAGAAGAAAGGCAAAAACAGACTCGGGAGGACATCACAGAGTCACTTACCTCAGGGGTCACTGTGCTGAGATGAGTCACAAGAGCAGGCACAGACATGATGTGGATGAGGAATGGCCGAATCAGATTGTCTGAAAATTGTGCGGCAATCACAGGGCTAGACACAGACAGATCACCTTATTCACATGGGTTTGCGCGTCACCCCAGAGCCAAAGAGCCACTCAATGCCCCCAATTCCCCTAGAATTTTGCTTCACAGGACTTCCAGGAAAACTAAAGGCTGAAAATGAGGACACCCGCAAGGGGAGTGGCTGAGTCAGTGACAGTATAGTCATAGGGCGCAGCTACGAGACAGATACCCGTTTTCAAGTTTTATTGACATGAGAGAATATTCATGCTGCAATAAACTTCAAAGGAAACAGAATAAGGAACTATGTCCATGGCTGGCGAGGGAGGAGACGGTGACTGGGAGGAGGAAAAGAGCTTCTGGAATGCTGGCACAATGTTGGGGAATGGTACTTATGCAGGCGTGTTTACTATGTGATAACTCAACAACAATTCACACTTCGATTAAGCAATTTAAGTATGCATTATGATAATAATAGATATATGTACATACAGATAAGCCCGTAAGTATACGCAAGTGAAAAAAACCCAAGAAAGACAGATCTAAAAAAATGTTAACAACATATGTCTGGGTTGTAGAATCGTGAGAGACATTTTTTTCTTCCTCACACTATTCTATTCCATCCAGGTTTTCTACAATAAGCACGCAATCCTCCATAAACAGAAAAAAAGATAAATGTTATTAAAATAAGATAATGACTCCTACACCTCACACCCTATATAAAAATTAACTCAAAATGAATTATACACCTAAATGCTAGTTAAAACTAAAACTGTAAAACTCTTAGAACACACCAGTAAATCTTTGTGACCTTTGGTTTGACAATGATTTCTTAAATAGGGGGAAAAAAATCACAAAATTTGGGGTGCCTGGGTGGCTCAGTTGGTTAAGTGTCTGCCTTTGGTTCGGGTCATGATCCCCGGGTCCTGGGATGGAACCCTGAGTTGGGCTCCTGGCTAAATGGGGAGTCTGCTTCTCCTTCTGCTTCTGCCCCTCCTCCTTGCTAGTGTGTACATGTGCATGTGTGCTTCTCTCTCTCAAAATGGATGAATAAACTCTTAATAAAAAAAGCCCACAAAATTAAAAACTTTTGGTTGTCTAAAAAGACAACCAGCAGAAAGGGAGGAAATATTTGCAAATTATCTCCTGATAAGGGACTTTCATGTGGAACATATAATGAACTCATATACTCAACGACAAAAGACAACCCAATTAAATGGGAAAAGAGTGTAAATAGACATTTCTCCAAAGAAAGAGATGTCAATGGTTAATAAGCACATGACAAGATGGTTGGCATCAATGGCCATCAGGGAACTGCAGATCAAAACAATAGGGAGGGATCACCTCACACCCAGGAAGGGGGCTATGATGAAGAAGATAACAAGGGTTGGTGGGAGCTTGGAGAATCTGTAACCCTCCTTCATTACTGGTGGGAATGTAAGATGGTGAGGCCGCTCTGGAAAAGTCTGGCAGTTCCTCTAAAAGTTAAGCACAGAATTACCACCTGATCCAGCAATTCCACTCCTAGGAATACACACAACATGAAAAACAGGTCCACACTAAAAACTTACACGTAAATGTTCACAGTAGCACCATTCAAGATAGTCAAAAAATAGGAACAACCCAAATGTGGATGGCCCTACCACGGAGTACTACTCAGCCGTAAAAACAAACGAAAACTGGATATATTCTACAACATGGATGAACACACAATGCAAAGTGAAAGAAGCCAGGCATGGAAGACCACACATTGTAGGATTCCATTTATGTGAAACGTCCAGAACAGGCAAATCCCAAGGAAGAGAAAGTAGATTAGTCATTGCTGGGGGCATGGGAGGGGGGAAGGGGTGGGAGTGGGGGAACAAGGAATGTGGCTGATAATTGGTATGGGGTTTATTTCTGGAATTAGACAGTGGTGGTGACTGTACAACTCTGTGAGCTGTAGGGGTGCCTGGGTGGCTCAGTCATTAAATGTCTGCCTTCGGTTCAGGTCACAACTCCCCACATCGGGCTCTCTGCTCCACGGAAAGCCCGTTTCTCCCTCTCCCACTCCCCCCATTTGTGTTCCCTCTCTCGCAGTCTGTCAAATAAATAAAAGCTTTAAAAAAATAATAAAAACCAGTGAACTATATACTTCAAATGAGTGAAAGGTAGGATATGTGAATTATAATTCAATAAAGTTATTTGAAAAAAACACCAGAGATCATGCAAGAAAAAAAAAAGTAGAACTTATAGGAGGAAATTGATCTCTTCTAGTTAATGTGCTCCAAATTGCAACAAGCAAGTATGTTACTGGTATTTAGACTATCAGAATTTGAATCATAAACTTGCACTGTCAAGAGTACCATTTTGGGGACAAGAAAACTGCATATGGCTGAAATGCTCAAAACACCAATGCCTCTATCAACCACCTGTCTATAGGAGGCTGAACAACCAAGCTAAATTCACTGAGCTGAGCTGGACAAAAGAGAATTCTTTAAAAAGAGAATTAAGTTGCTTTCTGTATGTTAGAAAGAAGTGTGGATCAGGACTAAGCAATTACCCAGAGAGAGGAAAAGCAAACCCCAAGAGAATGTCACCAAAACTTTAACTCATCACTTCCCGTTTCCAAGGGGACAACTGCATCACCAAGGGAGCGCCAACGGCAGGGTCCCACCCTGAGTCATAGCCCTGAGTAAGTCTGCCTGACTGACCAAAAGGGGGGCACTGCGGCCTGTAAGAAGGCCAGTCTCAAGCACACATACACATCAGACGCCCCATTTCCCTCAAGGCCCCCAGCACGAGTCATCGAAATCTTCCTTTAGCCTTACAGTTGCTGCACCCAAGCCCTGTCGGGTGACAAATCCTACCAATGTCCTGCCAGCGGTACTTTTAACAGGGTGCGCCTTATGTGTGTGCAGGTCTCAGTGTTAGGCACAGCAGGGGAGGAGAGAACAAGAGAGGTTCACTGCACAGTACCCACCAACAGAGAGCTCACACTGCAACCAGGGAGCGGGATGGGCACACGGGAAAAACAGAAACCAAGCCTGGGCAAACCCAGGGCCTGGGTAAGAAATGCAACAGGGAGAATTTGAGAAAGTTCCCACATGCCACAACTTCAGCATGTATTGTACCCAGAATACAAAAATGTGTCCAATACGTGAGGCAAGTAGGCAAGTGTAAAGAACAAGGAGTAAAGAGCATGGGCTCTGGAGTCAGAGCTGGCCCTCTGGCCNCTGGGTGTGGGAGGGGGGGGGGGGGGGGGCGGTGGTGGAGGGCAGGGGCACATGGCTTAACTTCTCTGGGCCTTAGCTTCCTCATCTATAAAACTGACATTAGAGAATATGGAGAGGAGTCAGTTAACGTGAGTGGAAATCTTGAAACAATTGTGCGGCCCATGACCATTAGGTATTTGCATCATAAGATTTGGTGATCATGTCTAAACGTATCATTGATAATTCTGTAGACTTTCAGCAGTATGTTCCAGTACGACAAAACCACTAGGTATCTTGTTTTAAGAGGTCCCAGCCATTTTCAATTACATACAGATATTCAGAGGGGGGAAAGTTACACTGCTTAAGAGAAGGGCTTTTCAGCAGCCCGGCCTTCACAAGTGAGCCAATGGACTCTAATGGACAGAGCGGAAAAACCTAAGATGCTCTTAAGGGAGAAGAAACATGCTGGAATGGCTGGATACGGCCCTCTTGGTGAATCACACCATGAATTACTACCCTCTTGGGGCAGGGGAGGGACGCCGGAACACAAGGAAGATCTGTCCAGGAGACAGAGGAGGAGGCAGAGCTGCTGCCATGCCCCAGAGCTCAGGCATCCGTGTGTCAACCCTTTGCTGCTCCCGAAGGAGGAGAGGGCGGGTGACGCTGGAATGAGCCGCCACAGAAGGTGACTCAGGGAAAGAAGTTGCAGGAAATCTCCCGCTGGAAAACCTGTTTGTACCTACATCCTACGACTCATTAAATACAACTCCTCTCAAGGTCTGCAAGGAAGGTATAATTGTTTACTAGATAACCTGGTCTGCCTCCGGAACTAATTATAGCATCACTGGTTGACACCTGCTGCTGTCTTAAGGATCTCGCCCCTAGAAACGTGCTGTCCAACAGTAGCCACTGGCCACGTGTGGCTCCGGAGCACTTAAACCATGGTTAGTTCAGTGGCAGATAGGCTTTAAGTATAAAATCCACCCCAGGTTTTGAAGACTCAGTATGAAAAGAAAGAAATTATTAAGTTTAACTAAAATAAATAATATAAAAATACTGACTTCATGTACAAATGATTATATTTTAGATATACTGGTTTACATAAAATAGATCGTTAAACTTAATTGCCCCTTTCTTTGGACATTTTTAATGCAGTTCTCATTACATTTCTATTCGACAGGGCTGTTCTAGACCAGCCTAGCCCCAAAGAACTTTCCGTGATGATAGGAACGTTCCTTATTTGTGCAGTCCAGTAAGGTCATCACTGCTAGTCACATGTGGCCCGGAAGCACTTGTAACGTGGCTACCCAAGGGACTGAATTCTTAATTTTAATGTATTTCTATTTAAACGGCCCCACGGGGTTCAGTGGTTAGTGGACAGCACAGTCTGGACCAGGAGTGGCAAAATATGGGTCACAGACCAAATTCTGCCCACTGCCTATTTTTCTAAACAGTTTTATTGAAACACAGCCCTTCTTGCTTGTGTATGTATTGTCTCCGGCTGCTGTGTGCTGCCAACAACAGGGTGGTTGTGACAGACACTGTGTGGCCCACAGAACCGAAAGTGTGTATTAGTTAGCCCTTTATAGAGAGAGTGTGCTAACCAATACTCTAGAACATCATTTTCCAAAATAGTATTTCATAGAAAAGGACTCCATGGGACATTAACAGACATGCTCCACCAGTGAAAAATTAGGCGAGGGTATTCCACGTTCAGGTATGTTTGGGCCAACATCAGACTAAAGAAGGCCAAAGGTTCTTGAACCGTGGGACCTGTTAAGAGCTTCCGGTAGTAAAACGCCCTGTGGATTAGCAAAGGGGGCAGAGCAGGGAGCTCTACCAAGCTGATTTGATCGCAACACTCCCTCTGCCCTAAGTTATTATTATCTTGGGGATTAAGGTTATCGGGTTACCTTATTAACATCTTTCCCCAAGTTAGTGCTCCTTTCGATAGTTTAAGAAAGTTCCGGACCCAAACAGACACAGCTTTGTGTACCTAATTCTCAGAATTGCAGCCAGAATTTCCACATGGAACTAGCTGGCTTCTTATGTATTTTGTATCTCCTAACTAAGTGAAGGCAAACAGCACATCCTCTCTGGGTCTCCAGATTCGAACACTTTAAACCCGTGTTCACAACACTACTCCCTTAACCCTTGGCCCTTTGCTGGGCCTCCTCCAGCTCTTGGGTTCTCTATATCAATTAAAAGCTCAAAAGGAAAAATGCTTGTATCTTATAGGGCCCTTGGCACAATGAAAGCAATTCACTTTGAAAAGCTTCCTTCAAATCATGATGCAAACAACTCAGGGGCACAGAGAGAAGAACCGCCACAGATGCGTCGTGACCGGAAGAACGACACTTCCAGTGAATTCCGATGAAGTGGGCAAGTCCACACCGAACATAAGGAACAGGAGAAAAGGAAAGTGAGAGGAGGGAGCCTCCCGAAGCACGCCAACCCCTCAGCTGGCGTTCACTACTTACCGCAGCGCTAGAGAAAAGGTTGCAGTTAAAGTGCCTTTGGACAGACAAGGCCGGGGTCTCGCCAGGCCACGGGTTAACAAAATCTGAAAAAGAACATTTTAACCAGTCAGGAGACAATGCCGACTATATATTCACTTGCAAGTAAAAAGCAGCATGGAAGTAAAATGAGGGCTTTAGATAAAAAACTCTACTGGAATGTTTTCTGAAAAGGAAGGGAGAGCAAAATAAGGGTTATCACCTTCATGACACCACTCTATCTCTCAATATTGTATTTAAATTTTTGAAATAATAAAGAGCTAAAAAAGTTTACAGCCAGTGAAAAGAACACCAGACTTAAATCTCATCTGTGTGTTCTTCGAATATTCTGGTATCCAGAAGCTTCTCTGAGATGAACGGCTGATGACACCACCTCTGGCCAGCATGCCACCTCACAGGGTTTATGTGAGGAGAAAAGGCAACCTGATCAGGAACCAGCCCATCTGAGTACAGGCAGAAGGAAGGGCTAAATCAATGCTACTTCTTAAACTCGACAATTCCAAAGTGCTTTCGAACAGTGGCTAGAGTTCTGACAATTCCCTGGGGGCGTGAGCTGGCACAGTAAGGGGCAGTGTGGACAGTAGGTGTTTGAGGATACAGCAAGAAAGGTAATTCCAGACACCACCCAAGAAGGAACCTAAGGGAAGCAAGTCCTGAGGCCTCCTTCCCGACTTTAAATGTCAAGTGACTGGGTTATTCCTGGAGCCAAAGATGGAGCACAATAAAGGGATCCCAGGGCCACTGTCCTCTCTTAACACAAACCACAAGGGACTCGAGGCAGGGGAAGGGACAGGATGCCAGGCCTTAAACTCCTGCGAAAAGGTTTCTGTGGGGAGGCACCAGATAGGCTGAAATCAGTTGTAAAAATCCAAGTTCAGGTAAGGAAGAACAAGGTCCTATCATCGGGGATGGGGTCACAAACCTGCAGCACAGAATAAAATCCATGCTGGTTGAGATGTCCCATGATGTTTGCACAAATGTGGTTCATGGCTGGTCGAAGACTCTCCCCTAAATGAAGAAAAAAGTCTGAGAAGAAAGTAGATTTTCTCTGGCTTGCTGTCCTACTCTCCCGTTTGGTTTGGTACCAGTGTATAGGGGGAGACCAATTTCCAGAACTCTCTCCCAGAAGGTCCAGCTCTAGTGTCCCCTCTTAGGCAAGGAGTCCTATCACTTCCCTGGCCAGAGGTAATGCCCCCAGCCTCTGAGTGCCTGCAGCACCCTTCCTAACTCCCTCTGAGGGCCTGGCACTTTCTGCTCTCTGTGGCTGCCTTCTCCCCACACCGGGATACGAGCTCCCTGGAACTCAAGGCCAGAACTCACCCAGTTTTAAACCACCTCCCAACTCCCCTGCCTTAAAATTGCCCCTCCTTCCTGGCCAGGAGCCTCTGCACACACAGTTGCCTCTGCCCTCCAAGCGTAATCCCTCCTCTTGGCTCTATGAACGCCAACTCTCCCTCTGGCTCCTAGCTCAGACATCACTCCTGCAGGAAAGCCGGAGCCCCAGACACAGTGAGGCAGGTCCTCCCCGATCCACTGAATGCTCTCCCCTCTGTACCCTTCCTTCCGAGCACCACTTGCCACACTGCTGTCAGCACACGCATGTGTTCACAGGTATAGTCTGCCTATGTTCACATACAAAGATCCGTGACTTCCCTTTGGTGTCTGTCTCCCTCACCAGACTCCCCAGGGCTGTGAGGAAGGGTGGGCACACAGCAGATATTCTGCTCCTAAAGCCCCTGGACCTTCTCTGGGCAGCGACCTTCTCTGTCTCTCCAGCGCCTGCGTGGTATCTGGCGCCGAGAAGGCTATTTGCCAGATGGAAGGATGAAGTGAATGTACAAAACATGTTAAGGCTCAGCGTGCTCTCTGGGGAAAAGGAGGCAGCTTCACAACACAACTTTTATGTGCAAAACAGAATTATTTGCTGCTCAATGATTCTGACACGAATGACAAGGCTTGAGCAAATCTTATCGCTTGGAGGCTGAGATGCTAGGGGAGTTTTAAAAAACGAGATCAGAGGGACCAAGTCTTTAAACATAAATGCCAAGAAAGGAGAAATTATTAGCACGACACTGAACATATTCTGGATACTGCAAATGCTATCTGATGGAAGTGCCAAGGGCATCTTCATTTGTCTGGTTTTACGTCTCTCCCTGAGGCTTATGGTGGCGAATGTGCTCCTTAAAAAGGTGAAAAGGTCCCCAGGCTATGCAAATGCCACTTGGGAAAGGTTTTGAAGCAAGCCCCACAGACCTTTCCCGCGGAGAATTTTCCATGTTGAAGTGTCTGTGAAGGTGATGAGCATTGTGAGGTACAGCGTGATGAGTTTGGAGTCCTGTAAAATTTCAGGCTGGAAATAAAGAAGAGACCAAGATTGAGACATATGCCCTCCCGTCTCCCACAGCCAAGCACCCCATTTACAACCTGCCTGGATGCACTCGGCCTCTGATAAGTGAGTCAGGACTGTCCAAGTTTATCCTTTTTCTCTNAAAGAGACCAAGATTGAGACATATGCCCTCCCGTCTCCCACAGCCAAGCACCCATTTACAACCCGCCTGGATGCACTCGGCCTCTGATAAGTGAGTCAGGACTGTCCAAGTTTATCCTTTTTCTCTTGGGAAATGACCCCTTTGGGAGTAAAACGACAGAGATGTTGGCACACTAGTGCTCAAGCATGGAATTTGAAATGCTCTTGGGAATTGAGAATTCTTGGAAAACAGGCTGAATGGAGCTGGCTTGCTGTGAATGTCCATATGCAGGCATGTACGTATGCATGTTCACTACAGCAGCAGTGTAGAAATTCAACTGAACGTGACAGACGGCTGGCTAGCTTTGCCACTTCCTAGCTGTGTGATTTAGTCCAAGTTACTTACCGTCTCTGTACTCACTTCCTTGGCTGCTGACTAGGGATAGGATCATTGCTTTCTTCATAAGCTTGTTATTAGAAATGAATGGATTAATATATATAAGGCACTAAGAACAGTGCCTGGCACATAGATAACTCCATGGAATACTGGCTATTATTATAATCATAATTCATGCTTGCTGCCAGGTCAAGGCCAAGCGAGTCATTCACCAGTGCCTTGAGGGAGATGGCTAGGAATGGATCACTGGGGGCTCTGGGGACATCTGCTCCATCACTCAGCTACTACCTAAATCACTGCCAAGCTTCTGCCCCTGAAACCTCTCCCCAAATCGTGCAAATGAAAATGTCTGCTGTTTGCAACGATTCACACACTTGCCCACATTCTCATAACACAAGTGTGAGCATAGGACCAGGAAGGACCAGTGGCAGTACTTCATCCCTCTTGCCACTGTGACCAGCTCAAGGTTGAGACCAGGATCCCACTGCACCTTTACGAGTCCTCCCAGATTTCTAAACCAGTGGGGGAGGCCTCCCTTCCTTCTTTGGTCAAGATAGGATAAGGATGTGAGGCCAGAACTGCTGGCTACCATGATTCCAAAAGGGAGCAGGGATGAGAGAAAGAGACAAGGAGAATCCTAGAAGCTCCTGGTTCTGGTCATCCCTGGCTGCCGTGTTACAGAGAATATTCAATAAAAGATATTCTCTTTCTTGCTTAGCTTGTATGTATTACTAGCTGCACTGATGTTGGGTACCTGCACTTGTAACGACAGGCCTGATACAGTAATATAAACAACGAATTACGCATTGTGTCAAAAGAATGGAAAGAAAGTCAACAGATTTCCCGGGATCAGAGACTGTGGTAAGTACAGGCCAATGTTCAAAATATTGCACAGGAAAGGAGGGCTCATTCTGATAACAGGATCTAACTTGCTCTCTCTCAGAACAAGGGCTCTAATAATTTATTAGACTCTGACAAACTTCCAAAGGAATAACCTATGAAGGAATAATGAGGACTCTCAAAATATACGCTAAAGGCCTCCAATGAGAAGAATATATTTACAGGTGTCTTGTTTTGTTTTTACCTTGAGCTGCTCAAGAAACTCACAGCAATACCAAAGAATGTGTTTGATCTGTTTAATCCACAGGAGGGTGAGATCCTTGGAAAGAGCCAGGGACACATACCACACCTACAAGCAGAAGAAAGAGAAACGTAAGACCAAATTACGTACTTTGTAGCTACTGGAATGAGACCAGTTCTCTAGGTTCAGTGCTGGAGAAGGCAGTGAAGATGAATGCGTGAATAAGCGGCCAGTAGGATTTATCTTAATGCTAAACCCAGAGATAAAATAGCCTAGTAAGGGAATTTAGCATCCTGAGTAAGAGGTAAGAGCAGACCACAGCTCTTGGATAATGAAGGAACTAAAAAAATCAGTTGCACTTTGTTAATGTTTCGATCCATTACTTAGATGCAGGGCTGTGTGTATCTATGCAAAGTCATACCCAACAAAATCCAAACATTCAGCAGGAATTTTCAGAGCCAAAAAGACTGACCTGAGAGCTTCTCGGAGACTTCCCAGCCCCCATCCTGCTTACCTTGGGTTCATTCTCAGCATCCATGCTGCTCAGGATGTAGCGACACAACTTCTCAAATCTCTGCAAAGAGGCAGAGTGGGGGTTATAAACTCCCACAACCAATATTGAAATGGGAAAGAAGTGTCCTGTGGGCACCTGGCACATGCAGGCACTCGCACGGTGCCAGGTGACTCACATGTGTGGTCATGTCTAATTTCCTCTCATAGATATTGAAACAGGATCAAAGAGGCTAATGAAAGGCTCTCAACCCAGAGGCTGGATGACCCCTGTATGTGCGTTCTGGACTGGGGCTCCTTTGGAAAAAGGAAATCAATGTGGCAATCTGGGCCTGCGCTCCTGCAGACCTGAGCTGTCCCGAGTCTGCTCTCCCGGGGGCCGTTCTGTAACCACCACGGACATGGACTTTCGCCTCACAAACTGTCACATCTTCACTTTTCTCTTGAAATGCAAAAGGAAGGAAAGTGGAAACTAAGTTACACTGTCTATACCAACCTGGATCCACCCTCAAAAGTGCCATGGCCCCGGGCTGCCACCTCATTACCCAGGGCTATAGTTTCTCTGTCAACAGGGGTTACCTCACTGCACCTGCCTGTCCTCATCTATGTGTCTGCGTGTCCCCCGCCAGCGTACCTCTGCCTCTCTCTGGGCTACAGGCTCCACGGGGCTAGAGTCCTTGCCCATCTTGTTTCCTTCTGGGTCCCCAGTGCCTAGAGGAAGGCCCGGCACACGGGACGCTTAGCAGTAATGAACCCCTGGGAGCATGCAGGCACTCCCCAGTGCTATCGGGAGTTCTCTTACAGACAGGCCACTCGCTGCTCTCGGCTGATCGTTCCAATCCCACAGGTGCAACCAGCACATTTTGTTTGGTTTAAAGGATTTGAAAGTTGAAAGGAATTTCAAATCAGCTACCAATTTTTACAAACAAGCACAGGCTCTCCAGCACCCCCTCTACAAATGAGCAGCAGTCCACCACCAGCTGGAGCCCGAGTGGCTGCCCACCTTGAGTGCGTATGCCGCAGACCCCGTCGCTCCCTCTGATGTTCTCACCATCCCCCATCACCACCACCTCCCATCGGGTTACTGCTCACTAGGATTTATGATATGTTTTGTAAACGGCTTCTTTCACTCATTTGCCTAACCTGCTTGGCTCCCTGTTTGCATCTGAGTCCAAGGGCTTATCATAGTTAACATGAAAAGAACCATGATGATTCTCAGAAGCACTGGCCACAAGGCCTACAAACCACGTCCCAAGAAAATAGGAAGGGCAGGATGTGGCGGTCCTAGAGTCTATCTTCGCAGACTCGTTGTAAGGCCTAATTGAATTAGGATTTATAAAATACTTTAGAAAGACCTGGCTGATGGGTAAGAAGAGTGTTTGCTATTGTTATTTTACCTCATTATCCTCTTTAATTCTGAACAGGAACAGCAGTTTCCTGGCAATCTTAAAAATACAAAGTGCACTTTTTTTACTGGACTCAGCATCATCTGCTTTAAAAAACTCATCGACCTCTCTCCTGGGGAGGGAAGGATAAGAAAAAAAAAAGACATTTTAAATTAGCTCACAGCAGCTGGTAGGCTTTTCAAGAACTGTCGGAGAAAACACCACCTTTTCTTGCTGTTAATTGGGAGCAAGGGAGAAAGTGCTGAGTCCCTGGCACCCACCTGATTTCTCTCTGCAGCCGACTCCGACACAGGAAACTCCGAACGCGGGCCTGGATCTCAACAGCTGCCCGTTCCCGCTCCTTCTGCACGAGCCTTTCCTCTCGAGCCTGACGGGCCCTATCGATGAACCATGCTCTCGAGGTCTGAGAAACGGTGAACATGTTTGCAAACTTGCACGAACCCTGCAGGGAAAACGGTGAGCGGCCTCTGTAGGTCATTACAGGAAACACACGCACAGGAAGGGGCTCAGGAGCCAAGGGTGGGCAGGCACTGGGGCAGCAGAGCTACTCGGAACCTTTCTGTACCCTCCAAAAAGGCTAAGAGCTCTCCTGGCTCAAGTCCCAACTTCCTTTTGGCTCTTTTCATGCAAGTCATCTAGACGAGTGATGCTCTTTCCTGTATTAAATAATTACATCTTCTTAAGAGAAAGAGCACAGCATCTGCCATAGGTATGGGCTCTATAATCGTTTAACAGATGAACAAAGCGTGAATCGATTCCATCCATAAAGCTCTAATGCAAACCAGGCATCCTCTAGGTCAAAGGTTCCTAGATAATCGAATTTTCTGTAACAGTCTAACACTGAGCAAGTTTATTGTGCCAAGTCAAGACTTGGAGTGCGGAAAAGAAAAATCAAACCATTATTTACTGTCATTTTATTCAGCCATTTACTTGACAAATATTTACTGGCACTTATTTTGTGCCCACCACAAAAGAAACCCTTAATTTTTTTGGAAAAAGGGCCATCTTAATGCTAAAAAAGCCAAATGTGATTCCAGAATGCAAGACAATCTGTTAAGTTGAATATGTTTGTTTTTATGTATAACTTACTCGCTGTCCTTACTGCTCCCATCTTGCCAAGGGCCGATGAGGACTCTGGGGCAGAACTCTGCCATCCCCTGACTGGCATGTTTTGGACAGGGTTTCTCAGTTATCCATTACATTTTTATCTAAATCACCAGTAACTGTCTTTTCCCAAAGGGGTGGCTTTGGCTCTCAGCCTAGTGTACACAACACTGGTCCATGGAGCCGCCCACGCTGAGATTTCTTTGGATGCTTGAAAATGGTCATTCTGTCCCAAATATATAATCAGCCCCCCTGACAAAATGACTGAAATGGATTAGTCAGAAATCCATACTTCTGGGAAACAATCTCTTGGCCGTGTTACCTCCCTCAAAGCAGTGCCCACGTGAAAACAATATCAAGAATAAAAAGCTCATTCAGGGCCCCTCCCATGTCAACCTACTGAGGGGCCTCGGTGGTCCCCTTTCAACAGTGATTCACGTCTATTAAACAAGGTTTTCCCAACACATGGGTCTCTCATCAGTAACAGTCAAAACAAATTAACAAAGCCCACCTGATCACAGGAGGGAGGGTAAGAAGGCAGAGGAGGAGAAGATAACAGTCTTCTGAATCATTTGCTCTCTCTCTGCCCAGCAGAAGCCTGGAGAGCTCACCTGAGGACCTGCCTGTGACACAGAAACGCCAGGTAATCATTAGGGATGTCGAGGACTCACAGCTGAAGGCAGCTTCTCGCTTCAGAGGAGCTTGTCTTTGCTGGCAAAAGCAGAAGAAAAAAACCCCAGATTCAGGGTTAAGTTTTATAGGTAGGGCATCCTATATTTTCCTCACTAAATAAAAATAATAAAAAAAATGCCTCTGGTTTAAAACAACGCTAGTGTCCTTTTTACTTAACATCTGATATCTCCCTAGGCCTTCAGTTTAAAGGGAATAGACTGAGAACAATCCCAGAGAAGTTGAATTAAAGCTGTACTTGCTTAATGATAGTAAGCAAGAACAGGGGGGAGGGGATGTTAAAAAGCCATTGAAAATTACGTTTGACATTTTTTAACCATATGAAAAATGTTTATGAAGAAATGAAAAAAGCTGGCTGTGAACCAATATGATCCCAATTACATAATGAAAAAGAAAAATGCATGTGCATACAAAGGCACAAAGCTGGGAAAAAGAAATACACCAACATGTTGAGGGCGGTTGGTTTGAGGTAGAGGGATTATGGGAAGCTCTGCTTCCTTAACTAGTCTGTTTTCTAAATTTTCATCAGAAAGCACAAGGTGAGGCAGCATTGCACTGAGAAGCACACATACTTTGGAGTCACAGAGCTGAAGCCGGTCCCAGCTCTGCCAAGTACTGTAGAGAGATGCCTCAGAGGCTTTCTGCCTTCATCTCTTAACTGGTGGAGGCTAAGGAGGACCAAATGAGATGGTGTACGTCAAATACCTATCAAGGTGGCTGACAGAGTGCAGTCAATAAGTAATCAATGCATTACTTTTACAGACATAAGTTTTGTTTTTTTTCCAATTCTTCAGTAGGGGCGCCTGGGTGGCTGAGTCGGCTGAGTGTCTGCCTTCGGCTTGGGTCACCATGTTGGGGGGCCTGNATTTCAGTAGGGGTACCTGGGTGGCTGAGTCGGCTGAGTGTCTGCCTTCGGCTTGGGTCACCATGTTGGGGGGCCTGGAATCTGCCCTCACATCAGAGTCAGAGCTCCCTGCTCAGTGGGGAGTGTCCTTCTTCCTGTGGCCCTCCTCCTGCTTGTTCTCCCTCACCCTCTCTCAAATAAATAAAATCTTAANCTCCTTCCTGTGGCCCTCCTCCTGCTTGTTCTCCCTCACCCTCTCTCAAATAAATAAAATCTTAAAAACAAACAAAAAACCCCAAAACTTCGGTAGAGGCTCTCATCTGCACAGTCACTCAGGTTCTTTGGGTAGGAAATAATGCCGGGACCATGACATTTCTCTCCCATTAAATTTTGTCCTATCCCTGGGGATACTAAGATTCACCAGTCCTATCACTTGGGCTAGGGACCCTGTTTAGATTGGGTAACAGCTTCAAGCTCGCGAGAGCTGCAAAAAGAGAGGGTGCAGGCCGTGAGCACAATGGTACGACCATTCCTTAACATGTATAAAGTCCCTCATTTGGGGGCGGGGGAATGGGGCATAAGGAGGAGAGGGAGCTTCTTCTCGATGAAGAGACAGGAGGATGCATAGGCAAACTGTGACAAAGTAGCTGCTATCTCGAAACCTGCACTTCTCCCAGGGGGCATTGCAGGAGAAGACCTTTTGCAGTCTTTCTAGTTCCTTCTTATTCACCTCATCTACCTGCTTTTAATCTACTAGTTCATCAAACAAAATACATTATGAAGTATTTAAGTATGTATTCAAAGTAACTAATGAAGGATTACACAAACTTTGACATAATGCAAAAAAGGCTGTATGTAATAGGAAAAAACCTGGATCAAAGTACACTTGGTTCCTTCTAGCTCTGATTCTACCTCATTTGGCCAAATTACTTATCCTCTCTAGGCTTCAGTTTATCTGTAAATTGAGGATAATAGTACCTACTTCCTAGGGTGCTAAAAGAATTGAAACATTTACACTTCTATTTTGCCCTAGTCAACATGACACTCCGATTTTAGGATTAAGTGGGAAGATTTTAACAAGGAGTATTTGAAAGCAGATAGCACGTAACTGAGCTTTACTGTATCATCTAGACTTAAACAAGCAAAAAAACCCAAAAAGCTTACCATCCAGTTAGGGAAACAATGATATATGTGGAAAAATTATAAACATAAGAGATGGGTGATAACCAAGATTATTTAAAAAGGAAAATAAGTTGATTAAGTATTCATAATGTGTCATGTCCCTTCTACATCATAAGACCAGCAACCCTGTGAGATCATTTAGTTATGTTCCATAGTCCATGTCAGACCATTAGTAAGGGGCAGAGCCAAGATTGTAATAATGAGAGACCGGACTCAGGTGCTTTTCTACTTCTATATTCTCAAGGTATCTGCTCAAAATCAGTCTTCCCTGGATGAGGTCGGGTTCATGGATAATTATGAAAGAGTCCAGAGGGCATCAACCAAAGGTGAAGCATCATAAATATCAACTGCTGTCTGAGCCCAAGAGGATCTTCCCCCTAGGGTGGAAGAGCGGGGCAGCCAAGTTTAGTGACCACCACCATTTGTTAAGGGCGGATCATGTATCAGACACTGTACAGGTATTTAATTTTGTCTTTTCAACAGCTCTTCAAGGTCTCAGTGGTCCAATTTTTAACGAATAGGCAACAGGACTTAGACTATGAAGAATAACAGCTATCATTTATTGAAAGCTACAGCCTATCTAGGTGTGTGTTATTATCCATCCCACCTTCCCACAGAGAAAATGAAATGTAGAGTGGACATGACTTGTGAGAGGTCACTAGACTCCCGAATTTGAAGCCACCTCTAACGCCAAAGCAATTAGTAAAGTGAAACAGACAAGGCTCAAGGGACTCCGCCGCTCACAGGACAGCAAAGAAAAGCCGAGAATGCAAGGCTGCGGCTAGGGCTAAGTCAGAGTCCGATTACGACCAAGTTTTTCTTATTGAAATCATTTACACCAGCTGTCTCTACAAGCGAGCTGAGCTTCAGATACTAAACCTTGTACTACACAGCCTTCTCCGTGAAACGAGCTAATTAATCACTCCATTTTACAGAGCAAGAAACCGAGGCTCGGAGGGGTGAGGGAACTCACCCAAGGTCATACAGCGAGCGAACAGGACTCGAACTCCGGTTTGGGTGACCCCTGAACCCAGCATCTTTCCTCGGCATCAACAACCACAGTAACGAATCTTTTTCACCCAGCACTACCCTGTCTATAAAAGCCTATCGTCACAGAGATGAAAAAGGGTGGAAACGGCCACGACGAGATCCGTCCCCTGGAACACGAAAACCAGTCCCCAAAACCTGCCCTCCGGCTTGGGGAGGCAGGGACACGACCGAAGAGCCACCTCCCTCAAAGTCCCCACCACCACCCGGAGAACCCACAACCCTGTTCCCACTCGCTACCCGCAGGCCGTAGACCTTTATCCGCTCGAGGCCCCCGCGCTCGCGGTCGGAGCCGCAGCTACCGCCGCCTCAGCCCAATACCCTCGCGCTTAACCAGACCCGGGGCAGCGGCCGAGGCCCGACCGCCATGTTGCCCCGGGGTGTCGGCTCTCAGAGCTCCGCTGGGAAGCAACAATCCAGTTCCGGTAAACGACAGTTCCGCAGAGCTTCTGTACCTGGGAAGGGCGACCTCCCTGCATCTTTCCTTCCTCTTTGGAAGGTGTAAAAATGCGGACCATTCAAGAGCGGGTTAGTGCTTGATCCCGCCGAGAGGAGATGCAACCCACTCCAGCTGCGGGGACTGGAAGGAGACGCAGCCCATATGTAGGCTTACGACGGACCCTTTAAGGAAGCCCCATCTGCGGGGCGGAAGCGGGCTTCGGCAGCGGAAGTTCCCGCCCCGGCCCCGCCCCTGCCCCCGGCTTGGGCGAGCTGGGTGTTTCCTGCCTCTCTCAGTCCGGTTTTGGAGACTCCGGCGTCCTCCGACTTTTCATGGTAGGGAGGGCGTTGCCCACCGATTGGGGGGCTCTGGGCGGCTGGGAAAGCCCGGCAGAGGCGGAGTAGAAAGAGAAGGGGCCGTGGGGCGGGAGTTGCGATGCGGGGCTGTCGCGAAAGGGGAGAGGTGGTTGGGGGACTGGAGGGGGGCGAGGCCGGG
>LNAC01000016.1:6648756-6712396 GCA_002007465.1 Ailurus styani | reverse complement strand
GGGGGAAGGGTTTCGGTGGATAATTGGGGAGGGGGCTCCTTGGCTGTTGGAGACCGGGAAAGAGCATTTGGGCTTGGGGGAGTAGGTTTGTGTGTGGGTGAGTTGGAGGGGTGTCTCTGAGTCTGGAGTGCTCGTTGGAAGTGGGATTGGTGATTGTGAAGAGAACAAAGAGGGGTCGTCGAAGATGGACGTTGGGGTGGAAAGTGAGGATCGAGGGTGTTGCGAAAGAGGATGGTTAGGTTATGACAGAGCGTCGTGGGATTCCTTGGGGCGGAGCGTTTGGGGTTTTTGGAAGTTATGACTGCAGTCTCTGGGTTTCAGGGAAGTGGAGAAGGGACTCCCAGGTGCTTCTAAACACAAGGGCGAGTGGAGGAGGTCGGGGGAGAAATAGAGGGAGCTGGAGGGCAGATGTGCATCCGGTGCGTAGAGGGATGCCAGGAGCCTGAGGTCAGGGTGCCTTCACCACGGAGTCCAGCGCCCTTGACTGGTGCCTCGGTACCTGTCTAGTCACTTCCGTTGGAGCAGGAGCTGGGAACGGGTCATATGGTGTCACCCAGCTGTGGGAAGTGTTCTGTTTGCTGTGATCCTTTAAGGGTCTGTACCTTAAATGGCTCTTTGGTCCTGGGTGGGAATGACCAAAGTTCCGCCTTGCTCTTTTACTTCTTTGCCTCGTGTCTTCCTTGGAAAACGCAGTCTTTAGAGAAGATCCGTTTCAAGGACGCTGCTGAAGAAAACTTAGCCAACCTGTATCTGACTTTGTTCCATTTTATGCAAAATAAGGACCACCTGAGGAGAAGGAGGCATTAAACCAGTATGGTTCTCAAACTGCTCCCCAGACACAAGTAACAGCAGCATCACCTGGGAACTTGTTAGAAATGGCCAAATTTTCAAGCCTTACCACTGATTACTGAGTCAGTCTGCGGGTCGGGGCCCTCGACCTGTACTAACACGTCCTGCGGGAGATTAATGATTTCTTGATTTGGGCTTTGTAATGAAAGGGGCCTGAGTGAGGACCCTTGTAGTTCTGCTTCTTCAGTTTTCTCCCCTAAAAAGTGGGACTGATGATAACGTCTTCTTCACTGTACTTCTGGGAGAAAGAGCCCAATAGTTTGCATGATACATAGAGGAAGAGAAAATAATTTAGCAGGACACTTGGAAATAGCAGTAGCTGCCCTATAAGCAAGTTTTGGATGCAAAATGATACTATGGTGTTGTGGCCGATGTGATGCAGTTTGGTTGAAATGTAACAGCAGACTTTCTTGAGTTGTTGAAATGCCCCTAGTTTGGGGAAGTTTTATAATTAGCGAAAAGGCAGATGAAGCTGGTTAAAGAAACAGCTGAAGAGCTTTTATTTTTTTTTAAAGACTTTATTTATTTGACAGAGAGATAGAAAGCACAAGTATGGAGAGTGGCAGGCAGAGGGAGAGGGAGAAGCAGGCTCTCTGCTGAGCAGGGAGCCCGATGCGGGGCTCGATCCCAGGACCCTGGAATCATGACCTGAGCTGAAGGCAGCCGCTTAACCAACTGAACCACCCAGGCGACCCTGAAGAGCTTTTAAAATACTGCTGACCTTCCCTCCCCACCCAGGTGATTGTAGTACAGCCTGGGCTGGGACCTCTGGTCTTAAGGAAGTTTGAGGGACACTAAGGGCCAGGTGCCAAGTACTTTAACATTCATTCCCTGAAGGTTATTATGAAGATTATGGCTTTACCTTCCTTTTACAAGGTAGGAAACTGAGACTCAGTTAAAACACTTGTCTGAACCTCACACAGGAAGTGGTGAAACTGAGACTACTTGAGGTTCCTCAGACTTTTGATCAAACCTTCCACATGCACATCTCCCCCCAACACACAAGAGAGACAGTTCCACAGAGAGCCGTATAGCAAACCGGCAAGGGTGAGGAATTTGGTGCCTTTTTCTTTGGTTGTACTTGCCCGAGCCCCTTTACAAGTCAACACTTTTCCTCCTTGGGCTGATTTTTATTTTTTAAGTATGTATACAGTTGCTTCCTGTCCGTGGCTCTGAAGCTGTGAGATAGGGGCTGGCTTTTGTTCATGATGCTTTGGTTTATTTTTACGTGCAGTGAGGAATTCACTGGGCCAATGGTAGAAGAGGTTGGGGAGCTTCTCCCAGATGATGAAGTTAATAGGTGTACAGAACTATTTAGAGCGGTGGCTTGCAATCTTGGCTGCACATTGGAGTCACCTAGGGGAATTTAAAAAAACATCTGTTGCCCGGGCCATGCCCCCAGACCAGTTAACATCAGAATTTACACAGGTTGGACCCTGATGTCAGTGTTTTTTGTAAGTGGTGAGCTACTGTTGAGAATCTACAACAGGATACTTAGGAGAGCTCTAACTGGATTAAACTCTTCTGATTGAATGGAATTGGTAACCAACACCTCAAGTGTTAATTTCCGTCTTTGTTTCTTGTAACCACTTTTGCTCTCCCCTGCTCCACCTCCCCCAACCTCGTTAATGATGAAATCAAATCTTTGAAACAAGTGAAAAAGGAGGATCCCAGTAGCAATGGCTGGGGAGTCGTCTGTAGAGAGATTTGCTGGGAGAGTTTTATTGTCTGCTGCTTCTTGTCCTTAGCTCAGTGTCATGCGGGCTCTGTGACACGAACACTAGGAACCTTTTATCCAAGGGCCATTCCCAGTATTGAGGTGACTGAACTTTGGAAGGGTGGGTTCCGGAAACGTTCAGAGCTCTCTTTGTGTATTCTGGAGTCTCATCCTAGACCCAGGTGGTTTCGGCCTTTATCTCTTAGTGATTCAAGTGGGTGTCTGGTAGAGATGGAAATGGTTTTCAGAGAGAAGATAATTGGAGTCTTCGAGCGCATTCTCAAATAATCATAGTCTTTCGTGTTGGAGTGTCTGCTCCGAGCCAGCGGCTGTGCCGAGTGCTCTGTGGCATCATCCCTCACGGCCGTCCTGGGAGGGAGACACTGCTGTTGTCCCTCTCTCATAGATAGGACAAGACTCAGATGACTCGCCCAGGCTCCCACAACTGGTCAGTCAGTGGCAGGGCTGGGCCCTTAATTTCAGGTCTGACTTCCAACCCCAAGCCCTTAGCCACACATTGCCTCCCATCTTTTTTCAAAGTTGTTTTTGTACTTGATAAGGGAGGGGGGAGGGCACTCCTTTTTCAATGTATATGTTGCAGTGCTTTATATTTCAGGCATGAATGTTGATAAAAATCATGGGCTCAAGGCCAGACAGGACTTGCCCACATCCTTGCTTGGTCACTGACCCACCTCCAGTACCGATGCACTTTGGGAAGTGACAACTTCTGTTTTAATGTATGTGCTGCCAAAGTGAGCACAAATGACTGAACTTCTCTGGGACGCGCCTGCTATCCGAATCTACTAGCTGGAAATAACAGTAGCTGTGCTCCAGCATTGTTTGGATTTTAAATGTTGTATGTGGTGGTAGAGATGAGAATTGGTACCTACTGGGTGGGGTGGGGGGAAGGGCTTGGAGGGGCTTTCTGGAACCATGGAAATGTTCTCTATTTTGATCCGAGTAGTGGCTGCATGGATGCATATACCAACCCAAACTCCTCAAACTGGCACTTAAAATATACTTTACTGTATGCAGATTATCTTTAAAAAGGTATTGGAAAGTAAAAGTACATTGAAGTGTACTTTGACTTCTTTGGTTCTTAGGTGCGTTATAAAACGCTAGACCACTTCCCAAACCACATTATTTTTGTGTGAATTTAGATCTGAAAGGGTGCTTTAGAAAGTATTTCCATTTTGGAGCAATTTTCCCTAACTGAAAAACCCCAAAACCCCACACCCATAGACCTTCACCCTACTACCCCTCCCTAGGTCCTCAGAGTTTTGAAAAACTCTTTCTTCTCCCCAGCTACTTCTGTCATCCCATGGACAGAGTATTTCTGGGGGGAAGTGTTGGTGATAACATTTAGTGTAGGGTTTCTGGGGACTGATTTCAAAGGAAAGCTGGAAGGGAGGGGTCACTGCTTTCTCTTTACCTCTTTATTTGTGGCATTAGGCCGGAGAGACCCCAGGTGATGGAACAAGAACACTTTCTTGAGAAAATACTTTTCTTTCAGCTCATTCTTCCTGTGAAATTCTGCAGGCCCCCGACAGGAGTTGCCCAGTGGGTGATTTCCAGGCTGCTCTTTTGGGTGTATGGAGGTCAAGAGGGTTGGCCCTTGCCTCTGCTATTACTTGCTTGCCTCTGCAGCTACTGTAATTCCTGTGTTGAAGGTGGGGAGGAATGGAATGGGGCTAGGGCTCTAACTGGTAAAGCAGCAGCAGTGAGTCACATTGGTGGGGATATGGTGAGGTTTGGTCACTTTTACTGTTTTGGGCAATGTTCTTGTTTTTGTCTGTGTTCAGACATAATTACGGCGTAGTCTTGTTTGTGTCTTGACCCATCAGCCACTGCGTGGCCTCGTCAGATGGTGACGTGCTATATGAATCGTTCCTGTTCGGTGGAAACCTCAAGGCCCAGGGATGAGTGCCGGCCCAGGTCCTGGCTGTCAGGGGCCGCCTCCTCTGTATTGTGCCCCAGAGTCCTAAAGATTCAGCCTGCTCTCAGACATCTTCTCCAGCCATAGACTCTTACCTGTCAAAGAAATGTTCTCATTGAGTACATGTCTGCCAGATACCAGTCTCCTTTCACAGGCCTGCTTAAATCAGATGGTATGTCCGTTTCTTTGAGAGGGACATGGAGACTATCAACCAGTCTTGCTGTTCAGGGCCGCACCAGTACAGGAAGTCTCTAATTTTGCAATAACTTGCTTCCAAGGGTTTTTAATGTCTGTTGTGTAGTCCTGAGAAACACTTTTTCTGCCCCGACAGGAAGGATTAGGGGTGGTGGTTGGGATCGCACTTGATTCATAAAAGATGATTTCATCTGCAGTTCAGGGGTTGAGTGGTGCGTGACAATATGGAAACCGAGAGAGACGCAGGCAGTGCTGTAAGCTGCATTAGGATGCGTCCAGGGTGTTGGCTTATGTGGGGAGCAGGCAGAAAGGGAAGTCGTCAGAATACAAGTCAGTGGTAAACTTGTGCTCACAGGATCAGCAGGTGAGGTCAGTATACAAGGCTATCTGGGTGGGGTTTGGAGTAGCCAATACCCCAGCTCCCACCTTTTATGGGAGCCTGGGGGCCCAGTTGGCCTCTGATTTTAAGAGGAGCCAGAAATCCAGGGGTTTTTTTTGGTGAACTCTCCCATGTTGTCAACCTTGGGAGACATCTTTAAGCTTTAAATGCAGTATAGGCTTGGGCCAAGCAAAAACCATCTGGAGGCCAGAGGCTGCAAGAGGTAAAGCAGGCCTGGTGCCGTGACCCTGGTGACCCCGTGTCTTCTCCACTGGCAGGAAGAGATGTCAGGAGAAAGTGTGGTGAGCTCAGCGGTGCCAGCGGCTGCTACCCGCACCACTTCCTTCAAGGGCACGAGCCCCAGCTCCAAGTACGTGAAACTGAATGTGGGCGGGGCGCTCTACTACACCACCATGCAGACGCTGACCAAGCAGGACACCATGCTGAAAGCCATGTTCAGCGGGCGCATGGAAGTTCTCACTGACAGCGAAGGTAAGCCCACCCTCCGGGCTCTGGGGACGTGCTGGTGGCTGGGGGCTCACGTGGGCAGTTGTCCACACAGCTACAGATTTCCAGCTGTGCTCGGTGTTATCTCGGAGTGCCGGGAGCCTCAAGAGTGAGTCAGTGGGAGACCAGATCTAGTCTGGGGGGTGTTGTAAAGGAGGGTTTCCCTGAGGAAGTGACAGACGAGCCGAGGTGTGAAGGGAGTTGGAGTCACCTGGGCGGGGGCTCGTAGTCTTAACTCAGTTGTCGATTTGCCGTGTGACTTTGAGAAGGTCCAGGGCTCAGCTCTGTCAAGTGGTGGCTGGGTGAGCTGTCCTGGTTGGTCCCCTGCCGGTTCTCAGTGATGGTTCTGTGACTTCAGAGTGAAGCTCGAGCGAGGGAGAGGCGTGAATGTTTTCTCGGACCCTTGTCCTCCCAGGAGGGGTGCCTGACAGAGACTCAAGACCTGGACTTGAGTCACAGCTCCCTGTGTAGCAGCTGGTGAGCCTAACCAGGTCCGGTACAGTGATAGCCACCTCGTGGGGCTGTTGGTGTGAAGAATTCGAAATGTGTACGTTCAGTCTGTGTTCCTCTTTCCTTCTTCTCGTGGGAAGTCATGTTGGTGAATTCTTTAAAGTGATCTTACTACCCACCTGGAACAGTCCAAGAGCACTTGGCAAGGGAACACTTGCCTGACTGGGTTTATGGGGCAGGTCACATGGGTTTAGGGATGGCACCATCCTTCGCTTCTTTGGCCTGAGATTGCTCAAGACCTGGCCAGACCACAGTCTGGCTGGACCCTGCCTTACCTGTTTCTGAGGTTGGCTGCTATGCTGGTGCCCCTGCCTTCCCCGGGACATTGGTTCCTGGGACAGTGGGCGAAATTTGATCCAGGTAGCTGGGATTGGGGACCCGAAACTTGAGCTGTGTTCTAGTTGGGGTGTTTCCCTCCGTGTCCTGGGGGAAGGCCGGGCTGTGGGGCTTGAGGTTCTGCTTCCTGGGCAACTCGGGTTTCTGGCCAAGCATCAGCTAAAGGAGGTTGGAGCCCCAGGGCTTCTGTGTGGCACCCAGAAAGCACAGAGCTTTTTATGAGTGGGAGGATCCCCTTTGCGGGCCACACCCAGGACCGCCCGGGGAGTATTTGTAGAGCCCGAGACAATAGCGCCCAGCTGCAGAAGGAAACAGACCTTATCTGAGAACCCAGGATTGTTGTAGCTTTTCTTCCGCCCTACCCGGTCTGTGGAGGGGCTCAGGAAAAGCAGCGGAGTCGCCTTGGAAGCGAAGTTGGAGCCTCATCTCCTTGAAAGCCCTCGCCTTCTGGCCTCACGCCACGCCGAGGCCGAGCCGGTCACCAGGCTCGTGCATCCCCCAGCGGGCGAGACACGGGGATGCTACCCGAGCGGCGGCCGGAGGCTGCCCTGGCCCCAGTGCTTCCTGGAGACCCCGGCGCCTCCGGGGAGGCAGGGCTGTCTTTGGCACTCCGACCCCGGCCATTTTCACGGGGCTCCACTAGAGCTGGATCTCCTGCCCGCCGCCTGCTGTGAAAAGCTCACCAGGCGACTTCTCGGTGTTTTTTACTCCTCAGCTTCACCCTACCGGGGTGGTACTGTTGCTACCTTTCAGTAAGTGAGAGATCCTTTCCGAAAGCTAAGCGACTTAAAAAAAAAAAAAAAAAAAAACCACTGAGCTCAGGGCTTGCTGGCTCCTCCTCTGGGCTGGCCTTGGCTCGCCGAGGGCCCGGCCCGCTGGCCAGGTTGCCTGAGCTTAGCAGCCTTCTGGGTCAGCCACCAGCTTTGTGTCTGGTCTTGAGCCCACGCTGAGCCAGGCAGCAACATCCAGTTGGGCCCTGTGAGTACCCCGCACGGCCTGAGTGTTGGCCCAGGTGTACCCTTGGGTCTGCAGATTAACCTGAACTTCCCTCGTCCCACAGCTGCACCCTGATTCTGGCAGGAAGCCTGTCGGCTGCAGTGAGGTTTGCCATGAGCAGGCCCAAACGGCGAGCGGGTGCAGCAGTGTGTCCTGGTGGCTGAGGAATGGGGGTGGGGTGGGGCGGAGCTTCGAGGGCACAGAACAGCAAGGTACTGAGCCGCCAGAGACCCCTGAAAGGTGCCTGAGAAACCCATTGCTTCCAAGGAGAGGACCCCCCCGGTGGGTGGCGGACCCTCTCTTGCTCTCTGCACCCTTCTGCCTGTTGGCAATTTGTACTGCATGCATTCAGTTCCCAAACAGGGCACTTTGCAGTGAGTGGATCTGGGCCCTGGCTCTGGCGCAGGCTAACAGTCGCAGCTGCTGCGTATGTGGCACTGGGCTGATTGAGACTCACTTGTCATTTACTGGTAACGGGACAGAGGGTGGGTGACTTTCTCTGAGCTTGTTTCCACTTTTCCAAGTTGTGAGGGGTTATGCTTTTCAGGGTTGTTACGGGATTAAGTGAGGACATTAAGATTAGAAAGCTCTTGGTGGAGCGCCTGACAGTCGGGAGACGCAGTGTGTGGGGACGGCTCCCGCCTGCTGCGGCCTGCCTGCTGGGGTCTGTCCAGGTGGAGGGAGGAGCGCTGTGAGCGGCTGGAGAAGCAGGTCTTGGCAGCTCCCGGGGAGAAGTGGCCTGCCTGGGCCCTGGGGGCGAGTGCTCTGCAGTTCTGTCCTACCCCCAAGGATGGCTTTTCTAAGGCGCGTTTCTTCAAGGACTGGCGTTTTTACCTGATTCCTTGTCAACATGGGTGGATGTGGCACCTTTCCTAACCAGAGTCCCGCCTCTGTCCTCACCTGTAGTTCCCTGGTTCAGAACCGTGTTTCTTAGTACAGTGCTCCCACACGCCCCCCCCACTCCCCTCCGCAGTGGTTTCTGGTCTTGCTAATGTTTCTGGAATGAGGGAGTATGTGAACCAGATTAAAGAAGGGAATCATTAATCTTATTATCAGCACACATTCCCCTGAAAACCAGTGGGGAGATCAGTTGTAGCGTGTGGGAAAACCGTAGTACCTGGCCGTTTCCCTGAGCTCTCCATGCCTCCTGCTTAAATTAGGATGCACTCTTCTGTAAAGTTCTGAATACATCAAGAGTTTTTAAAATGTGATTAATAAAACAAACTCCCTTGTGCCCCTGATGTGAAATGTTGGGGCCGAGGAGCAAATAGTCAAGAAAGAATTCTTGAGGCATCTTTGGTGCAAAAAAGGTGGTTTTTATTAAAGCATGGGGTCAGGCGCAGGACTCGGGAGGAGGAAGAGCTGCACTGAGGTCTCCTGAGGAATGGCTGGCTCTAGACTTTCAAGTTGGGAGGTGGTTAGGGATAGCGTAAGTCTCAAAGGAATTTGGAAGTCAGGTTTCCAGGATGTTAAGGGGCTAGCTGCGGTTAGGATAAGGTCATTCACTACCGTCTAGTAAACCCTTTGTCATGAGACCTTTCAGATGTCTTTCAGTGGGCCTTATATTTGGAGGATGATTCCCAACATATGTTTGGGGTGGGTAGACATAAAGGAACCTTCCAGAGGGAATTTTCTATGTTAAGAATTTCAGCCTCTGGGCGCCTGGGTGGCTCAGTGGGTTAAGGCCTCTGGTTTCGGCTCAGGTCATGATCTCAGGTCCTGGGATCGAGGCCCACATCGGGCTCTCTGCTCAGCAGGGAGCCTGCTTCCCCCTCTCTCTCTGCCTGCCTCTCTGCCTCTTTGTGATCTCTCTCCCGCTGTGAAATAAATAAATAAAATCTTTAAAAAAAAAAGAATTTCAGCCTCCTGGAGATCAGCCTAATATCAAGCTCCGGTTGCCTTTTGCCCCTAGCAAAGTATTAACACAGAGGCAGTTGGGTTCCTGGAGGAAGGTCATTCTGCCTGTCTCAAGTCAACTTGCCAACGGACTGCAAGTTATAAGGAGATTGAATTTTTTCTACATTTCTTTTGCCTTTGTTCTCCACATCACCTCCACTCAGACAAATTACCTGGGTTGATGAGGCCTCTCTTTACCTTTTTCATTTGCCTCTCTTCCTTCCAGAGGTAACCACTTGCCTGACCTTGGGGTCACTAGGTGAATTTCTACCTCTATAGCGCAGTGACTCAGCTGGGGGCTAAAGCCTCATGCCTGGGTTCTGCTCCCTGCCCCCCCCCCAAGAGCTAGATGCACTGAGTGGTAGCACTTTGAGGAGCTCTGCAGGGGATTCTAATGTGCATCCAGTGGTGAAAAACACTGATGAGAATCTGTGCGGGGAATTACTTCTGCTACACGGTTTCTGTCCCTAAACAATGTATTGTTGGTGTGTTTTCCAACATTATATAGATGGTGTTACATTGTCTCTAGCCTCTTTGCTTTCTTAGCATTATGTTTGTTAGATGGAGCCATGAATAATATCTAGCTCTAGCTCAGACATTGATGCTAGTGTTCCGTGTGGGGAATATACTGTAGTTTATGGATCCATATTCTGGTGAGGGTGGTTTAAATTGCTTCCAGTGTTCACCATTTGGAATATTACATTTCTTAAACACTCCCTGGCATGTGTGAGCGTCTCTGGGGCAGAGCTTCCCAACCTTTGCCACATCACGGCACACACAGAAAGTTGTATTTCTATTTCGGTAAATGAAAAGGCTGTGGATCCAGCCACCTCAGGGGCTGCAGCATTGAGACTTACCGGGAGGTCTGTGCTGGAGTTGATTCCCAGGAGGGGAGTCTGGGCTAGCATCTGCGGCTTGGTTGATACTAGCTATTGTGCCGACTTCCACTCCCCGCGGTCCGAATTTGTGCCAGCACTGCGCACAAACCTCTTAATTATTGCCAATCTGTTGGTTATGATCTGATACTCAGGTTTCATTTAACATTTCCTGGTTTCTAGCACGTCAAGCATCTTTTTGTCATTTGCGTTTTATCATTTAGCCTGATTGCATCTTATTTACACATTTTCCTGTTTTCCTTTTTTTTCCTTACTGCTTTATGAAAGTATTCTGGATCCATTTTTTTGTGATTTTGTATATATTTTCTCCCAGTCTGACTTGTTAACAGCTTTTCTAATGGTGTATTTTTTTGATACTTCAAAGTTTTTATGGGGTTTTTTTGTTGTTGTTTTGTTTTTTAACCTTTAGGTCTTCGATCTACCTCACTGGTGCTCAACCAGGGATGATTTTGACCTCCAGGGGACATTGGGCAATGTCCAGAGAGACCTTTCTGGTTGTCACAGTTTGGGGGTGGGAATGCTCCTGGCACCTACCGGGTAGTGGCCTGGATGCTGCTACATAGCCCACAATGCAGAGGGCAGTCCCTCCATGACAAAGAATTATCTGGTCCAAAATGTCAGTAGTGCTGAGGCTGGGAGACTCAGCCCTGCAGCTTTCCGAATCTGAATTTGTAACAAGTACCTCAGGTGACTTACGAACAGGCAAGTTTGTGAACCACAGAAATAGAGTATAAAAACCTATAATGCTAAGGAGAGGACAGTGAAGTCTCCCTGTCCCCTGTGCCCCCCCCCCGCCATCCCACCCCTGGATGTGGGTGCAGGGAAAGGAGAGGGGAGAAGTTCGTGGCATGCTGGTGGGGCTGGGAGGGGGCAAGCCTTGTCGCCCAGTCCCAGGTCCTGAGAGGAGCCTTCTTCAGGGTACCCTGAAAGCCAGGGACTTTTGTGAGGGCTAGAATGTGCCCCCTCTAGACACTGCTACCGCTCTCTTCTCCAGTGGTGATGAAGAGATGCGGGAAGGGCTCATTGTCCAAGACCTCATTTGGCACTGCCAGTAGGCCCGGCATTGTGCTGCCCGTTTCCCATGCCTGCTCTCATCGTGCCCTTGTGCCAGCCCTGAGAGGGACCAGTTTTAGGAGAGGAAACTGGTGGACAGAGAGGTTTGGTGCAACACCCATGTCATCCAGCAAGTAGGCGGCACGACTGGATTTCCAACACATCCCTTGCTCTTAACCGCTGATCTGTGTTCCGTCTCCCAAACCATTCCAGAGCCTCCGGGTCTGGCCTGCCTGTTCTGCTCTGTAGCCTTGCGGCACGGGCCGCCGGCCGCCCGGCCTCCCTGACGGGTGCAGCCTTCTGCAATAGCCGCCACACTCCACGGCAGCTGGACAGACTCCCCACAAGCAAGGCGCTGCTTGACTTCCATTTGCTTTTCTACACGCTAGGCATTCGAGCTGTTTCGAAGGGGTAGATTCCAGCTTTGAAAGCAACTAAAATATTTTAAAAGCAAAATGCTAATTGAAACCTCATGGTGAGCGCGCCCGGCTCCTTTGCCCTTATTTGTCCAAAGTATGATTCCTTCACCACAAGCATTTCCTGACGGCATTCTTGAGCTGGAGCCCAGTGTCACAGTCTGCCTATTCGTTTATGGAAACTCTGGACTGTCACTTGGATAATTGATTTCAGGGGCCCCTGCTCGTTCAGAGCAGCTAAGTTGTCCGCACATCAAAGGCAAAAACGTGGACATTTTCTTCCCAGAGCTACTGAGTAAATGGGTTGCAATTTCTTTGAAGACTGAGGCTCTACTCGTCTTCTCAATTCTGGTGCAAGGAGCTTTCCCTGTGAGTTTTTTACTTGCCTTTTGTGGTCTCGTTCTGCCTCCCTGATGGGAATGTCCCTAAACCTCACTGAGCCTCTGCTGTCATCTGTGGACAGTGCAGGGGACTTAGCCTCCTTCTGAAAGAACTGTTGGGAAGATAATATGGTCCTTCCACACCTTGTCCGCAGGTTGGCAGGAAAGCACTTGATCCAGGGTTAGCAGAGAGGTCGCAGAATGCTGGCCTGCAGTCCCAGTGCAGCCTGCAGATAGTGCCCTACAGTGCATTAATGACCTCTTGGTTTTCCATTGTTTAAAAATCAGGAGGTTTCACGGGGAAACCTGCATTTCTACCTTCTCCTGGAATATCAGAGGCACATGCAGCCCTAGGCCCACATTCCTGCCTGGTTGTTCTTGGCCAGAGTGAGAAGAGCCTCCCCATCTCCTGTCCCCAGGGGACAGGGCACATGCTGTCTGGTCAGCCCCTGGGCCCAGACCCCTGTAGGCATCTGAGCTGTATGCACGTCCATACTTTATTGTCTCAAATGTAGAAAGAAGCAGTGGGATGAGGTCCAAGAGTCACTGTCAGGGTGATGTGATTTACCACGCCAGTGAAGGCCTCTTCCTTCCTTGAAACCAGGGTTTGACTCTAGGCCACACGAGTGCATTGTGTTTGCCACACTGGGAATTACTCTTCCCACTCTAGTCAGGAAACCGTAGCCGTGGGGAAGTACCAGGCGAAAGCCTGTGGAGGGACAAGACCAGACCTTTAACCGAAGGTCCAAGACCATGGGCTGAGGAGTTTATAGGACAGGAGGATGGAGAAGGCCTTCTTACAAAACTCTCCTAGGGATTGTTGCAAATACCAAATACGGTGCCCTCTAACCCTGAGACTATACTTGGCAGGGCTGGATTTGGGAAGGGGGCGGTGGGTGGACTTGCGACTCTGGATACGAAAGCGGTGTCTTTGCTGCTCTTGGCTTTTGTGTCTGAGCCAGGGGTCTGCAGGCCTGGGGGTCTGCAGAGGACTCGGGGCCCGGTGCTGTGATGTTGAGTGGAAGTGTGGGCTGGGCCCCTTCTCCCAAACTGAGCAGCGGTTGAGGAAAGTGTGGCATAAAATTACAGATTCCTGTTTAACCCTGACTGCCCTGTGCCTTGGTGTCCTCTCACCTGTAATGGGGGACAGGAGACCTGGGGAAGCCCCTTGCTGGGGTTGCCCTGCTGGCCTGGGGGAGATGGGACTTCTCTACAACCTGGCTTCTTTCTAGAGCCTCCTGTCCTCTGTCAAGACATGTCAGGACTTTGCTTCATCCCTCCCTCTTGTCCCTCCACTTCCCAGGCTTCAGCATTGTTTCTTCCTGCAAGTAACAACCCCTGCCCGCCACCAGGTATTTGCATTTCTGAAGAGAAATTGTGAAAACCTGGGGATGGATCCCTAGTGGAGGTATAGCAGGCCAGTCCTCAGGTTGGAGAGGTCATCAAGAAACTGAAGGGCTTGCCTTCCTGGCTCCCACCCACAAGAGTGTCTCACAGGGCCTGGTTCTGGTCAATATTTGGCACATTTTCGCATAGTTAATGAAAGCAAGTTCCATCTCCCCATGCTAGAGTGAACTGCCTGAGACAAGGTCCGTCTGGTTCACCGTCTTCTCTCCAGTCGCTGTCACTAGCCAGTACTTATTTGGGGGAGTTAAGGAAGGAACATCCCAATGTGGTAGTGATGAGTGTCGGGGAATCCCCCTTGGGGGCCAGAGGTTGTAGTCTCTGCTTCCTTAGAAATGGCTCTGTTATTTGGAAATCTGAAAAAAGCATCGTGGAAAGAGGGAGAGTAGATATTTTCACCTCCAGCTCCCCCCACCCCCGCTGTTGAGGTGTGGTCATTCGGACCCATTTAATCCAGGTGTGGTGCACACTCAGGGTGACTAGGGGATTTTTGAGGGTACTTTAGAAACATGCTTTTCGGCCCCAGAGGTCCTGGCATCCAAGAGAACCTGAGACCACATGAGTCTGTGGCTGTGGTTGTCTCCAGCCAGCGGGGCCTGCAGATGATTGCAGTGCTTCCCAGACAGGTCAGTCCTTTGCTGACAGCTAGGCAGGTGGGGCTGCTGCCCCCTTCCATGCTCCCGCTCTTCCCTGGGAGATGGAGGGGGCCAAGAGAGACCCCGTTTGTCCTTAGCACCTTCCAGGGGATGAGTGCCCATGTAACTAGGTCCCCCCCCTTCTTCCTCCTTCCACTGCAGGCTGGATCCTTATTGACCGGTGTGGGAAACACTTTGGTACGATACTCAACTACCTTCGTGATGGGGCAGTCCCCTTGCCCGAGAGCCGTCGGGAGATTGAGGAGCTGCTGGCAGAAGCCAAGTACTACCTGGTCCAGGGCCTGGTGGAAGAATGCCAGGCAGCCTTACAAGTAGGTATCACCCTTCTCCCCCATACGAGTGGGGAGGTACCAGGCCCACCTGCTTTCTTCATTTTCCTCCTCTATGAAATGGGGGCAGTTCCTTCCTCACTGACACGTGAGGGTTCACAAAGAACTCTGGGCCTTCTCTCTCCTTTGGTCAGTGACCCCTTCGAGGCTTCCCTGTAATGCTTAGGCCACCTAACTCCCCTCTGGCTTTCAGTTGCTGTGGTGTTGGCTCGTCTCATATGTACATTGAAACCCTTCAGAATGGGGTATAAAACCTCATCAGTTTTCTGGATGCATCTTGGGACTTACTTTCATCCCACCAGTCCTTGTTTGAGTCTCATATAACCTCTGCAGACTCAGACACCACTCACTCCTCAGTTGGACCTGGGACAGGACCATTGGGATCCAGTCTGGTGATAGCAAAATCCCTGTAAAACCAAGATCCTCCTGGACACAGCCAGCAGCCATTTATTTCAAGCAAAGTTCCAACATGGCAGAGAATCATGAGTCCCTTCAAGTTTTCATAGGAATTGAATCTGTATATAGGAGGCCCTTGTTTGTGCCTCCCTCAGGCCACACGTTTGTCTGGCCCTCCACTGGAGCAGTACCCTTACTGCCTGGCTCCTTGAGGAACTGTTGTTCCCACATACCACCTCTATCCTGAGAGTCCAAACTCATTGTAAATCTGTTTGTTATAGCCTTTACTTTAGTATTTTTATTTCCTTTTTGTTCATTGAGGTAATGTATATACATCATACTTTCCTGCTCTCTTTATTTTTTCTAAGGTTGTATTTATTTGATGGGGTGGGTGAGGGAGGGAGAGACTCTCAAACAGACTCCATGCCAAATGCAAAGCCCGATGTGGGGCTAGATCTTACATCCCTGAGATCGTGATCTGAGTTGAAATCCAGAGTTGGACGCTTAACCGACTAAGCCATCCAGGCGCCCCTCCTCTATTAATTCTTTTAACAGTTCTGTTTACTTCATATTTCTTATACTGCTATTTATTAATATTGCAGTTTTCAACATTATGCACTAGTGTATAGAAAATTAAAATTTAGCTCGTGCAGTACCACCACTCCCAACCACTACCAAATGTGTACACATGTTCTTTCTCTTCTTTTCCCAATATAGTGTTTATGATAGCTTTGGTTAAATCAGTATTCAGAGTTTACATTGTGATGTCTAAATATTGTTAACAGTTGAGTCACAAAGTATACAGTGAAGATTTTCTTTATTGTGCAACTTTTCAGTTTGCTAGAGTTAGTGAGTGCCTCATTGTTTTGCCTGCTTGGTTTTCTAAGTGCATAGTCCTCATTTATCCCTAAGTGGTCAGAAAGGTCAGTCTCTTATTGGTGTGTTCAGACACACCAGTGAATCTTTGTTTCTTCTTTGTGTTAGAGACAAGCTCTCTGGGGTCCCGTTCTGTGGTTTCTGTTAGTCTAAGACTGAGCCTCTAGGAGTGACCGCCTCTCAGTTTTGTTGCTTTTATCTTCCTGTTCTGCTTTCTCAGAGGTTTTCTTCAGTTTTATCTTTTTCAGCTCTTCTTTTGAACTTTTCATTTCTGCTGTCATATTTCTAATTTCCAAGAGCCTTTTCATGTTCTCTGTGTGTTCTTTTTTATACAGAACACTGCTCTTGTTCCATAGGATTCAGTATCTGCTCTTCTCTGTCTTGAAGTTTTCTTTCTGCTGCCCTTGTCACAACTCGTTCCCTTTTCCTCTTTATTTTGGTTTTAGTCTCATGTTGAGAGGCTTTCCACATATAATCTGATGATCTTTGGTCTTTTAAAATTTAAGAGTAACGTTCTGAAAGGCTGTACGTGGGTGGGTGAACCTTGTTGTCCTGTGGGGTTTAGTGGTAGATGATAGGGCAGGGTTCCCCCAGTGTCAGAATCTGTAAGCCTTTTCCTGGACAGATCAGATCCCTGTGGAGGAATCCTCCACTCTCTTGCCCATGGGGATAAGCCTGTCGGGCTGCTTCCTGGGATCTGAATAGGAGAAGGAGCTGGGGCCCCCCATTTATAGTCCCCCCCCCCCCCCCCCCGTTTTCAGAAGAGCAGCTCAGCCCTGTTGTCATTTGTACAAACCACTCTAGGAAAGTAGACCTTTCTTCTGCCAGGGGAAGGGGATCCTTGTGGCAGGGCCGGGTCTCACTGGTGCTTCTGCCGACTGGCTAGCAATCCTCTGCCCTTGCCTTCTGCCCACCAGCCTTCAGAACTGTTCTTTGAAAACCTCCAGGATTCTTTCCCATCTTCGGACTTAAGTTGTGGCTTTCTCTTTCCCCTGGTTATCCCTCATCTGCTTCCCAGCCGCAGATTTTTGACATCTTTTGTCTGTAGACCTCATTTCTCCCATTCTTTTTCTCCTTATAGGCTTATACTTTTTAAGTTCTTCTGCAGTTGTTGCAGTGGGGTGCTTCGATACAATCATATTTCATCTGCCACGTTTAGAGTTTCTTTTTAAGTGACTCCCTGGGCTGTGGAAGTGTGTCATCGTTGTTAGGATTTACCAAGCGCCCTGGCCAAAGAGCTGACTTACTGGAGAACTCTACTCTTGGCCATCCCCTTCCTGAATTCACCGGTGGTAAGAATCCTCCTCTCTTCCCAGCGCTGGCGGCCCCACCTTCCCTCGCCAGAACCCTGTCTTTGCCCAGGAGGCCAGTGTAAATAACCCGATGCCGGACAGGCCTCCTAGGCTGAAAGCATGTTTTGTTCCAGCAGAACAAAGATACTTACGAGCCTTTCTGCAAAGTTCCTGTCATCACCTCATCGAAGGAAGAGCAGAAACTTATAGCGACTTCAAATAAGGTATGTTGCAGGCACCCTTGTGGCCTTTCTTTAGCTACCCAAATGATCCATAGGGTTTGAAATAGAAACCTGTCGAAGTGCCTGAGGAGGGTGAAGAATGGGAGCCCGCAGTCCATCTTGTGTCGACCTCCTGCCCGCAGCTGTGGGTCCTGCCATCTCCCTCTCCACCCCCACCGGCCCCCTCCTCCCGTCTGCCAGCTACGCTCAGCCACCTCCTTGACCTGGTGGCAGAGCCCAGCCCCGTGGGAAGCCCACAGTCTACAGTACCACCACCCCAAGTGACTCTTTTCTTTCTTTTCTATAACCACCCTCAGCCAGCCGTGAAGCTGCTCTACAACAGAAGTAACAACAAGTACTCGTACACCAGGTAATGTGTCAGCGGGAAAAGCCACCCACGTTTGCTAGGGAAGCTTCCTCTCCCACCGGCCGGGCCCAGCTCCTCCTGTTCTCTTCCAGTGAGGCTGGCCCGCTGCTCCTCAGGGATGCGCAGGGAGACAGATGGTAGCTACGAGATTGAATTCACACATACCGTGAAGGCTGCCCTTTTAAAGTATACAATTCCGTGGGTTTTACTATATTTACAGAGTAAATATAGTCGTTCAGCCATCAACACTTGTCTGCTTGGTGAACATTTTCATCACCTCCAAAGAAACCCATCAGCAGTCACTCTTATTCCCCTCCAGCACCTACCCCCCCCCACTCCCCCCTCCCCGACCCTTGGCACACACTGCTCTCAGGCTCCTGGACGCTGTGTAAGTGGAATCCTACGGTACACGGCCTTTAGTGACCGGCTTCTTTCACTTTGCATCATGTCGTCAGGGTTCATCCTTGTTACGGCTTGTGTATTCATGGCTCACCCCCTTTTGTGGCTGAGTCACACCCCAGCGTGTGGCTCTTCGCTGCGTTTTGTTGATGTATTCATCAGTAGAGGCCCAGTCAGGGTTGTTTCCACTTCGGGGCTACTGTGAATACTGTTGTGAACATCTGTATGCACGTTTATTTACAATAAAAATGAAGGTTTTTATTTCTCTTGGGGGTACCTAGGAGTGGAACTGCTGGGTGCAGTGGTAACTCTGGGTTTAGTCATTAGACCTGCCAAACTGTTTTCCCAAAGCAGCTGCACCATTTTACATTCCCACCAGCAATATATACAGGTTTCTAGAATGCCTTCTGGCTCTGGGGACCAGGTGGTTTCAGGTGTAGGGGATTTAATGAGGTTCCTCAAGACCCATACATTGACCCAAGATGAAAAGTCTCCCTTGGGCATTTGCATTCTGCCACTCCCGGGGTTCGCGGGGCTCCCTCCGCGCTTCAGCCTGGTGCCTGTGCCCACAGGCCCCGACTCGCTCCCTGTTCTTCCCCAGCCTCGGCCCAGCGGCCGTCCTAGCCTGGGATGTGGAGACACTCACCCACAGTTAGAACCAGCCAGCGCTCACCTTCTCAAATGCTCTCTTGCAGCAATTCTGATGACAATATGTTGAAAAACATTGAGCTCTTTGATAAGCTCTCTCTGCGCTTTAATGGAAGGGTCCTGTTCATAAAGGACGTCATTGGGGACGAAATCTGCTGCTGGTCCTTTTACGGGCAGGGCCGCAAGATTGCCGAGGTCTGCTGCACCTCCATTGTCTATGCCACCGAGAAGAAACAAACCAAGGTAAGAGCTCTGAGGGGGCGGCTCTGGGTGGCTAGTCTGGAGTGCGTAGTGGTACCGCTTCCCTTTTCCCTGGAGCATAACAAACTTAGAGGGAAAGGCTTTAAAAAATGCTTTCCTTGACATGTGATTGCTCATTGTGAAAATGCTCATTATCTTCGAGGCGCCGGAGGTAGTCACGTGTAGGTCTTGGAGAAACAGAATGGCATTTTCCTTTCTGACCGTCAGCAAACAGGGTCAGTCCTACTGCATGCACCTTAGCCCCTTCGCCATAAACATTGATTCAGAGCGGTGCCTGGCTGGCTCCGTCGGTGGAGTGTGCAGTCCTGACCTCTGGGTCGCAAGTTCCAGTCCCACGTTGGGTGTAGAGGTTACTTAAAAATAAAACCTTAAAAAAAAAAAAAAAGTCGATTCAGATGTATCCTCATAGTGCTGTCCCCACGCCACCAGCATTATCTGCTGTCAATGACGGGACACTGCCTGCGCTGTTCCTCACTCTGCACGTTCCACCGTCCTGCCCGCATGGCGCCATCTCCTCTCAATCGTCAGAGGAGCCATGCTGCCTAAAGAGCTTGACCTTGGCTTTCTGGTCATGACCTACAACTTAACTGCCATCTCTCTGACCTCCTCTGACCCCCTGACCTAGAGTGGCCTCCACCCTCACGGGCCTGCAGGGCATTCCTTAGCTCCCAGGCTTGTTGGCTTCCTTCTGAGCATGCGATTTCCTGACAGATCTGGAGTCTGGATGTACTTCTGTATCTTCTCCAAACCAACAGGCTTGACGTCTGTCACTGTGCCATTCTGCAAAGCTAGATCATGCCGCAAGGTGCTGTTGGAGATCTGGTCCGCTCTTAATTGAACTTCACTCCCTTCAGGTCTTCTGCTTTCTTGACATTCTTGGGCCATGCAACTCGGTTTTCTTTCTCTTTTTAGAAAAATTCCTATGATACACTGTGACTTCCTTCTGAACCTTGGTAAGGGAACCCTGATGACCAGGGACATGTTGAGGGTCTGCCCAGTGGGTTTTCATGCACAGATCTGTAGATCATCCAGTCTGGCTTCCATTGTCACTGTGGCTTCAGGAGCACCCAGTTCTCTCTGATTCTAGAACTGGCCTCAGAAGAACAGGCAAATGAGAGAAAATGAGACCACAAAGTAAAAACCAGGGTTCTGAGCATTTCTTTTTTAAAGACTCTTTAAAACATTTTATCACTGGTATTTAGAATATATCCCAAAAGATACGTTTTGGTTTAAGAGAACCAAGAAGGGAAAAATCCTGAGGTTCCTTTTTCTTTCAAAGATCGTAGGCAGACCAGAATCGCTTGCTTCTCTTTACCACATTAGCAAGACGCACATCTCTATTCTGTGAACTTTTTTTAAGGCCGTGAAGTCCACCTGTAACTAGCTTCCCTGTCTTGTCAGTGTGGTTTTTGTTATATACACAGGTTGCCTTTGTCCTTGGATATTGACAGGATAATCATCCTATTGAATAAACTTTAAAACACCGACTTTACATTTACAAGGTTTAACAGGGAGCGAAGGATTCAGGACCATGTGGTCTGATCCTCACCATTTGTACGTTAACCCCCAGGTTCCAGAACAAGCCTGTGCTTGTGTCTTTGAAAGCGGCTAGAGGCAGGGCCCAGCGTGGCAGGGCAGGGCCCCTAGCCACGGCTCCCTTTGCTCTGCTGTCTTGTCCCCAAGGGCTGCTTCCTTGCTCTGGGGGAAGCATGTGACTGGCTTTCCAGGGGGTGCATGGCAGGGGATGGCTGCCCTTACAGGAGCAGGTGCCTTCTTCGGCCCACACCTTCAAGAGCCGTGCTTTGGAGCCGACACTTGTGTTTTGTTGTTTTCTGGTAACTGGGCAGATGTTCCTGTTGCTTTTTTTTTTTTTTTTGTATCTCGGTCTTTCTTGGTGCAGCATTCCGGTGCTCTGCTAATTCTTTTAATCATTTAACTGTCTTCTGTTGGTTAAGCTGGAAGGGGTGTGGCTTGCTGAAAGTAAGGCTTAAGTAGAGATGTAATACACATGTTGTCCATTTGGTTCTTGATTCTGACTCATCATGGACTTGGTGATAATAGAGCACAGAACCACGCCCTTTATTGGTCTGTTTTTCTGTTTCTCTTCAGATTGTATCTCTGTCTTCAAATTCCCGGACTCTCCTCTCTCATCTCCATTGTGTTGAACACTACCAATGAATTGGGGTTTTTTTGTTTGTTTTTGTGTTGCTCTTGGTCACTATTCTTCAGCTGGACAGTTTTCATTTCTTTCTTCGATGTTCTGTCTCCTTACTGAGACTTTCTGTGTTTGCATTTGCTTCAAGAAAGTTTGCCCTTCCTTATTGTGACATTTTTATAATAGCTGCTTTCAAGTCTCTGTCAGATAATTCCAGCATCTCGTGTCATCTTGGACTTGGCATCGGTATCTGCTGATTATGTTCTCCCTCTGGAGTTGAGATTTTTCTGGTTCTTCATTTTGCCGGGAACTTACGAATTGTACCCTGGATATTCTGAATGTTACAGGGTTCTAGGTCTTGTTTAAATCCTAATGAGAACATTGAGTTTGTTTTGTTTTGTTTTAGCAACAGTTGACCCAGTTGGGTTCAGGCCACAAGTTCCAACCAGCTGTGGGTCGCAGTGCCAGTGACGGCCCAGGTTTCAAAGCGTTCAGATCCGGGCCACACCGAGGGCGGGTCTGTGTCCCGGGGAGCGGCCTGTCCCAGTGCTCCGTTCTGTGCGGGTTGTTGAGGGACAGGCTGACAGCTGAGCTCAAGCCCAGGAGTTCGTGTACAACCTCAAGAAGCTGCTTTCCCAAGCACCCGTCCTTTGCCATCTTTCGGTGCTTCCTGCTTCCCTGGGGCTCCCCTTTTCAGTCATCCGGCCAGAAAGCAGGGGCTTCAGGTCCCTGCTCTGCCACGCACTGCCTGTGGCTTGACCTGTGCCTGAGCCAAGCAGCAGGAAGAAGGGAGAGAAAAACAGCAGGGATTTGCTCCACCCTGAGGAGACCACAGCTCTCCTCACCAGAAAGGAACATTCCCCTTCAGAGTTTTGACTCCCCCAAGCTCTGGCCCTTGCTGCCACAAGATTTTGGGAGAGTGGGCATGCCAGAGAATGGAGAAAAGAAAAAGGAAAACTGGGAACACTGTCTAGGTGTTGGGAGACTCCGGTGCCCCCCCCAGAGCTCTCTGTGCCATTATTGCTCATTCCAGGGTTGCAGGCTGCACTGACCTCCCTCTGGGCAGTAAACCCTCCGCTGGTTCGGTGTTATTCCAAACCCTGCTCTTTTCCCCACTGCCCGCCCCGTCTGCCACGATTCACATCTCAGTCCTTACCACTGCACACTCGAGCGCCTGGTTTTGTGGCCTCAGTGGGAAGGACAGAGGAGAGCGTGCCGCCTCTGTTTCTCTGGGAACCTCAGAATCCCGCCCTTGAAAGCAAAGTCTCTACTTGGTGAATCAGGTTCCCGGGGCCCACTTGGGCAACCTTCTTCTGGTTCCCAGTGCCTTGACCCTGAAGGGCATGTGGCAGACACAGCTTTACCAAGCAGGTGGGGTCATGTTCTTTTCAGCTGGTCCCTGTTCAGAAAAATGGGTGTGGAGCAGCTCCAAGGGTGCAAATCTGTCTTTAGTAGAAACCTGTTGGAAATGACCTAATTGGTTAATTGCATTTTTACATTGTTGGGAGATCCTTCCATCGCAGGGAAGTACAAGTTTGGGGAAAGCAAAAGGTGAGAGGAGTATGTGATGCCACGTTTTGTGCTTTTTAAAGTGTGTGAATATAGAGAATATGTTCTCGTTAGGATTTAAAGTGTGTGAATACAATTCTATATGCACTGTATCCCTTTTGTTACTTGTGTAAGCACCATGTATAAGTATTGCCTACTGAAAATAAAAGCTATTGTAAAACTAATAACGTCAGTCTCAGAAGAAATCCCAGGGGCCTGCGCCGGTGGCTCTACCTGGAAGTAGCAGGTGGCAGCGGAGGTGGTGGTGAGGAGTGTGTGATGCTAACGTCCCTGCTCTGTATTGTGGGAATGCAGGTGGAGTTCCCAGAGGCCCGGATTTATGAGGAGACCCTCAATATTCTGTTGTACGAGGCCCAGGACGGCCGAGGACCTGACAACGCGCTCCTGGAGGCCACCGGCGGGGCAGCGGGTCGCTCCCACCACCTGGATGAAGACGAGGAGCGGGAGCGGGAGCGGATCGAGCGCGTGCGGCGGATCCACATCAAGCGCCCGGATGACCGGGCCCACCTTCACCAGTGAGCCAGCCAGCTGACCGCTCCCTTCCCCCCTCTCCTCCCTCCTCCCTTCCTCTTCACTCCGATTCCTGCGGGCTCCTGGGCACTGTCCACGTCCCCTGCGGTCTGGAGATCCGTTTCTGTAACAAGCCAGATGATTATTTTGATACTTCTCGACCAGGTGACTGTCTTCGCCAGGTGAATGCACCCCTGTTCTTGAGCAACCTGTGTCCAAGGTCTCCCCCTTCCATGGGGATCTAAGAATCCTTGGAGCCAGGCTCTTTTGGCTCTCGGAGAAAAGTATGAATGGGTATGAAGTGGACATGAGAAATTTCGTTTGCAGTATTTATTTTGGTGGGTGCTGATTCCCTGTTTGGGTTTTGGGGCGGCATTCCCTCGGGGTTCAGTCTGACAGCTCCGAGAGGGACCCTGCAGTTGGTGGCCACCAGAGGTTTCTCTGAGCTCCCTGTTTCATAATCCTCCGGCCCAGCATGCTGGCTGCATTCCCCTGCGTTAGACCTGGCCGTCTCTGGGGCGCTGCCGGAAGTCTGTTCTGCCCCTGGGTTTCACCCCTCTGCTCCCGGCAGATGAGTGCAGTTTGTGGCACGGAAGATAGGCCTGTGAGCTTCATGCCTGACTGTTTGAGCGCAGCTCTCGATGCCCAGCTGTTGGAGGGGCAGGCCTGTCAGGACCCCACGTGCCTGGCTAAGGGCAGAACCGGCCCCGGCGGGGAGTGCACCACTCTGTTGCTGGCTCCTTCCCCGCCTCCTGCCCCTTCTGTTTGTTCCCCCTCTTGACCAACTCTGTCCTCGAAGGCCGTGTGGCCTGGTTACGGACGGAGCTCACACACCACCCCTTCCCGGGCTCCTCGGCCTGTTAAGCTGGGCTTCCTGTCTCAAGTAGAAGCCCTGCCCTTCGCTGAGACAGTGGACATGGCCCGGCCTCTGTCCCCCAGCTTGGCATCCTGGCGAGAAGCCCATTCACACCAGCAATCTCGGGGCAGCTCGCCTGCTGTGGACACAGCCATCCCCCGGAGCCCCCCCGTGTGTCTTTGCCTCTGATCTTTACAAGGTATGGAGTGGCCACAGCGAGCAGAGTTAGAGGGTGTGCAGCTCCTTTGGGGTCCAGTTAAGTGTTTGTGTTCGTGTTTAAGGGACGTGTGCGACTGTAGATGGGAACGTGTGCTTGTGGGGCGCGGGGGGCCCGCGCTGGAGCCCGTCTGTCCACACGGTGCTCGTGCAGGACGGACGTTCTCGGTTACCTACCTCCCAGTCTCCCCCGTGCCTGTGAAGGGACAGCAGTGAGTGGGGACTGATGTGGCTGGTCGCGACTAGACTAGGTAGTTACAAGGACATGTGAACGTGTGTAAGGTAACAGATGGGGTTTGTCTGCTCTTCAAGGGAAATGTTACTGTTTTATACCAAAGGTATTAACGTGGGCAGCCTTTGACACAGTGTATTCCAAAAAACGAGTTTCTATTTTGAAATGGTTTTTACAGCTTAGGCTTTGTACATACTGCCCTTCTTGGGACAGTTGTATGCCTTTATTTTGTATCGAGCAGCAAAGCCTACAATAAAACTTTAAAACAATCTTGACTAAACCTAAAAAACATGTCTGGGGGTCGAGGCCTTTTAAACTGTTCTGGGGGGAACTTTCTATCAGGCCATTTGGGTTTTATTAAGTGCTGAGGAAGTGGGGGGGCTTAAATACTGTTTCGTAAATATTTTATATACCGTTTGAGTTTTAAACACCAACCCTGACGTCTGGGTTGACCTTTTTTAGAAAGTTGAAGTGAATGTCAGTTCTGATGTTTTCTGTAGGAATGGAAAAGCCATCATATGAATTGTTTTTTTAAATCTTTCTGTAAAGAGTAAGTTTGTGGAACAATCGGATTCTTTTGGGCTTCTGCACCATATGAGCTAATGTTTCTGGCAGTCTTTACACTTGTCCTTAACTTTGTACTTGTAGTTTTGAGTCTTTGCCTTCCTGGGATCTGAACAGGTTCCTGAAACATTCCACGGTGAATGAGAACACCATTAGTGGCATAGCCAGGAGCTGACAGCAAGTGTTGGCTGGTCCAAGCTCTGTTAGCAAATGTATTCCCCAAGGAACTGATTTTTATGCTGGCATGAAGGGCAAACAAAGGCCCATATTTATACTTAAGAACCATCGAAGTAGAACACTGGCCTAAGCTTTGGTAAAGAGTTAACTTTTATTACATTGTAAGAGCTGACAGTTGAAGTAGAACAGCTTTTTCAGAGAAGGCCTTGTTTGTGGTGACTGGGGGCCTGGGCCCGAGACAATCCTGGAGTAGCCTCTGCTGTTGTCCACCTCCCCCACCGAACCCCACGGTAGGTAGCAGATGAGCAGCCTGGCTGCGGTGCAGGGACCCCAAGCTCCGCATCGGCGGGCTTGCCTGCCCCTCCCAGCAGCTGCTCGGGACCCACGTGTCGGCAGCTCAGGCCTCCTGGGCAGTGCGTGCTCCCGAGGGCTCCACCCAGCGTGACGGTAGCACACCTCTGTCACTGACCTTTCTTTGTGTGCTATGAAAAAAATGCTATAAACGTTAGAAGTAGCCACTGTATGTTGTACAAGCCTTTGTGGACGTGTAAAATAAAAGTTACATAATGCTTCTGTTGAAATGTTTTTGGGGTCTTTTCAGGAACACCCAGCACAATCCTGCCAGTGTGGTGGGGTTCACAGCGGAGAGAGCAAGGCCTCTGTCCTCCCTCCATTCTGCTTTATCACCTGAAGGCCCGACGGGAGTCACTGTTCTGTTCGATTCAACACCGTAAGAAGTCTTAGGTGGAAAGGAGAGTGAGTCAGCTGGGGTTGCTGCCGCTTTAGTACGAGGGCGGGGGGCCAGGACAGGGGAGACAGACTCACACCCCAGGCCTTAACATCTCTGTTCCAGCTCCCCATCTGGACCCCAAAGCGCCTAAGTTCCTTTAGTTACAGCCAAATTCAAGATGTGCGGCTTTCTCAAAATTACAAGGACTCCCTCTCAGACTGTTATCTCGTCCTCCGTTGCTCCTCAGGGCAGCCTGACGAAGGTAGAGCCTCTCCTGCCCACGCTAGGATGACACGTTCAAGTACCCAGCGGGGGAAGGACCTGGTAGAGACATGGAAGCCCATCCCCGCAGGTGACCTGAGCTTGGGCCCCTGAAAAGCACCTTTTTCTTTAGTGCCCCGGGGCTGCTGAGACCCGGGAGATGGGCGGATGCCCCTCAGTTCCTTCAGAGGGGCTCCTTGGCTTAGAGCCACGGGGACCCCTTTCCTTGAAGGTGGGGCTCCCTGGACAGCCTCCCGCTTCCTGGGTGCTTCCTCAGCCAGAGCAGAGACGGCCGTGGGAGCGGTCACGACTTCGTGCGGCCTGACACCTGGGGAGAGCAAGCACCCACACTTAGAGAGCCTTCGCAGCCCAGCAGGGGGCAGCGGCGGTGCAGCTGAGCTTCCGGGAGCCAGCCCCATGTGCCAGAGACAAAGGGCATTTAGAAAAGGACTCACTGAGGCCACTTAGCATTTTCAGCCCCAGCCAGTCAGGCAGACAAGCTGTGTGACTCCCAGGGCAAAATCATTCTTAAAGGTGACACCCCTATGATGGCATGTAAGTGGAAAAGTCACCGGGTAGGTTACATCTGAAATGATACTTCAAGATTGTAACTTCTCCCTGAAGGAGTTCAAGGGCAGTTATGTTACGAAAGCCTTTTGGGTACTATTTACCCCCTCAAAGACTCTTTCATAGTTAAGGGGATACGAATGGAAGGATGTACGAGACACCCCATATATTGATCGTTTGTATCAGGTAAGAATACAGGGTGCACCTACAAAACACCTCTGAAAGATTCAGCCCCCTCGGGTTTTAATCTGATATGTCCTAACAAAATGGGATCAAACTAAGTCCTGCGTACTACTTGCCAGTGAGGGCTGTGGGGACGCCCAGCCCAGCACCGTGAGACCGGTGGGGAGGACTAAGCACCAAGCACCCAGCCTGGACTTCACACAGCAGTCAGCTCTGCTCTTCAGACCCGACATGGCTCCCAGTCCCATCACAGCGTCCAGGGCCGAGACTCCGGCACGGGTGTTTCCAGAAGCTCGCCAGGAGATTCCAATGCGGAGGCACAATAAGGCCTCAGGCCCTCACCCTCCAGTGAAGAGTTGGCTTCGACATTTAAAACCGAGAAGGATTTAACATCACCATCCCATTCACTAACGAGAAAGGGGAGGTACACTTGCTTTCTTCAAACCCGTTCATTCCCTTGTGGGACTGTGTGCCTCGGGCATCAGTACCGCCTGTCGTGTTGATGTAGACTCGGGACTAGAGGGAGACCTCCGTGAAAAGTCTAGAGAGGGCTGAAGACGGTCACATTTTAATCTAGGTTCTCAGGTAAAACTCACCTCCCGCCACAGCCACTCACCACGGTTAACTGGCCGTTTTTATCTTTATAGATTTGTTCTTGCGGCCCTGTGTCGAAAATTATCGTGCCTTTTTTTCCAGGGCTGATATAAAACTGTAAACTGAAAACACACCAAGTAATCAAGAAATTCACTTACGAGGCTTTACTAGCTTCGAGCTCAAATTCCCGTTTGTACTATTACAGAGTTTTACTGTGTACTTGAGTCCTCAAAAGACAACCATTGCCACAACCGGGAAATTTACCCCATGTTCCCGTGGCTCTTCCCACATCAGCTTAGCATGTTCATTCTTCAGGGGCCCAGTCTGCCGTCTGAAGAACCACCTCCGTGTGGTCCTGTGAAACCAGCTCACGGGGTGGCCAGGTCTCCCGTCGGGGGAGTACCCCGCTCTCCCTCTGGCACACAGGAGTTTGCCCATCCGCCTACAGTGGCTTGAGCCCCCCTCGGAGCAGCAGCAGTGGGAGGCGGGGGGGCGCAGGCTGCCTGCAGGGGCTCCGGGACCCCCACACCATCCCTGACCAGCCGGCTGACACTGGGCCTGCCGCTCAGCCACCTTGCGCCCATGAAACAGAAAACACGGCGGCACCTTCGGACTTGAGAGAGACTCGGGTAAGAGCACACTCGGTGGCAAGTATTCTTCCTCTATGCCCTAAAGAAATGTCACCCGTGGCCTCTCATCCGTGGTAAGCAGCCTGCCAGGCTAAGGCCCACAGTGCTCAGACAACAGGCCTCAACCGGGGAAAGGTATGGCTGTCACCTGTCCGGGCCCTGAGGTCCACTTTGACTGGCTAATGGCTTCCCCCAGGGACGGAAGGCCCTCAGAGGACGGGGCCATAGCCCCCCGGTTCCCTTGGTGAACAAGTGCTGGCAGAAGAAACCACCTACCTTCCCTGAACGACATTCACAACGTTCCCCCTCTTCACCAGCATGACGAGCTTGGTGACTGCTTCGAAGACGTGCTCACACTGTAAGACGGCATCCCCCTGGGGAGGAGAGGGCACGGCCTTTGCAGTAGCCGCGGCTTCGCAGACGAATACGCCTCCCTGCGGATGCTTCCCGGCGGGCAGCTCAGTAGCACAGCGGGGTCTCCCCTGGCAGACCCCAGTGGCCGTGGCCTACCTTTTGCTTGTGGTCCTCTGGCGAGACGTGAATGACCAAGATGCCGTCACGGAGGCTGCTAGTGGAGACACCTGAGGACAGATCCCAGAGTTAGGGACCCAGAGCTCAACAACTCGACATTCATGCAGAGAAAAGAGGCGCCCCCCTCGCTGGGCCCCAGAAGGTGAAGGGCACACCCCAGCAGTCAGCAGGGCGGGGAGGCTGTGCAGGGCTGTGCTTGGACTAAAACCTAGGTCCTCAGAGAAGGGGACTGTCGTCTGACCCGGATGTTCAGGGGAAGGGGCGGCCACTGGCATTTATGCCAGGGAAAAAGAGGCCAGGCCCGGGCAGCCCCAGGCTTGCTGGGCACCCTACACTTCTATCTTCCAGTAGAGGGCGTCTTCTTACTGGTGTTCCCCCGGGAGCTAAGTCAAGCCAGCGAATGGTCTGAAGACGGCCAGCTGCTTACCTTTGAGGGTTGAGTATTCTATTTTCTGCTTGATTTTGGCAAGCTCCACCACGTAAGCTGCCTTCTGAGTCAGGAGGAGTTGGCGCTGCCGGGCCTTGAAGCCTTTCCTGTCATATTTGATGACCGGGATACCGTACTGCAAGGAAGGCAAGGTGACTCCGTGGGGGGACGGGGTGGAGGGCGGAGTTCCTTGCCACTCCAGACTCGGCTAAGACCAGTTGCTTCAACCACTCAGAAGCTCAAACAGACTGGTATTACCCCACAGCACTTCCCACCTCTGAATACCCCCCCACCATCCCCACTCACAGAAGGACAGAGGTGGCAAGAGCCTCAGAACCTGCCCGGATGGCACACAGCTAAGTTATGGTGGCCATGCTGGCACCCTGCCACACTGCTTTTAACTTCAATGATGAAGTGCATGGCTGCACTGCACACAGTTTCACAGAAAACCAAACCCATGGGGCGCCTGGGTGGCTCAGCCGGTTGAGCGTCTGCCTTTGGCTCAGGTCATGATCCCAGGGTCCTGGGACCAAGCCCCACGTTAGGCTCCCTGTTCAGTGGGGAGTCTGCTTCTCCCTCTCCCTCTACCTTTCCCCACTGCTCGTGCTCACGCTGTCTCTCAAAATCTTCTTAAAAAGAATGAACGCCAAACCCAGTTTCTAGGGTGACATAAGGACCAGATACCTAGTCATGTGGGCCCCACAATCTTCATTAATACCCAGAGCACTGGAGTCAAGAGCCCACCCACACACACCCCTGCATTTCAATAGTTTTTCCAGATGCACTTCATACAGAAAACACCCTGTTAAGGGAGCCCTGCCAGACCCAAGGACCCACATTTCCTTACCTGGATTTTCTCATTGCTAATGAGTTGAAGCACTTTGGGATTAATGTCTCCTTCATCTGGGGAGGGAACCAGAACACAGCGAATCATCACCAAATACCATCTTCGTACCAAAGCCACTGGGATCAGCTGGGTTTAGGCCCCTCCGGGACCAGGACCTTGGCTATGGTGAGGACGTGCTACGGAGTCAGGCTTCTTCTTTTGACGCTTAAAATAGGAAAAGCGAGTGCACAGGTGGAAAAATGTACTTACCGATCCGGCTGTCGGCGAAGGGCTTGCTTAAGACTTCTGCATAACCTTCTTTCTTGCCCCTGAAGAGTTCACTTGTAACCACCTTTTGCTGCATCTGGTGACACAGAATTGGAAGGACAAAGTGGTAGCCGCGAGGATCCTTGGGACAGAGGCCCCTTTGGTCCACGGGACACCTTACTTTCCTTGATAAGCTATAGGAGCCTCGTCCTCTTTGGGCACAGAAATCATAACACATTCCAGGCTTTGACCAAAATGCCCTAAAAATTATACCAGGAGACCGGAGCTGACACCGAAGTCCAGTCTCTTACACGCTCCTCCTGGAAGTGGACTCTTCAGAATTCCAGAGAGCAGGTCCTTTCTTTTAGGTCAGAGATCTGCAAACTACAACCCGAGGGCCAAACGCAGCCTGCTGCCCAATTTTTTAACTTTTTGGGGGGTTTTTTTGGTTGGTTTGTGTTTTTGTAGCACAGCTCGGCCTTCCTTTCATGCTGTGCCAGCAGAGTGGAGTGGTTGTAACAGCGCTTGGGGGCCCACAGACCCCAAGATGTTACCTTCTAGGGCTTTACAGAAACAGTCTGCCGACCTGCAGGTAAGTGTGCACCAAACCCTGCAGCAGAGAAGGGGTCCAGGAGGGGACCCACCCCTCCCCCACCTGGCCACTTGCCCATGCTCCCCCCACCCCCCCACCCAGCCCCTACCAGCGCTTTCCTCTCGGCTGTGATCCCGCAACAGTACTTCCGGACCAGGTTCCTTGTGCACATTTTCCTGAGCAGGTCGGACGCCTGTGTGGAGAACACACTTCTGTCCCACCCGCCTCGCTCACACCCGGTTCTTGGGCTGTAGCCACCAAGACAGAGGCTTTGAAAGTACAGTTGAATCTAGTCTCATGTAAACTACAGCATTAGGGGCACCTGGGTGGCTCAATCAGTTGAGCGTCTGCCTTCAGCTCAGGTCATGATCCCAGGGTCCTGGGATCGAGCCCCATGTTGGGATCCCCGTGGTGGAAAGCCTGCTTCTCCCTCTCCCTGCCACTCTCCATGCTTGTGCTGTCAAATAAATAAATAAATATCTTTATTAAAAAAATTAAAGTGCAGCATTAGTACTTTAAACTCCCAAGAAGGCAGCTCATTGGCCAATCTTGTACTACCTTTTCACTGTTGCTAAACTACTGGTTTTGGTGGGGTTTTTTTTTTTCAAGGTTTTTATTTATTTGACAGACAGCAAGAGAGGGAATACAAGCAGGGGGAGCGGGGGAGGAAGAAGCAGGCTTCCCACTGAGCAGGGAGCCGGACACGGGGGTCGACCCCAGGACCCTAGGATTATGACCTGAGCCAAAGGCAGATGCTTAATGACTGAGCCACCCGGGGGCCCTAAACTACTGGTTAGACTTGAATGTGTTTGAGTCATCCGAGGACCTGTCAAAAGAGAAAAGGACTCTTAGAGATGCTCAGTAGACCCAGGCTGGGACCCGCGATCTCACAGTGTCCCCCACTGTACTCTAGACACAGGGTCCTCGGAAACCATCTTTTGAGAAATACTTTTCCAGGTGACAGTCATTAAAAGTCATCGGGAAGGCTAGTTCAGGATAGGAACTATGCACAAGTGCTCTGTGCAACAGACCTCTGTTGGCTTTAGAACATGAATTTAGAGGAGTGACATTTTTTAACAGCCTCGCAAAAAGAAGTGCTTTGCTAAGGCAACCCTTTCCAGCCAAGGGAGATTGCATGAAGACACAAAAACCGAGCCCATCAGTGCCCGAGTCACTTGCAACAGGAGTCCCCGTTCGGTCCTCACATTTTCCAAGATGCCAGGAGGCCTCAGCCAGCTCTTGTCCAAGACATTCTTTGGGACATGATACCGAAGATTCAAGATGTAATTCTTCCGCACAAACACGATAAACTCCTCGTTGTCCGGGCAGAGGGCTTTGTTTCGGTTGATGAATCCCTTTATGAACCTAAAGAGGCAAGTGTTTCATTAGCTTTCTGGCCCATTTCTGCATTGAGACTCTCTCCACCTGTTTGATTTCAAAGGAGGCCAAAATGGTAGAGATTGCTTTGGTCGCCAAGCAGGGCGACGGTCACGTAGCCCATAGGTCAAGTCTGCCCCAAAGATACATTCTGTTTCATCCACCCTATTTTTTGTTTTGTTTTGAGCAGTTTGAATTAGTTGCGAACGTCAACTGGCATCAGAAGGCAGCTGACACTTGTGACTCTTGAACTAAGAGAAACTAACGAGTGTAGTGAAGTATGATCACCGTCAGATTAGGGAGCTCAGAGGAAAGCAATAGAGCTGAATCCCTAAGGCCTGGCATCCTGGAGGGAAGTTCAGCTTTCTGCGCAAAGCCCAAGAACTCAACCAAGTCCACGATCACCTTCTGCAGAGAACTCACTTCCTCACGGTCCGCACAGCCCACTTTCTCCTTCTGGCCGCCTTCCGAGCCAGGGCCCCACGCCAGTGCGCTTCCAGTCTGATGGCTGAAAGAGTTCACTGCTGGCATTAGAAGGCGAGCACAATCACATTTAAATACAAAAGGGTTTTTTACAGAACTGCTCACCCCCTCCCCCGAACATCTGAATGCCCACCACCACCCTCGGCCAGCCCCCCAAGATGGAAAGTTGCCAAGTGTCGCAAGTTCCCATCTGGGGGTGCTTGGGCCTCGGAACCAGGGCGACCAAGCAACTCTGGCAACGCAGGAGGCTTCAAGGAGAGCCCCGAGATTGCATTGAGGGGGTCAGTTTCCCCAGGTCGTCTTGAGCGGCACACATTAGTCGTGGGGCTGCGTTTGGTTGGTCTCATGCATTGTGTGCTTTAGTGTCTACACTTAAAAATTGGGATACATCAGTTGGACACAGATTTCTGGCTTGTTTCCCAATTTTTAAATGCTTTTCATATTTTGTTCGGTATTCCGATTTTTAAAAAATGCTTCCTGGGGTGCCTGGCTGGCTCACTTGGTTAAAACTGACTCGTGGTTTCAGCTCAGGTCATGATCTCATGAATCGTGGGATTGAGCCCCGAGTCAGGCTCTGTGCTCAGTGTGGAATCTGCTTGAGATTCTCTCTCCCTCTGTCTCAAATAAATGGATGAATAAACTCTTTTAAAAAAATGCTTTTATTCCTCACAGCACTGTTTCTGTTCCAAAAACAACTGCAACAACCCACAGTCCATGAACAGAACGGCTGGACTATGGTATACTCCTACTGCACAGGGGTCAGCAAACTATGGCCTTTGGGCCGGCCATCTGCTTTTATAAATAAAGTTTTATTGCAACAGGACTATGCCCCTTTATTTATGTATTGCCAAAATACCTTCCCGCTACAACGTCAGAGTTGAGTAGCTGTGACAGGGGCCAGATGACCCATAAGTCTAAAGGACCACCTGGCCTTGAAGAAAAAGTTTGCCAACATCTGATCCTGTGCGATCCTATGCAGCTATGAAAAGAAATGACCAAATCTACACAAAACCAACTGGTTGAATTCCGGGAACAAAAATGTCCCTAAAAATACAAACTGTATAATTTTATGAAGTTCAGAACATGCCGGCCACTAAATACATCTTTTAGTGATGCACCATAGATGTTAAGGTTGTCCAAAAAAGCAAGAGAAGGATGAAGGCAAAATTCAGAAGAGGGATGCGGGTATGGGGTCGAGAAGGAATTGGAGAGCCATGGGGGTCAGGTTCCTGGATATTCCCAGGGTGAGTATCCTTTTAAAACAATTATTCTTTAAGCATGCATGTGCTGGGGGTCAAATAAGGCACGTCTGTGGGACCCCATACAGGTCACTATGTTAGAATCGCGGTCAGTAGAATAAAGACGAGCCACACCCAGGGTTCGAAGCTGGGGAGCGGAGCCACAAGGGAGCCTCCGCCTCTAGGTCCCTCCCGGGTGAGAGGGACACAGCAGAGCTCCGGCTCGTTGCGAACGGGCAAGCTTCTGTTTCTTACCTGCTTGTCTTTTTCTCATATACACTCTCCTTTCTAGGCAGGCTTTGTATGTGGCCTGGATCCTCGCAACTGAAAATAAAAGTGTTGGTGAAACAGCTTTCAATTGTGTGACTGTGTGGTTGTGCTCTTCGGAGGGGAGGTCAGAGGCAGCCTCTATTGGCCCCCCCCCGCCCCTGCAGATGAGCGGCAGGCATTCCATCGCCTGGAGGCTGGTTCAGAAACCCACCAAGTGCCCCTCTGCCCCACCTGCAGCCAGCACCCGCCCAGTCCCAGGTGCCGCTGTCAGGGTCCAAAAAAAAAAAAAAAAAATGAGATCAGCAAGCACAGTGGTTTCAAGCCTAGGTCCCGAAGCCAGAGAAACCCATGTTCAAACCCCAGCTCTGCTGCTTACTAGCCGTGCAGCCTTCAAGTTACCGACATCTTGGACCTCAGTTTCCCAGGTTTTCAAGTGGAGATAATACGCCCACATAGGTTTGTTCTAAGAACACACCGAGGTCCCGAGGGCAGAGGACTTAATATGCAGCAAGCACTCAGATGACTCAACAGGGTACATCTCAACCAAACACTTGAGATTTCAAGGGAGAAGCCCCACCCAACTCCAGTAGTTCAAAAAACATTTGGCCCTCCCCCGCCCCCACCCTGTAACTTTCCTCCTCCACTGTTCACCCCACCCCGGCTGCAGGCTTTGAAGCGACACCTTCCGACATCAGATACCGGTAGGAATGAAGTTTTCAAAGCTTGATTTGAGGCTTAGACCCTGGTGTGGCACAAGAGCTGGGGCCTAACGAGAACTGGGACAGCAATCCTGGGTGTAAGTGTCCATGTGCACCTGTGACTGCCCTCCAAACACGCATTAAGGCATCATCCACGTGTATCTTATCATAACCCGGTATCTTGTTCTTTGTTTCCAAAGCCAACACTTCTAACACTGTATCAAAAACCCTATGTAAGGCACCTCCCAAGCTAAGCTGGTTCATTTCACATTCTGCTGCAGTTAAGACAGAAAAAGTCGTACCTAATTGATGTTTACTAAATTCAAAGGCATCTTCAGTAGCAAACAGAGTTCTGGGGAAACGAATGAAGATTTTGGTTCTAGAAGTGAAAAGAGATGGTTGTGATGATTAATATGGGTCGGTTACCACCTGCCCTGGCTTCAATAGTGTCCCCTCCCCTAGAGCCTCATAATGTATTATCGGGAAATAGGGTTTTTGCAGATGTCATCAAGGTAAGGACTGAGATGAGAACATATGGAATTAGGGGTGACCTAAATCCAATGCGTGTGTACCTATAAGAGACAGAAAAGGGCACCTAGGTGGCTCAGTGGGTTAAAGCCTCTGCCTTCGGCTCAGGTCATGATCTCAGGGTCCTGGGATCGAGGCCCACATCGGGATCTCTGCTCAGCAGGGAGCCTGCTTCCTCCTCTCTCTCTGCCTGCCTCTCTGCCTACTTGTGGTCTCTCTCTGTCAAATAAATAAATAAATAAATAAATAAATAAATAAATCTTTAAAACAAAAAGAGAGAGACAGGAAAGAGGACACATACACACACACGTGAAAGTTCATGTGAAGACGGGCAGAGTCTGGATGGGGCCGCAAGCCAAGGAATGTCTGGAGCCAGTAGAAGCTGGAAGAGGTAAGGAAGGAGCCTCCTGCAGAGCCCACCGACACCTTGATGTTGGACTTTGAGCCTCGAGAACTAACCATGAAAGTGTACTTTCCTGTTATTTTAAGCCAGCCAGTCTACGGTGCTTTGTCATCCAGCCTCAGGAAACTATGACACTGTTTCAACCTGACATCACTTCCCTGGGCTTTGACAACTGATGACAAGGAATAGGAGTCTAAGTATAAAAGAAGAACCCATTGACTAGCAAAGATCAATTATCAATGTCCATCATTCCCACCTGCCATACCCACCTTGTAAGGGAAACTTCCCAGGGCAGTCACCAGGAGGCAGCAGTGCCTCAGGCCACATGATCCCACACCCCCGTCCCAGATTATGGAACAGGGACAGAGACCACCTATGACCTACCTCATGGTCTGCCTCCCTCAGGATTCGATAAGCCCCATTCTCAGGGATCTGACTTGGAGCTGTAATTAATTCTTGAAGCAGGGCCCAAGACAGAAGTGTAAGGATGGAGAGGGACCAGGGTGGCCACAGAGGGATATATACAAGTGGGAGTTAGGAGTTGGAGGGCAAAGTCCATTGATGGATTTGAAGGCAGATATTTTCTGCAACCTGGAAATGCCCGTCTGCATCCTTGGGCACTGGTCCTTACCACCACATCAGCCCTGACCGAAGGACTAACAGCACAGACTAAAATCTTCCCGGTTCTCCCCACTGAGTTTGCCTCAATGCTATCAACATGTATGAAAGTTCTCCTGCCCCTGGGCAACAGCAGCTATAGCAACGTGCTCGGAGTTCTCCAACACCACCTTCTGGGATGCCCCAGGAACTTTCACATCCCACAAGTCCTAATACCCCCTCTGGGAGGTCCTGTGGGCATTTGAACAATAAAAAGACCAGGAAAACTCATTTGCAGACAAAGAGGTGCAACCTAGCCCTGGGTCAGGTTTAGAACACGGGCTCCTTCCTGGCTTCATCTCCTCCAACACCCTTCCAACCACCTGGAGCTTGTGATACTGTGATTCGTAATAAGAAATACGTATTTGGTCTTGGTCCCATTCTAGTGCCATAGCTCCCCAAACCCTTATAATTAGAGCAATAGGAGCATCTTTTGTTATATTTGGACTTTGTTTCTGAGATAGTTTCAAAGTGATCGAAGTGAATGTGTATCTTGCTATTTATAGCAGATCCCTTTGATCTGAGTTTATGCTAAGGAGGAGATGTTTGCCAAGTCCCCTGGATAACCTAAGGATGGGGGCTGGTTGCCAGAGGAACCAATCTTGAGATGAGGAGCTCAGAACTTTCAGCCCCACCTCCAGGTAGGGGAGAGGGGCTGGGGGTTGAAGGGATGATGACCAACGGCCAGTGGTTTTATCAGCCATGTCCGTGCAACGAAGCTTCCATAAAACCCCAGAAAGGACATGGTTTGATGTTCTGGGTGTGCCTGGAGAAAGCATGGAATCTCTCTGCTTCTTCCCTATACCCTGCCCTATGCATCTCATCCACCTGGCTGTTCCTTGTGTAATAAGCCGGTGATCCAGTAAGTAAAATGTTTTCTGAGTTCTGTGAGCCACGCTAGCAAATCAGTTGAACCCAAAGAGGGGGGGCCTGGAACCTCCAACAGATATCCAGTCGCTCATCAGATGCATGGGTGACAATGGAGACTTGCAATTGTCATCTGAAGCGGGGGATAGACAGTCTTGTGGGACTGAGTCCTTACCTTGGGCATCTGACACTACCTGGGGTAGACAGTGGCAGAATTGAGTAGAAGTGCAGGACACCCAGCCACTCTCAGAAGTACTGTGGAATGTTCCAAGTGTGAGCAAAGTACTCAGAGCAGGTACACACAAGAGTTCTTTTTCTTTACAGAGCTGCATTTAAATTGAGTGGATGGAAGGATCTGCTTATAAATCTACATAAACTCCTTTAAAAATGCATCTCGAGGCTCTAGACACGTATGGATGAATGCACAGAACCTTTTAACCAGGATTTGCCACTTACCTCCCTAACTTGTACTCCTCTGCTGTGTAGCCGATGTACCGGATCAGTCGTTCCACGCCCTCTGCTGGAGGCCCATGCCAGTGTGGCCAGGTGTCGGGGCACAGGGACTTGTACCTGGGGAGAGGAGGAGCCCTTTTAGAAAGCCATCAGACCGGACCCTCGCCCCCCCCCCCACGCCAGAAGTCCGCTTTGCTCAGCTGTGGCATGCCAATCACTCAGCACAATCTAGCAGACTCATTACACCAACTTCCTTGAATTCAACAATAGACACTTGGCAAGAAAGGTAAAAGGGAGAAACAGTTTCAATAGGGTGGGTCTGGCCAGTCTTCATAGAACATGACATCATCAGACACTCCGCCCAAGGACCTCTATTCCACTCCATAGAATATACGCAGAGACATGAAATCCTATGTCCACACGAGCTCCTACAAGAACATTCACAGCATCACCGTGTCATTATTCATCAGAGACAAAAGATAGAAACAACCCAAATGTCTGTCTGCTGATGAAGGAACAAAATAAACGTGGGTCAGCACAGGAAGAAAAGGTGCCACGCCTGGTAAGTAAGTAATGAGGGACTTGGACCCAATGATGACTTAAGATCCTGATTTCAGCATACATTGCTAGGATGTGGCCCCTATAAAAAGAACCGTGTGGTCTGCAACATAATGAAATAAGAGAATGCAGAATTCCAAGTGCCTGTGGACTAAAGGCTGACAGCCATACCAGCTGGGTTCACGTGCAGCTCAGGAGCTGGGCAGGTCGCTTTGCCTCCTCACCTCTGCACTGTGAACAAGTAACAAGACCTTCCTCATGCGCCTGTCACGAGGTCGAAGTGAGATAGTCAGTGGAGAGTACTGGGCACAGTCCAAAACTTCAAAAACTGTTAGCTACGGTGTTTCTATTGTGCCTCTTACCCTTAATATTGTGACCTGGTTCGTTTTATCATCATCATTATTATTTAATAACATTTTATTTTTATTATTTTTTTAAAGATTTTATTTATTTGAGAGAGAGAGGGAGAGAGCATAAGAAGGGAGAAAGTTCGAGGGAGAAGGAGACTCCCTGCGGAGCTGGGAGCCTGATGCGGGACTCGATCCCGGGACTCCGGGACCATGACCTGAGCCGAAAGAATTTGCTTAGCCAACTGAGCCACCCAGGCACCCCTAAAATCATATTTTAAACTGTTAAAAACATGTTAATTTTCCCAGAATTATACTTTTAAAAAAAGTCATTAAGGGCATCGCCATGGAGTGAATATCTATGTTGTCCCCTCATCCTAAACTCCCAGGCTGAAATCCTAACCCAGCATGTATTAGGAGGTGAGGGCCCTCTGGGAGGTGATGAGGTCGTGAAGGTGGATCCCCCATGAATGGGGGCACTGCCCTCACAAGAGAGACCCCAGAGTTTCCTTTCCCTCCTTCCATCACATGAGGACCCCAGAGAAGGGCAGTCTTCAACCCAGAGGGGGTTCTCCCCAGAACACGGCCATGCTCTTATCTTGATCTCAGCTTTCCAGCCTCCAGAGCCATGAGAAGTACTTTTCTGTTATTTATAAGCTATGCAGTCTATGGTACTGTATTACACAAGCCCGAAACTAAGATATTAAATGTCTCCTGTTCTTCCCTGATGACCTGTCTCGGTCCAGGCACGCACACCAAGGCTCGGGTGCGTGCCTCCCCAAGGGAGCGCAGTAGGGACACAGGCCCTGCTCCCACCTGTCCAGTCCACGCCCATCACAACACACGCCATCAGTGCTGTCCAGACATGGGGGACGGACAAGGGAGGAGTGGGGAGAGGTCTTCAAAACCCACAGGTAGAAGGACTGGGAACTTCTGTCCTTTTCAACTCTGAGATGCAGTTGCTTCCCGGTCAAGGGAAGAGGTGCCAGGCAGGGTGCCCCTCCCAGTGGCTCCAGCCCCTCCCCCGCGGCCACCCACCTGCAACCGTGCTGGCCCTCCTCGCTGGTCCTCCAGCCTGCCCAGTTCCCACCCCGCTAGTATTTACCAGCAGCGTAAATGAGCTTCAGGTGACAATAAAGTAGGGAAAAGCTGTATGAAGTGCAAAAATTGCAGAAAAATGGGAACACGATGTGTGCATGTGCTGGGCGGGCAGCGGCTGCTGATTCTTTCTGGCCTTCTCTGCTGGAAGTCAGATTAAAAAAAAAGGACCAGGTGAAAAAATGAACAACTAGTAGCTAACGAGCAAAAACAGTGTGCAAAGGAGGAATGTTAGGGGGAAAAAAGGAAAAGGCTGGTAGTCCCTCAACCTATTAAATACTGAGTTATCACAGGACCTAGGTGGTAAGCAGATAAGGGGGTTATAGGTAAAGGTATCAGCAGGTATATACATCATTAACATAACAACAGTCCTGAAGAATAGTATGGAGGCTCCTCAAAAAGCTAAAAATAGAACTCTGCTACAATCCACCAATCGCACTACTAGATATTTATGCAAAGGAGACAAAAGTACAGATTCGAAGGGGCACCTGCACCCCGATGTTTATAGCAACAATGTCCACAACAGCCCAGCTATGGAAAGAGCCCCAATGTCCACTGACTGATGAGTGGATAAAGAAGATGTGATATATACATACAATGGAATATTATGCAGCCATCAAAAAGAAGGAGGGCTTGCCATTGGCAAGGATGTGGATAGAACTAGAGGGTATTATGCTAAGCAAAATAAGTCAGAGAAAGACAAATACCATATGGTCTCACTCACATGTGTAATTTAAGAAAGAAAACAGATGAACATTTGGGGAGGGGGAAAGGAAAAAAAGGAGAGAGGGAAACAAGCCATAAGAGATTCTTGGTGACAGAGAACTGAGGGTTGATGGAGGGATGTGGTGGGGGATTAGGCTAGATGGGGCATGGGGATTAAGGAGGGCATCTGTTGTGATAAGCATTGGTGTTGTATGTAAGTGATGAATCACTGAATTCTACTCCAGAAACCAGTATTGCCCTGTAGGTTAACTAGAAGCTAAATAAAAGTAAAATAACAGCGAGGAAATAGATCCTTACTGAGTAAGTGCATATAAGCAGATAGCACTTACCAGGACATGAGACTCATGGGAGAAAAACCAGCATGCTCTTTGGTAGAGAAAGACCTGAGATCAGGGGCTAAAAATACAAGCCACTAGGCAATGCTCAAGTTTCAAAAGGCAGAACCTTGACATAAGTTGCAAAATACAAGAAATTAGATTTTAAAAATTTAAGTTCATGGACATGACTTTTATAAAGCTATAGTTCAAAAGAAGGCTAGTAGTCCGGTTGAAATATGAAATCGCCAATTTCAACCACATGGACCTACAAAAATAACCATATGCTTCCCTTGAGAGTGTGAGAATGTGTTGATTTTCTTTGGTAGCACAAATTCACACGCAGATGGGACGCCTGGGTGGCTCAGTGGGTTAAAGCCTCTGCCTTCAGCTCAGGTCATGATCTCAGGGTCCTGGGATCGAGCCCCACGTCGGGCTAACTGCTCAGCAGGGAGCCTGCTTCCTCCTCTCTCTCTGCCTGCCTCTCTGCCTACTTGTGATCTCTCTCTCTGTCAAATAAAATCTTAAAAAAAAAAACCAAAAGCAAATTCACACGCAGCCCCCCGCCAATGAGGTATTAGTGCACAAGCAATTTGGGGGGCGGTGGGGTTATGTCATTAAATCCTGATGAGCTCCCTGAGAGCAGACAATTTAATCTCTATGTTATTTCATAAGGAAATAGGTCAGAGCTAGAAGAGACAGGATGGGGATTCCCACCCAGGTTTTTGTGGCTTCAATGTCCACGTTCCAACTACACTTGCTTCGCTGGCTAGCCCATGAGGCTAAGACTACCGCTCCCAGACTGATGGCACTAAACCAGCACCTACAGTGTCTTCCCCAAGTTTGCACAGACTCAAGCGGTACACTGCCCACATCTGCCCCCTAGTGGCAGGTCTGTGCATCAGCCTCGAGCTTCCAGGACTCCAAGAAGTCACAGGCTTACGGAAATAAAGGGAAGGAGGTGAACTGAGTCAGCTTCCTATTCTCCAAAATGTTAGTGTTCATCACGATTATAGAAGAACCAAACTGAGTTCCCTGGCGGATGACCTTTTACTCATTGCCACACCCAGAGACTCCCCATACAGTAGGTTTTTGATCCTGTACTGGCTTAAGATCAACAAAACAAATGTTACCTTTGCAAGAAATGCTCGTATTTCCGCCGGTATGCAAAGCCCGCCCGTCTCACCCGCAGGTGCTCCATCAGCCCCAGGTACTTGATCTGATGCCTTATGAGCAAGTCGTCAAACTTACCTTTGGAAACACAGAAGGGAGAGTGACGGTCAAGGACCCTATGGCTGTTTCAACTGAGAAAGACCATAGGCTGCAAGCTGACCATCATGGCCTGGGTCTAGCCACGGACATATTTTGTCAGGTCCTAATTGTGTGTGTGTGTGTGTGTGTGTGTGTGTGTGTGTGTGTGTGTGTGTATTTGTGTGTATTTTTTAATGGGGGAATTTTACGGGAAAATGTGGATTTCTCTTTTAAAAAAAACCCATGATATCTGGCCATTCTGGGCTAAAGTTCTACATGGGAACAACTTATTGGAAGGGAATAGGGCTGCCGCTTTGGACATCATGTGCCCTTTGCAGTTTGCCACAGTCCCCTCCACTCCCTACTGCCTTGCACCCAGTTGGCCTCACTCATTTGCTCTTCCTGCCTGCCTTCCTTACAACAGTGTCACGGACACTGCTATTATATAGCTTGCAAGATACCCAAGTCATACACTATCTTGGAAGAAATTTCCTTGGCTGGAGGGAAGAAACAGTGCTCCCCTCACCCCTGACATCTGTCTGGCTCAGCTGGGTTGCTCCTGAAACAGCCCAGGCTCTGAGCAATGCTCACTCGGGACCAGCAAAAAAACTGCCCCTCCCTCTTCATTTGCCTTCTATTATTTAAAAATGAAAAGAATTCATGTACAAAGGACAAGGAGCAAGGCTGTGGGGTTCTTTTAGTATTTTAACCCACTGCCATCCTGGCTTCCCTCCTCCCAGCCTCATTTTCCTGAGCTCAGTGAACAGAACAATTCACAACTCACGGGGTTCTTTCCTCTCATTGGGCTTGATGCAACGGATGTAGGAAGGTTCCTTAGAGATAAGGATTTCCAGAAGGCTGCTCAGGCTGTTTTTAAACTGAGTCCCCACCTTCAAAAAGAGAGAGAGAGAATATGAATGAGTTAAGTAGATACTGCTTCTCCCAGTAAATAAAGAGAAGACTGTCTAGGGCACAACTCTTTAGATCCCAGCTCCTGACAGATTGCCCTGCCTGTTACCATTATGCCCACTAAGAAGGTTCTGGATGTTCTGGCCTGAGAAGTCCAAGCTCAGACTGGTCAGAGGCTGGACAAGCACCTGTCCAGGATACTTTCCTCACTCAACAAATACATGGTGAGCACCTCGTAGGAGCCAGTATCGCCATTGAGGCCATCACCCTCGTCACCCTCCCATTTCCTGGTTACCAAGCATCCTTTATGACACTTGCGCTGTTGTAAGTTCCTTCTTTCTTTTGTGGTATTTTCCTCTCCTCTGTCCCACTAGATTATAGGCCCCATGAGAATAGGGATCTTGTCCATTCTGTTATTGCTAAATCTCATGCCCTGCACACAGCGCCTGACACACAGTAGGCACTCCGGTGAGTGCCTGCAAATAAACATACTGGTTGCTACACTTGGAAAATATATATTTAGTAAGTGTGTGTTAGAGTGATGCATTCAGAAAAAGGAAGGACAGACTAAAATGTACAGGTAACGGAGAATAGTTGCACCCTCTGGCTGATTTTTACTACCTTTTCCAATTCCACATGGGCACTGTTTCCCCCCTCCTCACCGTTGGCGGCCTTCTCCGGTTTTCTAACTCAGCCACCAGGAAGCATTCCTTCAGGATGCGGTTTTTGGACCTGCACAGCACCTGCAAGTAAAGGAAATGAGCCCCACGTTCACTGCTTCAGAAGTCACTAAGGGGTCTTCAGGAAACCTGAATAAGTGTGCACAGCAGCCCAGAGCCATTTGCTTTGGGAGCAATTGAAGAAGATGGGAAAAAAGACAAACATGGAAAGAAATGTTTAAATACTGGATTCGTGGCTCTGTCTACGTGGTGAGGCCGTCTGTTTGTTTTTCCTCGGACACAGTGAAGCTATCGTTGTTCCCAGTCCAGCCCATAAAGAATGAATCAGCTCTTGAAGAATGATCTCCAGGACACAGTGTTAAGTTAAAAAAAAAAAAAAAAGCAAGACGAGGACCACGTGTACAGTGTGTGATTATTGTGTGACGAGAAAAGGAAAGGAAAAGGAGGGAGATACACACACCCCGTGGTCCGTACCATCCCTAGAAGGATACACAATCAAATGGCTAGAACAGTTGGCTCTCAGGAGAGAGTTGGTGACATGGGATCAAGGACACCAGCTTTTGCGCAGCTTGATTTCTCCCTCCTCTGCACACATTTTCAAAATAGTCTGTTTTACCAAAAGTCTTTATTTATATTTATATTTTTAAGAGATTTGAGAGAAAGTGGGGGAGGGGCAAAGGGAGAGGGAGAGAGAGAATCTTCAGTGGGCTCCACGCTCAGTGCGGAGTCCAGCGTGGGGCTCGATCTCATGACCCTGAGATCATGACCTGAGCTGAAATCAAGGATAGGATGCTCAAGTGACTGAACCACCTAGGTGCCCCAAAGATCTTTAATTAAGAAAAATTAATTCTACACTAAAATTCTTTTATGTCCACACAATGAGATATTGTTTGGCCTTTAAGAAGGAAATTAGCCCAACTGTGAAAGGAGCCGAGATGCCCTTCAACAGATGAATGGATAAAGATGTGGTCCATATATACAATGGAATATTATTCAGCCATCAGAAAGGATGAATACCCAACATTTGCTTCGACATGGATGGAACTGTTGGGGATTATGCTGAGTGAAGTAAATCAGGCAGAGAAAGACACATTTCATATAGTTTCACTCATATGTGGAACATAAGGAATAGCACAGAGTACATTAGAGGAAGGGTGGGAAAACTGAAGGGGAGGAAATCAGAGGGGGAGACGAACCATGAGAGACAATGGACTCTGGGAAACAATATGAGGGCTTCAGAGGGGAGGGGGTTGGGTGATGGGGTAGCCCAGTGATGGGTATTAAGGAGGGCATGTGTTGTGATGAGTACTGGGTGTTATATACAAACAATGAATCATGGGACACTGCATCAAAAACTAATGATGTACTGTATGGTGACTAACATAACACAACAACAACAACAAAAAAAAACCCCAAGAAATTAAAAAAAAAAGGAAGAAAATTGTGACACGTAGATGAAACTGAAGACATCGGGCTAAGGGACAGAAAGGAGACACAGAAGGACAAATACTGTATGACCCCACCTCCATGAGGTTCCTAGAGGCGTCAAATTCAGAGAGACAGGAAGCAGGGTGGTGGCTGCAGGGGCTGAGGGGGGAGGACCGGAGAGTTAGGGTTTTAAACAAGGGGCTGAGTTTTGGTTTTCCAAGATGAAAAAGATCCTGAAGATTGGTGAGGTAATGATGTGATGGTGTTTAACGCCACTGAAAGGCACATTTAAAAATGGTTGAGATGGTAATTTTATAGTACGTGCATTTTACCACAATTTGACATTAAATTGAAAAATTTTTGTTTAATTCACTCTGATTCTGCCCTTAACGATGGCATGAAAGTGCAATGTGGGGACAGGGGTGAACGCATTAGAAATGACCCGTCTTGAAGTCAGAAGAAAGTGTCAGGAGTGTCAGCCCTGGCTGGTGAAGGGAGAGACTCAGATTTTTCCACAGGAAGGACCCTCCATGGGTGGGTTTGTGAAGGGTGTGGGCGTGGCACGCAGGGGCAAAGCCAGGAGAAGGGTACTACATTCCCTGTGCCAGCCAGGCCCTTCCACTCCTGTGCCATTCACAGTGACCCTGGGAGGGGGACACCACCACGTCCATCCCACCAATGGGGAAATCTGCTCCAGACCCCACGCGGGGAAGAGGAGGGGCTGACACTCAGCCCCAGAGAGCACCCGCCTAGAGCAGAGATCCAAAGTTAGGAATAGTCCTCTATCCTGAAGCCCAGGGATTGGGCCAAGAAAGATCGGAAGGCTAGAAGGTACTCTTGAAACCAACAGTCTGTGTGTTCATTCTGAAAAGGTCTCCTTACCTTTAAGCTTTTTGTAGACCAAGCTAATGAAATAAAATCCAATTTTTATAAAAGAGCTAACTGTTTCAATACAAAGTAAGGCTTCAAAACACCCAAGGTTTTTCTGCTCAGTGAGGTATGTGGATGGAGACTGGGACTTGAAGCAGCCGCCCCAGGGGCTAATCTCAGCTCCAGCCCTGCTTCATGATGTGACCTTGAGCAAGTCGAGACTTCTCTAGGTCTCAGTTCTCTCATCCTCTGTTCATGCTACCCTAGTATATTCCCACTGCACCCGAACAAAAATCTCTTCTCTCTGGGGACCTCACCCTGCTCAGCTCAGTCCCCTCTCCTAACATCATACCCCTTATTGAACACACACTGAAATTGTCTGAGCCTCAGGGCCTTTGCAGATGCAAAGTCCCTCAACCTGGAGTCAGCTTGATCTTTCCACGGCCAGTAACATTTTCACTCAGGTTTCAGCCCAAAATCACCTCCACAGGGGTGTTTTCTCTGATCTCTTAAACTAGATTAAAAATGTCCCTCTTGATCGTGTTTCCTTATTTTTTTCATAGCACTTCTCACCGATGGGTGACTTACTTGTATACAGTTGACCCTTGAACAAACTGGGTTTGAACCATGTGGATCCCCTTATATGCAGATTTTTTTATAGTACAGAGCTGTACTTAGGACTTTCTTAATAATATTCTCTTTTCTCTAGTTTATTTCATATAAGAATACAGTATATAAATATAACATACAAAACATGTGTTCATTGACTGTTTATGTATGAGTAAGGCTTCCAGTCAACAGTAGGGTCAACTGTATATATTTATTCTTGGCCATTCTCCACCCCCATGGTAAGCCTCATGAGAATAAGGAACTAGCCCAGCACACAACAGGGCCGATATACATTCTTGAGTCAAGGGCATATCATACAGATGACCTTGAATATCTGTTCTGGCCATGACCTGCTGAAGTTCTAACATAATGCATTGAACAGAAAAATCCAGAAGGCCAAATCTCACCCCAAATCAGTGTCATGGGTGATACCATCAGAAATACATATAGTTAATTTTCAGACTTACTTCTTTCAGATGTCTGTAGAGGAGATCATTGTTTTTTTCTAAGAATCCTGTAAAACATTGAAAAATTTCTGAATCACTGGCTTTGTCTAAAAATGCAATTCCATCCCCATTGACTGCAAAGGGAAATCCTGAGAATGATCTCTTAGGCTCAGATTAGAATTTCTCAGCCTTGGCACTACTGACATTTGGGGATGGAGTATTCTTTTTGTGGTGACTATCTTGTGAATTGTAAGATGGTTAGCAGCACCCCTGACCTCTATCCACTCGATGCCAGCAGCACCTTCCCCAGTGGGGAAAACCAATTTGCCTCTAGACATGGCCAGATGTTCCTGAAGAGTAATCCCACCAGTGACTGAGAAGGAGACCCTCAAAATTGAATCTATGGTACACACACACTATAACCTCCCACTGGCAAATATAGAGCCTTTACGCTAAGTATTGTACACACATCCTAGTCCACTAGCAAAGATCTATGCAAAAAAGGAATGACACTGAGAGGGGGGTGCCTGGGTGGCTCAGGGGGTTAAAGCCTCTGCCTTCGGCTCAGGTCATGATCTCAGGGTCCCGGGATCAAGACCCGCATTGGGCTGCTGCTCAGCTTGGAGCCTGCTTCCTCCCCTCTCTCTGCCTGCCTCTCTGCCTACTTGTAATCTCTCTCTCTCTGTGTCAAATAAAGAAAATCTTAAAGAAAAAAAAAGGAATGACATTGAGAGGCACCTGGGTCACTCAGTCGGTTGAGCATCCAACTATTCCCTTCCAGCTCGACTCATGATCTCAGGGTCACGGGATCAAGCCCTATGTCAGGCTCTGTACTCAGCTGGGAGTCTGCTCATCCCTCTCCCTCTGTTCCTCCCTCTCCCTCTGCTCCTCCCTCCTACTTGCATGCTATCACTAAAACAAACAAACAAACAAATAAATAAAAGGAATGACCTCCAAACAATGGAGGGAGTATTGAATTTCAAGAGTGGCCAGGGGAAGCCAGGTGAGACAATCATCCCTACCTCTGAGGAAAGCAAAACTGAAGCCATCAGGACTAGAGGGACCCAACGGTATCTTCATACGAAGGAGAATGTGCCATTTCCAACTTTAAAACTTGGTTTTTAAGTGCTCACTTAAAACCTAGTCAGTTAATAATCATATTAGTAGCTAAATGACATTATAAAATCAGCACCAGGGGCACCTGGGTGGCTTAGTCGGTTAAGCATCCGACTCTTGATCTCAGCTCAGCTCTTGATCTCAGGGTTGTGAGTTCGAGCCCCATGTTGGGCTCCATGCTGGGAGTGGAGCCTACTTAAAAAATTTTAAAAATCAAAATCTGATTTATTTTTTTTAAAGATTTTTATTTATTTATTTGACAGAGAGAGCACCAGCAGGGGGAGCAGCCGTGGGAGAGGCTGAGCAGGGAACCTGACTTGGGGCTCGATCCCAGGATCCTAGGATCATGACCTGAGCCAAAAGCAGATGCTTAACCGACTGAGCCATCCGGGTGCTCCCCTGATAGAATCTTTAAGTGAGAAATGCCACTCTGGTTCTCGGAATTTAGCCTATGTATATAACGTGTGCCAATGAGCCAAGGGAAATAGGCTAAGACGTCAAACACAGCGGTGTTTACAAGAGACAAGGCTGGACACAGTGTCCATCAAATGGGTCAAAGGATATAGCCCTAGAGCAAGTGTCTGTAGCCTCTCAAAAGAAATGGTGTAGGATCTGTGGGTTGCTGCAGAGAATGGATGAGGGATGAGGGTCTGGAGGCAAAAAGGTGTGGGTCTGAACCCCAACCCTGCCACTTACATGCTGAGTGACCTTGGGCGAGTGGTTGGACTTCTCTGAGCTCAGTTGCCTCACAGATTAAAAGGGGGATGATAATATTAATACAAGGGTTCTGTGAGATTTAAATGAACATCAGAAGTAAAGCACCAGTAAGGGCTCACTGAGTGTTACCTGGAATCCAAATGATCTCTCACAGTCATTAAATGAAAAGAGGCCAAACAGAGAACACAAAGTAACAACCCATGTTAGTTTTGTGTGCACAGGTGTGTGTTTGGATATATATGTGTGCCCCATGTGTACATGTATAAGATATGAAAAAATACAAGAAACTGTTGGTTCTTGGGGTTACCTCCGGGAGAAGCTAGGAGTAAAGGGGATTTTTGGTTTCCTTTTTGGACTCTTCTGTATGGACAGCATATTCTAGCCTTACAGGTGTAGTATTCTTTAAACAAAAATCAATTGATCCTTGGCACAGGGTCACCCTATTTTAAAATGTTTTCTGTTTTTATATACCACTGGGAATTTAAGAAAAAAATGTATTGCTTTTTAAAAGATTCTTAGAGGAATAAACTTATGTAGAAGTGAAAATAATTTAGGGGTGCCTGGCTGGCTCAATCGGTAGAGCATGTGACTCTTGATTTCAGGGTCGTGAGTTCAAGCCCCACGTTGGGCATGGAGCCTACTTAAAAAAAAATAAGCCCTGGGTGTTACAGCCAATTAGTGAGTCCTTGAACATTATATCAAAAGCTAACAATGTACCAAATTTTAAAAAACAAAAGAAGTGAAAATAATTTAGAACCTAAAGCAGAAGTGGCCAATGAAGATATTTTTTAAACATTTTGAAAGAAAATGTTCATAGGAGCATTATTAGTACTAGCTCAGGAGTGTGAACAAGTCCAGATGCCTATCAAATGACAAATGGATAAACAAAATGGCATCTATCCCTAGAATGGAATACTATTTACAATAAAAGTAATCACATGGGAGAATCTTGAAAACACGACTAAGTGAAAGGAGCCAGACATGCAAGACCACGTATTGTGAGACTCCGTCTATACAAAATACTCAGAACGGTCAAATCTGCAGAGACAGAAAATGAGTTCAGAGCCTAGGTCTGTGGGGGAGGGGTTTGGGGAAAATGCCGTGGTTGCTAATGCATGCGTAGTGAAGTGCTCTAAAATGCACTGTGGTGATGGATGCATAACTCTAAAGCGAACACAGTAAAAACTACTAAATTGCACACTTTAAATGGGTGAAATGGACTGGGTATATGTAAAAGTCATGAATAATAAGGAAAACCCTTCAGAGGGCATGCCTGTAAGCAGGGCTAGCAAATGTTTGGGATGGGCGTGCAGCCATGTCTTCAGTGACACAGGGGCACCTGTGTGGCTGGGACACTAGCCTTTGGTGCAGTAGGTGACCTCCCCTGCGTAGTGGAAGAGCCGGAACTCCATCCAGCCAATCCTCTTCCGGCCCTTTGGCCCCGCCAGCTTCCGGCTGCAGCAAGACAGAAATAGACACGGACTGAAACTTTCTAGTTCTTGGCAACAAAATGCACCAGTGTATGAAGCAAAGAGCAAAAGCGAAGCCTCGACAAGTTGTTTAGGAGCATGACAACTGACTGAAGGCTAGTGCTGGAAACCAAACATGCATAGGTCTCCCGAATATTAGATCCCTCTGTGGGCAGAAAGGGGACCCCTCTTGCACTGGCAGTGGGAATGCAGACCGGTGCAGCCACTCTGGAAATCAGTATGGAGGTTCCTCTAAAAGTTAAAATAGATACCCTGTGATCCAGCAAATAGCACCACCAGGTATTTACCCCAAGGATACAAAAACACTAACTCAGAAGGATCCATGTACCCTGATATTCATAGCAGCATTATCTACAATAGCCAAATTATGGAAGCAGCCCAAGTGTCCATCGATCGATGCATGGATAAAGAAGATATGGTGTATAGATATACAATGGAATAGTACTCAGCCATCAAAAAGAATAAAATCTTGCCATTTGCAACAACGAGTTGGAGCTAGGGAGAACAATGCCAAGTGAAGTCAGAGAAAGGCACCACATGACTTCACTCATATGTAGTATTTAAGAAACAAATGAACAAAGGGGGAAAAAGGGACAGAAAGACAAATCAAGAAACAGACTCTTAACTATGGAGAACACATGGATGGTGACCAGAGGGGAGGCAGGTGGGGTGATGGGGGAGATAGGTGATGAGGATGAAGGAGGACACTTGGGGTGATGAGCACCGGGTGAGGTACGGAAGTCCTGAATCACTATATTGTACACCGGAAACTATTATTACACTGTCTGTTAACTAACTCAAATTGAAATAAACTCAAAATTAAAATTAGATCCATCTCCTAAGAACTGAGGGATTCAACCTATGTGAGCCCCAGAAACACTTAAGCAATGAAATAACTTCTGTTTTCTTCCAGGTGATAACTAAGAAACAATTTTACCACCTTATGTTTTCATGATGTGGAGGGACTAAAATACTCATGAAACACCATTTTTCGGGTTCTGGTGATTCCTAATTTTTTATAACATTTTCTTGAAATACATATACATGTATATTGACAGTGCAGGTCTCCTAAGTATCCAGTTCAGTGAAGTTCGGCACGATAAACACATCCATGGAACCAGCACCCAGATCAAGAAACAAAGTAATACCAGTTCCCTGAGAATCGCCCTCCCCACCACCACCTTGAGCCCTTTCCAGTTATCCCCTGACATCTAACGCAATGGGTTGGTTTTTATCTGGTTTGGTACTTTCCAGAAATGGAATTGTGTAGTATATTCTTTTTTGGGGTCTGATTTCTCTTGTTTAGATGCTCTGTGATTTACCCACGTCACTGCATGTAGTTATGGATGATGCATTTTTGTGGCTATTTTTCCTTTTGTGAACAGACCACCATCTGTCTTTCCACTTCTGATGCATTTATTGATCCTGGTGATATTCTACAAAAGCACGATAAAGGAACTACCATTTATGGAGTCTTTGCCATGGCCAGAAATTGTATTAGGTGATCTATGTAGTCATTTACAACACTACCCGCTAGGTCGAGTAATAAGTCTCTTTTCTTATAAGTGGCTGAGCCAGGATTCAAAACCAGGGCTTTAGGACTCCAGAACATGAGATATTTATTTCTCTCCTCCTTGTCTCAAAGACCAAATTAAATTTCTAGTCAATTTTCTGGGCTGCTATCAATGCTCTGTATCTTAATCTGGTGCTGGTGATGAAGGAGGTACATACAATGCAAAGATTTGTTGGGTTGTATACTTCAGAGCTAGACATATCACTCTATGTATTTTGTATTTTAAAACTAACTACTGAGTATTTACCCCAAAGATACAGATGTAGTGAAAAGAAGGGCCACACGCACCCTAATGTTCACAGAAGCAATGTCCACAATAGCTAAACTGTGAAAGAGTCGAGATGCCCTTCAACAGACAAATGGAAAAAGAAGATGTGGTCCATATATACAATAGAATATTACTCAACCATCAAAAAGGATGAATATCCAACTTTTGCATCAACGTGGATGGGACTGGAGGAGATTATGCTGAGTGAAATAAGTCAAGTAGAGAAAGTCAATTATCATATGGTTTCACTTACTTGTGGAACATAAGGAATAGCATAGAAGACATTAGGAGAAGGAAGGAAAAAATGAAGAGGGGAAATCAGAGGGGGAGACGGACCATGAGAGACTGTGGACTCCGAGAAACAAACCAGGGTTTTAGAGGGGAGAGGGGGTAGGGGGATGTATTGGCCTGGTGATGGGTATTAAGGAGGGCATGGATTGCACGGAGCACTGGGTGTTATACATAAACAATGAATCTTGGATCACTACATCAAAAACTAATGACGTACTGTACGGTGACTAACAAACACAATAAAAAATAATAAAAACAAAATACAAACACAAAAAACAAAACAACTATTTCATGCACATGACCCTAAAATGTAACAATCATAAAGATACAGAATCTTAGAACATTCTACCCGGAATTCATTCAAATTTGATTTTTACTAACAAAAGCTATGCCTGTATATGAGTTGCAGTATCATTATGGTGCATCCCATTTCAACGTATGAAGAATGGCTAAGGGGTCCACTGCCCGCATACCCAAGAAAGTGGATATGCATTGAGCTCCCCCCAAGCAACTGCTTGTCAAGCGAGATACATACGTTTGGAAGTGTGCATGCTTGCCTACTTTCTCTTCCAATTTCTCCAGGAAACTCAGGTCTGTAGCGGGCCCGGGACGGATACATTCTTCATCCTTCCAAAGAAAAAGAGAACCCTCAATGCATAATCTCCACCACATATCATCAATTCCAAGTTTAAATGCCTTTGCCAGCTGTGGCAGAATGTTTTGGACTAAAACATTGTCATTAACACAAGTTCAAGTGAATATTGGGGGTGAGAGGGCAGCAATCCGTTACGGGTGCCTAGCATCTCAGAGGGATGGGAAATTCTTTGACAAGTCAACTCTCCCACCCATTGGACTGCCGTATTTCCAGAGTCTTCCCAAGGCCCCTCCACAGCCTCCATGACCAGCTTACTTAAACATACCACCTCGTTTTCTCTTAACCAGTCATTGCTGGCTAAGGATGCCTCCCCTTTGAACCAGGAGCAAAATCTTCATGGGAAGAAAGCTATAAAACCAGGTACATCTAATCTTTCACATTTCTACAGCCGTGTCTACTTCCTATTTCAGGTCCTTCACATTGTTAACATTTAATGGACCATCTTTTTTTTTTTTAAGATTTTATTTATTTATTTGACAGAGAGAGATCACAAGTAGGCAGAGAGGCAGGCAGAGGGAGAGGAGGAAGCAGGCTCCCCGCTGAGCAGAGAACCCGATGCGGGACTCGACCCTGGGATCATGACCTGAGCCGAAGGCAGAGGCTTTAACCCACTGAGCCACCCAGGCGCCCTTAACGGACCATCTTAAAAAATGAATCAACCCGAGGTCCGGTCTGGGGTGTCCGAGCAGCTGCGGCGCGAGAGGAGTGGCCGGAACTGCTTGAATATCCACGGTTTACTTTCTGTGCTTATCAAAAGTTTTAATTCATCATGGATAATCTGTCATCAGAAGAAATTCAGCTGAGAGCCCACCAGGTTACGGATGAGTCTCTGGAAAGTACAAGGAGAATCCTGGGTTTAGCCCTTGAGTCTCAGGATGCAGGAATCAAGACTATCACTATGCTGGATGAACAAGGGGAACAACTAAACCGCATAGAAGAAGGCATGGACCAAATAAATAAAGACATGAAAGAGGCAGAGAAGACTTTAACGGAACTCAACAAGTGCTGTGGCCTTTGCGTCTGCCCATGTAATAGGACAAAGAACTTTGAGTCTGGTAAGGCCTACAAGGCAACATGGGGAGATGGTGGAGACAACCCTCCTAGCAATGTAGTATCTAAGCAGCCAGGCCGAGTGACAAATGGCCAGCCTCAACAACCATCCACTGGAGCAGCTAGCGGTGGATACATTAAACGTATAACTAACGATGCCAGAGAAGATGAGATGGAAGAGAACCTGACTCAAGTGGGCAGTATCCTAGGAAACCTAAAGAACATGGCCCTGGACATGGGCAATGAGATCGAGGCTCAAAATCGACAAATAGACCGGATCACAGAAAAGGCCGACCGACACCAACAAAGATCGTATTGATGTTGCTAATGCCAGAGCAAAGAAACTCATTGACAGCTAACACTGCTGCTGTACTTCTTTATCGTGTATTTACTTCTCTAGCTCCTCCTTCAAAGTCATTACGTTTTCAGAGTTTGACATTTTGGTTCCATGCTCTTCTCAATCAGGAGATAATGTGCAAGAAGGGCCAGGAGTACAGACCCCCTGTTCTTTTATGTTCTCTTTCCCTTGAGGATACACTACTGCTCAGTCTTCCTTCTAGTATTTTTTTTTTCCCTCAGTTCATAGTCTTAGATTGGTTTTGTACATCATATGTAGTGTTACTTTTCATCCTCCTCATTTACTTTAGCAGTTTCTTTTGCTTTCAAGATTTGGAAGCATTGCCAAAGACAGCCATGAAGAAGGAAGCTGGAGGCAGGGGGGAAGTGAGCACAAGGAGAGGCAAGAGATAAGAGGTTGTTACCTCAATAAAATCTGCAGGCCACAAAGCAAAAGTTGCATAGCCACAGTAAAGATCTAGTTGGGTTTAAATTTTTCATTTGAGTTGCAGTTATTGTCAGTTTAGGCTATTATTTGGTTTCGGAGCTTTTATACACAATATTTTTGTTATACATCACAACTTGGCAACCTCTGCTCCAAAAAAAAAAAAAAAGACTTTTTCAAAGTGGGCTTAGTTTCTGAACGTTTGGTGACTTGTGTATGTACATAGACAGTGATCCCCTTTCATACTGCACCATACAGGAACACTTTGTATAAATGAATGACTTTTTATTTTCACATTATTAGTAGTATCATGGTCCCATTATATGCCTATTAACCTCATAAATTTGTCATTAGTCTTTGAAGAAAAAAATATGTAAATATGTATGTGTAACATGAGAATTTCTCTCTAAAGCAGGGCTTAAAATTTTTTTGAAAACTTTGACAAAATATATTATGTGAATTCAGATTTACCTCAATGTCAAGAATTGTTTAGATAGGAAAAAAGAAACTTGTTGTGATCTCAGGTAGAAAAATAGTTAGATTGCTTTGAGTTTTTTGTAGTTTTAGACTTTAAAAGTGATTTGGAAAATTATGCCTTTGGTTAATTATTGATGATTGCACTATCATTCAGTTAGCCTTGTGGATTGAATTATGTCCAGAATCACGTTTATTTAGATCCTGAACAGTGTTATAAGAATCTGATTGGTATTTGTCACTTTTATTTAAGAACTAGTGTCTGCACGCTTCAAAGCTATTAATGTGGATTGGTTTGACCAATAACCACTGCTTGATCTTTACAATTAAATTTTATAACTAACTAGTAGAATTGTTCTTTCAAATAGGTAATATGTTTCTGTAACTATCTGGTGGGGGCTGGGGGGCAATAATTTCACCACCTCTTAACAAACTAAATAAAACAAAGGTCCTTAAAATCAAAAAAAAAAAAAAATGAATCAACCCTGCAGCTTTTATTAAAACAGCAAGAAAAAAAAAACAAGGTTCAGGTTGGTGAGACAAATCTCTTGAAGTAGGATCTCTAGGCTTCCTGATTCCATCTATGCAGAAAACCACACAGGAACAAGCATTTATTACTAAAGTACTTAAAAACACTGGTCTAGCAGTCCGTATGACCACTGAGTACACACAGGGTAGCTTAGGGTCAGTCTGTGATTCCCTAGGTCTTCACACGGCCCTTCCCAGACTATCTTCTTAAAATTGAATCGTCCTTCCCTCTACATCTAATCTTTTCTGCTTTTTTCTTCATTGTGCAACCTCCTTATTTTGCCTATCAACCTGTTCCTTGTTAATCTCTGTGCTAGAATTTAAAGCCTCATGAGTGTAGTGGTTTTGATCTGTTTTGCCCATTGTCCCAAACCACAAGGTACCATCATAGCACCAAGTAAGCACTGATGACTATCTGTTGAGTGACTAGAGTCTGCATGCTTACCACACACCAGCATAATTCTAAGCCCTGTGCCTATACAATCTCAACTCGTCCTTACAATTCCTCTTAAAATAAGTGCTTGATTCATTGCACCCACTTAAAGACAGGGAGATTGGAGCTCAGAGAGGTTAAAACACCCACCTAAGTTTACACAGCTAGTAAGCATGGTGGGGGGGCTGGGATCTGAAACCAGATGATGGTGCCCATGTTCCTGGCAACTGCAGTCACCATCCATTAATGTCCCTGCCGGGCTTTAGAATCATGTTCACCCAACAGTTAGATGGAGGAGGGGGCAGGAGAAGAAAAGGGACCCATTATTTCCATTAGAAGGGAGATGATTGCAAATGGAAAGGCAAAGAAATAATTTCTCATTGGCCTTTAAATTTTAAAAAAGTGATATCTAAATTGGAACAACTGTGGATTGGCGGCCAGGGATGTTCTCAGAAGGTGCAACCTTTCAAGGTAGAGTCACAGGTACGTCCTGAGAAGCCTCAACTCCGGATCAACGGATGGACATTCTTTGTAAAACCTTCCTTTACATTTTCTGGGTTTCCGCTCGTGCTAAGCAACCCTCTGAAGCCTGGGGGAAATTCTTCTGCATGTTGGCAACAGTGTACGAAGACCCTTAATTCTCACCAGGATGGAAATGATTCCTTTGTGTCTCTCTTCCACCAAATCACAGATGGTCTTGTTGTTGAAATACTGAATTGGTTCCCACTAAAATGACAAAGACCAAAGAATTCCCCACGAAGGAGTTAGATCAACATAAAATATCTCTCTTTTAAAGTGATTTTCCAAGGTTATTTTTCCAAAATTTGATTTTTACCTCCAACATGAAAAAAACACCTTTCTGAATGTGAAAGTAATTTCCCAGGAAATACTCAGAGAAAGTGAAAAATAATTCTTAGTAATGAGGATAAAATCTCAAGTGAAATATTATTGCTCAAGTGAATCTCTTTCGCTTGAGTAAGAAATCAAATGAGGAGAAAACATTAAAATGCTTTACCTCTATACCTTCCATTTCATATTCTGCCTGTTCCGCCTTTAGGGTTTTCTCAATCAACAGTTGCTGGAGTTTCTCATTACAGTAATTGATGCAGAACTGTTCAAAACTAGAAGGGCAAAAATCAATTTTTAAAAAATTTTATTTATTTGACATAGAGCAAGACAGACAGACAAACAAAGTACCAGCGGAGGGGAGAGGGAGAGGGAGAAGCAGGCTCCTCACTGATCAGGAACCTGAAGCGGGGCTTGATCCCAGGACCCTGGAATCATGACCTGATCTGAAGGCAACCACTTAGACACCCAGGCACCTCGAGATGGAAAAATTTAAAAAACTAGAGCTACACGCGTAGACCAATTAAAAATTGTATTTACTTATTTTTAAAGATACTTTTTAACAGAGAAAGCAAAGTCCTGATTAATCATATCATTTACTAAATAGATCAGAAGAGTCAACCTAAGACATTTGCATTTTTTATGGTTATTCCAATTCTGGAATAGTCTATGAATTAGCAACTATGGAAACCTAGAGAATTTCTGAGGATGGGAAAACCAATTCCAGTAACACTTGAGATGCCTTAAACCAGACTCAGACCCTAAAGCAGCACAGAGGACCAGTAAGTAATGACAAACTCACCCATTCTTGTCAAAGACCTCAAACCCATAAATATCCAGCAATCCGATCACAGTTTTCTTGGTGAAATCCTAGTCAAAGTAACACACATTGCTCATTATTAGGTCTTCCACTGAATAACTCTTAAAAACACGGTAGCTGCCTCTGAAGCTGGGACTAGGTTACACAGCTCACATCTTCTCTCTTTCCAGGATTGGCTCATAAAGGAATCATAGCATGGAAGTGAATTTCCCAGCCCACTCCTCTGCCCGGAAGCCGGCCGGCATTCCACTGTGGCTTCCGTGTCTACCACCCAAGAAGTGAGACCTTCCCCTTCTGATTCACTCCCTTGCTTCAGCCCTTCTCATTCTCCTGAGCCCACGTCAATCCCAAAGAGAGAAACCTCTACAGACAGCAGCAAAGCAGATGTTTACCCAGGAGAGAGGACAGGTGGTTTGAATACCACTTTAAACAGAGGACCAAGTGCTGTCAGACAGGATGGATATTTAAAGAGAATATGACTGTTTTTTTTCAAAAGGGCCACAATTTAACATCCGGTATGGTGTCCTAAGCCAATGCTTTCCAAATTGGTCCTTTACATACTCCCTCCTTGAGTTGCACATTTATGTCTGTGCCCCAGTATTCTTTCCTTAATTTCTAGCTTTGAAGAAACTCCCCCTTCTTACTTAAATAAGTCCACTTAGGGTGAGTTGGAAAGACTCATATTATTTTCTTATATGCGTTAAAACATACTACTGTTGAAGTCAAAAGTTTCTGTGTACACCGAAAGCCATCTGGCGTACTGCAAATACCATGCACCCCACATTTTGAGACACGATCATTCAGCGGACATTTTTGTGAGCCTACTGTGTGCTGGGAATGTAGATGCTGAAGAACACCACCTCTGCCCACCGGAAGCCAATGGCTGATGCTCACAAATTCTTTAGAGTGATGATGTCAGTTATAAAACATTACCGCATCGATGAGAGCGAGTCATCTAAAAATGTGTCGACTAACCTTGTTCACTAAGGAGGAATTGAGTTTGTTGACCAGCCAAGTAAATGTTCTTCCATAAATGGCCTTGGCCATTGCATCTCTAGCGTAGACAGAGAGTTCTAGTGTCAATGGGCATATTACCTGAGAATAACAACAGGTGCATCATTACAGAGGTTAAAAAAAAAAACCCACCCCCTCCTGAGTTTTCAAATTAGCCTTTAATGACAGCCCGTGAGGGATAGGTGCTGGGGGAAGATGCCACCCCCACCTGCGAGTGTGCAGACAGGAGCTATTTCTTGAGTGCCCACCGTGTGCCAGGCACGGAACTGATACACCTCTGACCCAGACAGATAGTTCCAGCCACTGTGGGCTCATGGCTGGGGGGTGGGACATTCTTGCATCACACACCGTCATGCTGCAAGCTGAGAGCAATGTGAGGAGATACCTAGGGTGTTTTAGGATAGGGGTGGGATGATCAAGAAGGCTCTTTGAGGATGTGACCCCAGGAACTGAAGGATGAGAAGGTGGTGGAGAAGCACAGGGAACAGTGTTCCAGAAGAGGGAACAGTGTGTGCAAAGACCTCCTGGAGGAAAAGCATGGTGAAAGGGAGGCATGGGAGCTTGGTGTAATGGTTGGGGATGGGGAGGCTGAGGCAGGAGACTCCGGAAGGAGCTGAAAGCCTGGCGTCTGGCCTCCTCCAGGACCACCACTCTGCTCTGGTATGAGGCAGGCAGCAGCCCTAGTGGGGAGGGCAGATTCATTTCCACCTAGAGCCATTGTTACCTCCTCAGTTTTGGCTTCAATCTTTCTGTGGGTGAGAGCTTCCAGAAGGATGGATGGATGGACTCCCAGGAGCTAAAAAATTGGAAACCAAAATGCTATTCAGTGATTGGATTTGATTGTTTGCCAATGTAGAAAGAACTGGTATAATTTCCAGGCCCAGGATTATATGCCCTGACTGATAATCTTGACTAAATGCAAAACAGATCACACTGGATCTTGTGTCCAGCTGGTTTTATCCACTCCCTCGCTTGCCCCACGCTCTTTAATTCTCCTAGGCAGTACCAGCCAGATGGACACAGTATTAGCCCCTTGGGACCCAGGCATGCAGCTGCCTTGAGCTCCCCTCTCTTGCCCTTCCACCTCCAAAAAGGGCTGGGCCTTCCCTGTGCTCTTCAAAAGTGGAACATCACCTTGGCAATCCATTTGATCTCATGGGTGTCTGGTATGGTGGCACAGCCTTGATGGTGCTCTTCAAAACAAATGTTCCCTAGGTGTAGGACGCTGGCAATAATTCCAAGGAGATTCTAGGAACGTGGGAAAGGGCGAGGGAGAGAAGGGCAGCCGCCTAACTGAAGAATGTCATCACAGGAGATATCATCACAAGGAGAACCACCCTCTTCCCAATTTCAGTCCCGTGCTCACAGAACCGACCTGATTTCCTCCTTCCCTGGAAATCGGCCTCTTATCCACCTCAGATGTTAAGGGAAGATGGGTAAAGAGCCTCAGCACAGGGTGGGGAGGAAGCCTCCCCCAATCTCCAGCATAGGACACGTCTATTTTTTATCTTCCCCGCCACCTCCCCACCAATAAGTCATTTAAATGCAAATGCCATGCTTCCAGGTATACATATTTACATAAATATGATACCTTAAAATTATAATTCTGGCCCTTGAAAGAATAATTTTAACCATCAAAAAAAACAAAGGATGTAAAAACACAATATTTACAAAGTCTACAATTTGCTCCAGTTTGTTCAAAAATAGAAGTGTAAATAAAATACAATCCTGACATTCTAGGGCATCTAAATATTTGACATTGGATTTGAGAGGAGGAGGAAACATGACCTCCTCCTTGCATCCAGCACTGGGAACTCTTTCACCTGCCAGATGAAATGCAGAATGTACAGTTTAACATTTGAATTTCAGATAAGCAATGACTAATTTTGGTCCCAAATGATGCCCCCAAATAATAGTGACCATTAAAATGTAGCTAGGCTGTTTGCAACGATGTGGATGGAACTGGAGGGTATTATGCTAAGTGAAATAAGTCAATCAGAGAAAGACAATTATTATATGACCTCTCTGATATGAGGAACTTGAGGGGCAGGGTGGGGGGTTGTGGGGGGTAGGGAAGGAAAAATAATGAAACAAGATGGGATCGGGAAGGAGACAAACCATAAGAGACTCTTAATCTCACAAAACAAACAGGGTTACTGGGGGGGTGGGAGGGTAGGGATAGGGTGGATGGGTTATGGACATTGGAGAGGGTTTGTGCTATGGTGAATGCTGTGAAAGATGTAAGCCTGATGAGTCACAGACCTGTACCCTCGGGGCAAAAAAAAAAAAGAATAAAATTGAAAAAAAAATGTAGCTAGGCATGCTGTAATTTTATTGGCTGAATCTGGCAAGCCCACTAGGTGGCCACCAAGATACCAGGATTGTTTTGTCAACCGGAGACCCCCTCTGACCAGCAGTTCCGCCCTTAGAGCTCATACCTCAAGGTCACCTTCAGTAAAATCGATGACAGAAAAGGCACTGGAAACAGTTTTCCAGTCGTTCTTGTCGTTAATAGATGACTCTTTGGCACAATGACCCTGTCGACACAGAATTGGGTTGCTTAATGTCATTTTATAAAAATGGGCATGCCCGCACCTAGCCTTGAATTGAAGCGGTTTTCTCTACAAGCATGCAAGAGCTGGTTCTTAATGTTCTGAACTGTAAAAAGGTAGGGTTCACCAATCGGCTAGCATAGGGTGATTTGCCAACCGCTGCTTTTTTCAAATTTATTTAGAATTTCATCTCTATCCTGGAAAACTTTCAAAGGTACACATTAGTGGTAGGTCTCTTCGAATGTGTGTGTTTTTGAATAGTTTTCTTTGTCATATTTGTCAAATAAATTGAAGATGTTGGATCGAGAAACATCCGCTAAAATATGCAGGGATAGGACAGCCCTGAAGTTCAGAAAGTACCTTGACGCTCTTACAACCTCCAGCAGAAACTGCAGGGTGGGGTGGGGGGGACGAGGTGGAAGGAGACCCTCACTCGAGAAAATAAAAGTTTGGCATTCAGAGAAAGGCAGGTTAAATGGATATGATCTCCAGCAGAGAGGTGATGAGCCTTCCCACTACTTTAGAAGTTGTCTTTTACGTAAGACACACACCACCAAATGTCACAATTTAAAGGGAAGATGTTCTAGATGAGAGTGTTTTGTTTTGCTTTTGTAGTACAGTGTGTCCCTGGATTCCTGGCTGTCTGAAGATCAGTCATCTTCGAAGATTTTCTTGCACAGGGAAACCAGAGGGGCCATAGCACGAAAATATTCACCAGTGAACTGGCTGTTGTTCAATCTGCAACCTCCCAAATATCCCTCCCCCTGCTTCAACCAGCATCTGCCCCCGCCCCCTCCAGGGTGGGCCAGCTCAGGTCAGCCCTTGGAGGATCCCTAGACGTTCAGAAGCAGTGTGGATATACTGCCAAGCAAAGTCACAAAGTCTGTCAAAGTTATCAGAGAACACAAAATTGGGCAAAATAATAGTGGCGAATCACTTGAACCATTTCCAAAGCCACTGTGGCAAGAAGATCCAGCCAAATTAAACAGACTAGAAAAAAAAAATCTGCAAGGATAAAGACAAGATACATTCCAAAAGGGAATGATTTGAATATCAAAGGGTTAGAAGCCCTTGAGAAAAAGAATGAAGCCTGCAAATACTTTTTATAAATTGACCCTCTCTGATCATGCTATAAAAAGTTAAATGTGATGCTACCACACAGCTTTTTAAGAAAAATTAGGTCCTCAAAAAAAAAAAAATCAAACTTGAATTACTCTTCATTCTAACAACCAGTACAAACTTTGTAAAAGGAGATTATGGGATTCTTTCGTTTTCATTATAATGCTTCATTTTTCGAGATAGATTTCAGTCATGTCTACTCTTCCTCCAGGACTCACTATGAAATGTTGGTCCTTCTTTTACAAGATTCACTTCATAAGACTTCGTTCTCTTTCTCAAATGATGTCCCCACTTGCACTCTGCCAAGTGACTTTCATTCGAAGCCACGCCCAGTAAAGAAAAGTCCAAAGATCTTGGGGCAGAAAGGTGCTGGTGGCATCAGAGATTGGTAGGTGTCATACAATTGAGACCTTCTAGAGCCTTAGTGTTGGCTGCAGAAAGAGTAATGGGGTGGCGGGTAACATTCTGGAAGTCCCTTTCACAGTACTGGATCCCAGCACTGCTCATGGGAATGCCTGAACCCTTTCTGTAAGGACGCATGTTCGTTTTCCAGCCAAGGAGTCTCAGAATGGGAGGCAAGGTGGTGAACAGACTTTTCCTAACTAGTTCTGAAAGCAGAAGGACACAGCACTGGCTGTGGACTTGGATGGACAGCAAGCTACTCACACACCCAGACCAGCAGTTCTCACTTCGGCTGTGCCTTAGAATCACCGGGGATTCACTTAATCACACTGAATCATGGGGGAGTGTTCAACACAACCCTGATGTTCCCGTCCAGCCCCAGAACAATTAGATCTGCATCTCTGGAGGGGCCCGGGTGTGTGTGTGTGTGTGTGTGTGTGTGTGTGTGTGTGTGTGTGTGTGTGTGTGTGTGTGTGTGTGGGGGTGTGTGGGTGTGTGTG
>LNAC01000016.1:6580659-6648668 GCA_002007465.1 Ailurus styani | reverse complement strand
GTGTGTGTGTGTGTGTGTGTGTGTGTGTGTGTGTGTGTGTGTGTGTTGAGAAACCTCCTTGGGTGATTCTAATTTCAGCCAGGGCTGAGAACCACTCCCCTAGAGATCGGTTGCATGAACAGAGGGGTCGTGATAAGTGTCCATAAACCAGTCTGTAGGCTACCTCCAGAGTGGTAATGAGAAAGTTCTTGGCCATCCCGAAGAAGCCCCCACTAACAGCCTTGATCCCTGCCTCCAAAGGGCCACCCAAGCCAGGTGTTGGTTCTTCCAACCTGTGAGAGGTATTTGTACAGCTGGGGGTCCCGCTCAAGTCCCAGGTAAGCAAGGAGCTCCTCTTCGCCACCCTCCAGCAGCTGGTAGAAGATGTGGAAGTTCCTCTCGCCCTGGTTTTGGTAGACGACTCGAGACTTTTCTATCAGGTAACTGATGATATGCCCACCTACTGGAATGCCCTTGAGAACAGAGCAAAAAAGGCACAATGACAACAATAACTCAGCCACTCCCTTGCTGGTGTCTTCTGAGGAACAGAAATTCTGAGTTCGAATGATGGTTCTTCTAGGCCTAGTGTTTTCTGGGCTCTTTTTAAAAATATTTTTGCCTTCCCTGAGGTCATGAGAGAGATTTTCTCTACTTCCATCTAGAAGTGTGATTATTTTACCATTCAGGTTTAGGACTGTGATTGAAATTTTGTGTATGGAGTGAGGTAGAGGGTCAGAGGTCTTCTTATTCACATGGATTTCCAACTGATAGCACCATTTATTGCAAAGTCACTCCGATCCCTATTCAATCACAGCGGTGCCTCTGTCATAAGCCAGGGGACCATATCAGACATGGAGGACTTTGCAGACTCCATTCTGGTCCACTGGCCTGTTTATATATCCTTGTGCCAATAGCATATTCTTTTAAAGATTTTATTTATTTGGGAGAGAGCACAAGCAGGGGGAGTGACAGAGGGAGAGGGAGAAGCAGGCTCCCTGCTGATTAGGACGCCCAACATGGGACTCGGTCCCAGGACCCAGGGATCATGACCCGAGCCGAAGGCAGCTGCTTAACCGACTGAGCCACCTAGGTGGCCCCACACTATTTTTAAGAATATTCTAGTGAAGGATTTGTATTCCAGAGCATATATAGAACTCCTGCAAATCAATAAGAGAAAAACAACCTACTTAAAAGTGGGCAAAGGGCTTTAACACAAAATTTTTAATTGGTCAGTTATCAGGATTTCATTTACTATCAGGGAAATGTGAACATGAAGCAGGAAACCACTGTGTTCGACCATAATGTCATAAGCCAACAAACCAAGAGGACTGGCAATACCAAATGTTGACAAGGGTGTAGAGAACCCTGCTGGCCATGAGAACTGTCATTCATTGTCCTATTCATTGGCAAGAACCCAGCAATGCCACTTCTGGGCATGCACTCAACCTAAGTGGCCACTAATATTTACTCAAAGACACGTGCAAGGATGTTCAGAGCACTCTTGGCAATAGCCCCAAATCGGAAAAGCCAAATGTCCATCCACAGGAGAACAGGTAGTGAAGAGTTCACGTAAGCCAAGGATGACCAACTGCTACACAAAGTGACATGAATGAATCTGAAAGAAAGTTGATTGGAAAAAGCTGGACACAAACTAGACCATACTCTATAATTCCATTTACACGAGACTCAAGAACCAGCCAAATTCATCTAATTATAGAGGTTGGAACAGTTGGTAACATCTGGGAAGACAGGTACTTTCAGAGAAAGGTAGGAGATACTTCTAGGCACTAGAAATTTTTATATCTTCTTTTTAATAGATTTCATTTATTTATTTGACAAAGAGAGAGCACGCCCAAGCAGGGGGAGTGGCAGGCAGAGACAGAGGGAGAAGCAGGCTCCCAGCAGAGCAAGGAGCCCAACGTGGGACTCGATCCCCGGACCCCGGGATCATGACCTGAGCCGAAGGCAGGCGCTTCACTGACTGAGCCACCCAGGCACCCCTAGAATTTTTTCTATCTTGCTCTGGGTGCTGGTTATCACATCAAGCTGTAAAACTCATCAAGCTATACTCACGAGTTGTGTCCTTTTTAGCATATGTGTTGAATTTCAATAGGAAGTTTTAAAAGAGACATAACTTCAATTTTTTCCAAAGTCTAGGCACACTTTGCCAGAAGTCCTTGCACCAGCCTCTGGAAAACCCTGATCCAGTCTGTCATCATCTACTCAACACTCAGCCAGCGACTGTTCTCTGGTCCAAGTGACGCGCTTTGTCACCTGGAATTCTATGTCCTTGAGAGCTCTGTCAACTGTCCCCCCACCTGCATCAGCCCCATTTAAATTCTGTGCAACATACAACCATGCTCCCCCATTACGTGTGGTCTCTGGTTTCTTCCATAGAACAGCAGCAGAGCCAAGTACTCGTGACCCAAACGATACGGTCCACAAAGTCTGAAACAATGACCACCTGGCCCTACCCTAAAACGTTTGCTGACCAGTGCCATCTAATTACGTATGCCCAAACGATACATTGTTTGCATGGGATTGTTCTCGGGCTTTGTGAGAGATGGCATCACCCCGACACACCAGACATTCCTAAGACTTGACCGCGTCATGTAGCTGGCTGCCATTCATTTGCTCTCGCTGTTACGTGATGCTTCAAGGGGTGGACATGCCGCCATTTAGCCTTTGTGTTGGTGGACACTCAGCCCTCCAGATGTGTTGGCTGTCCTTCTCCCTGTCCTGTTTCCAGTCCTTCTACCATGATGAGCAGAGGTCTTGTGGGCATGCTTGCAAATCTACAGGAGTGTCTCTAGGAGTGGAACGTGGATTATGTGGATTTCAACTTCCACAAGATAATATACTGTTTTCCAAATGGGTTGCACCCAAGTACAGCCTACCAACAATGTGTTAGAGTTCCTAATTATCCACATCTTCACCAATAGCTCGTATCACCAGACTGCTTAAGTTTTTCCCCCACCCCAGCAAGTATGAAATGGTATCTCATTGTGGTCTTTATTTGTATTTCCCAAAATAGCACTAAGCCTGGATTTTTCAATTATTTGAGCCAATAAGGCTCTTCCTCCCTTAAGGGTACCTTGGGTTAGGTTTCTGTCACTGGCCAGTTAAGGGGTCCCCATGAACCAGTAATAGGAACTTCAGTGTACCTTATAGTCAAACTGTATGTCCATGTATTTTCCAAATCTGCTGGAGTTGTCATTCCGGAGTGTTTTGGCATTTCCAAAAGCCTTGGAATACAAAGTGAGGGAGACAGGGACAGACTGAACCAAACTGTGATGAATTTAAGCTCACTGTACTCATCAACTTCCTAACCCCAAATGCCAGGATTATGAAAATGGAGGAGAGGAGGGGAGCCAGGGATGAAAGCCATCCTTTATTTTCTATGAAGGAACCACTAAGTATAGAGGATTTGATGCCAAATACTGGGATGGGGCTACAGAGAAGGGAAAAATATCTTCTCTCTGGCATCCAATCCAGGAATGAGTATGGACAGATACAGAGGAAACTATGTCCTTGCTCTTCTAGAAGCTACAATACCAGACCCTTTTTACATCAAAGAGGTAAACTGTTTGGACCATAGGGCCATTGGGGAAATTCCTTCCACCACAAACATCTTTACCATGAAGGGCAACAAAAACCCAGAATAAAATAACTTGTTCAAAATCATCCAGCAAGTCAGTGAATTACAATGGCAGAATAATCAAGATGATTCCAATTAAGTAAGAAAAATATTAATGACTTTAGTGACTACTAATTCTGCCGGGTGCTTTTTATCCATCCGTCTTGTTTTAGTCTCAAAATCTCCTAAGAGGTAGAAACTATGAATAGACCCATTCCACAGAAAAGCAAACAGGATCTGGGATGTAGAGCGATTTGCTGAAGCTTGGGGGCACACGGCTGCCCTGGGATCAGCAGCCATGCCTGCTGGATGTCAAAGTTACGCCCTTACCCATGATCCTGCCCTTGAGACCCCCTCTGCTTAACTCCCAGATGGCAACCTGCCCATGCAGAGGACTCTTCTCACTTAGTGACCTCCCTAGAACTTCGCCTCCACAGGTCCTCACAGATCACTTACCTCCAACACAGGATTGGAGAGCAGCAGTCTGTCACGGGCTATTTGGAGTGACTCGGTCATTGGGCAGGTCACAGCAAAATACTGCAGAATCTTCTTGGAGGCCTCTGTTTTCCCTGACCCGCTCTCTCCAGAAATGAGGATGAAGTGGTTATTTAGCTCGGAGCACATCATGCGGTACGCGTTGTCAGCTATAGCGTAGCTGGAGAAGGAGTGGGCAGAAGTGGAAGGGCTGGGAAGGGGCCATACTGCTGCTTCCTTCAGCTGTGACCTCATCAGAGATTTCTGCCTCCAGGAAACCACATCCAGACCAGCGGTACAAGACACTGAGCTCAGATATCTCTCACCATGACACACTGACTGATCACACATGAAGTGTTCCAGAAGTCAGTACTCAAACAGCCGAGTTCAAATAGAATGTGAACAGTGGACTTTTCTTAATGGGATGGATTTATTTTGAAAAATCCAACATTTCTTATAAGAGCAAGCCAGATACTAAATTATATCCCCGGGAGACGTTCTATTAGCTATAGGTGGAAATAACATCTTGTCTAAATATTTTAAACACTCGGTGGATATATGAAGATCTCATGTTTCCTCTTCTCCTCAAAACCTTCTGTATTAAGAGTACAGAGACAGCAAACTGAAAATATCTTAAAAGCTCAGTGATATCCACAGGACGAGACAGAAAACTATTATAAGGGCTTTATCTTCAAGATCAGAAACCAAAGCATGAAAATCTCCCAAGACACTAATCTTCCCATGTGGCTGAATTTGAAAGCTGGTTATTTTGTACGTTGTTGGTGGTAGTGATCAAGGAAGGTTTATAAATGCCTGAGGAGGTGAATAGATGAGTCACCAAGAAAAATGGAAGGAGAGCTTAAATATTCACTAGTCCAGAAGTCAACCAGGGAGAACGGAGACTTCAGCAAAGCCCAAGTCACATAGAGATGGGACAGGAAATTGCTCATCCTATGGCTCTGAAGTCCTGCTACCAACGGAGATGCTCCTTAGCCACCATGACACTCAGACACCAGTAGACGGCACTATAGCAAACCTCTTTACAGAAAAGACACCTCTCAAGCCGCACTCTTGGATCTCTGAGCAGTTACAAAAGATTCCATGATATTTAAGCTGAGACTCAACCATGATCTGATGTTTTCTGCTGCACTGAAAGTTCACACGAAGGCAGCCATTTAAGTGAGGTACGAAACCTAATGAGCATTCATCAAGGATTCGGATGGATGTCGGTGAGTGAGTGGATGGATTGATGGATGGATGGATAGATGGATGGCTGAATGGATGAATGGATAGATGGATGGGCGGATGGATGGGTGGATGGATGGGTGAGTAGGGAGGATGGAGAGAGAAAAGAAAAAGAGGAAGGAAAGAGATAAGAAAATACTATTGATCACCCTTGTACATGCTACTTACACATGTGGTGGCAGTTCAAAGAAATTGACCCCTTGATAAAGTTCCATCTGGCTCACAGTGTAGATTCCAAGCTCCTGGTATGGGTTCACAGACACAAGGAGGGTCCCAATATAGGTCTAGAGGAACAGACCAAAGCACTAGTGAGGAATTCTGGGGTGCAAGTGGCTTTAGCAAAAGACCATCACGTGCTATGATCCCCATTCGTTTGTTCCATGCTAGGGCTATAAAATGATAAATCAGAGAGGCAATGTATCTGCTGTCATGAAGCTTCCATGTGTGTGCATGGGGTGGGGGAGGGGGACCAGACAACCAACCAAGGGATCAAGACGGCTTCAGTTAGAATGGTAAGAAAGGTGTACCTAGGGTAATGAGAACGCGAATGACCAACGAAGGCCACCTGAGCTCTTGGGAAGCCACCTGAGCTTAGGGAAGTCTTCTTTAAGGAGGGGACTCTGAGCTGGGACTTGAAGGATGAGGAGCCAGTGATGAAAAAAAAAAAAAAGGAAGCAGGAAAGGGCAGGTCAGGCTGAGGGGCCAAATGTACCAGCCTGACCGTCCTGGAGGCCAGCGGGGGAGGGGAGAATGGAAATGGTAAGACATGATGTCCGAGAGGGAGCAAGTTCAGATGACACAGGGCATGAAGAACTGGGGGCTTATTCCAATTGCAACACATAGTGGAGACATGACTCTCTACCTACTGATGTGAAATACCTTCTTTAAACTGCTACGTCAGACGAATAGCTTTAAGAAGGGGCCACGGCGCTCTGATTTACGTTTATACGTCCCCAAGGTCTCGCTGGCCACTGGGTGAAAGCAGGGCAGGTATACATCCCAGCCCTCTCCAGTGGGGAAAACTCTCCCCTCACTCAAATCTGTTTCCCTGGATTTCAGTGTGGGATTCTATTACGAGTCCAGTTTTTCAAGTTTCTCCATTGGTAATAGAACCAACACAGTATGAATGAACAAAACTCTAACTTCTGAAAGAGAAAATAAACAAACATGTGGGCTCCTTTGAAAAAGCATCTGGAATTTCCCGATTCTGAGTTTGTTAGGGATTTTCATTCCAGAGTCCTTATTTTGGAGGTTCCCAAGATTATGCGAAATTATGCCTGAAATCATTCTCACGAATGTTTCTAATCTCTAGGACCAAGTCGGAGAACGAGAAGAGATAAGAATACTGTATTCTGACTAAAATTCTGCATTGCTTCCATCAGTAGAAATATTCCAGGGTAGAATACAGTTTCTGAAGAGTCTGTTCAAACTGGAAACAATTTATTCACAAAGATCCTATCATGGCACGTATACTTTTCCACACCATGTTCTTCTCCTTTGCTTATGCATAAAACCTATTTCCACAATTACAAATATATGCTGTGAGAAGCCCTTTGCTTATTTGTCCTAGTAACCTTGGTTCCAACTGCAGACTAAGTCACAGTCACCATTAAAAACAATAGCTGCAAGACAAATATTTTTAAATTGCTTTTGGTTGTCTAGTTTCCTCTTAGCAAAAGCTAGTAAGATTTCAGTAAAGTTAATTGCATTAATAACACCCCGCCACACACACAGACACACTGTGGAGTTTACCCCAGCTCAAAGTGGGGTGATCAATGGGGAAGTTAAAAACTGACCACCACTAGAAGCAACCAGACCAAGCTAAGAACAGTTCTGGTAAAATGTTGCAGTCTTGACTCTTGAAGATTCATGAGATGTGGTGGCCATCTCTTATGTTTGCCTGTTTGGTACCTAGACCCCCTTCTTCCAGCAGATTCCTTTGAGGAACCTTCTCCCATCCATACCCAACGGCAAGGTGCTCACAAGCCTCGCCCCTCACTTCCAGGGCTAGGCCTGGGTAAAAAGCCTGGCCAATCAGAACATTCCTCATCCTAGCTATGGGGATTGGTTCAGAGGTAGGCACATGACCCAAAATGGGCCAATCAGAGCCAAGCAATGTCTGGGTCTCCGGGAAGACTTGCTATGGTCTCTGTACCAACATCAGCCTGGTCCTGCTGGCCACCTTGCCACCTTGCAGAGTCAGCCCCAGAAAGAGACCATTGCAAAAGCGTGCAGAGAGGCGGGAAACAGTCTTCCAGATGGAGAAAGAGCCCTTATGTCTCTTCAAGAGCCTAGATCTGTTTCTGGTCCCTAAAAAAAAAAAGTGACGTAGGTGGGTAGATGGCGTCTTGGGGGTTAGACCTGTTTAAACTGGGTCTTTGTCACTGGCAGCGCTAAAAGCCCAACACAAAGGATCGGGATGCATCTGGCAGTGGTCCCTTCACCCATCCCTTTAAAGGCTAACCTAATAGAGGGATATTGTTCGCTATCCTCGAGGCCGTGAAGAGAGGCGGGGATGGGACGGGGTGGGGGGAACCACTGGTCTAGGAGAACAGTTGAGAAACGGGGTACGTTACATAGATGAGGTTCTCGCTGAAACGCTTGCGAAGATTGTCCAGAAAAGCAGATTCGCTGGTGTAGGCGTCCAACAGCACAAAATCTTGCACCCCGACCTTGTCCCTGGCGGTTAGCGCGCCTTCCATGTGCAGACGAATATGCTTCCTCCTCACTTCTTCTTTCTGCAGCAAAAAGAACATTCCTCAGCAGCTCACTTACTCTGTAGACCCTACCGATCATCTTATATGGACATAGCAAGATACCCAGCCCTGGATGGTAGAGCACTCAGATTAGATTTGCTCTCTCTTAGGAGTTTACCGTTGGTTTAGGGATACAAGGGGATGGTAGTAAAAGCATTAACAGTAACATCAGCAGCTACCCTGTTAGATACTATGCTATATACTTGACCCGTATTATCTCCTTTAACCCTCATTCTAACCTTATGAAGTGAGTGCTGTTACAGTGCCCATTTAACAGATGCGGAAACTGAGGCCAGAGACATTGAAAACATGCATACGTCCTGCCAAAAGGCAGAGCCAGGATAGGAACCTAGACAGCCTGACCCCAGAGCCTGCTTTCCTCACCACCACCTCCTCAACTGGATGTTGGTTGCCCAAATTTGCTGTGTAATTCTGACATGAATGAGGAGGAGTTTGGTTGGAATGGGAATTTCTTGTCACAGGGGAGTACTCAAGGAAGGACAAAACTGGAGGGTCCTCTCCCCAAGGCTGGGCTTCAGACCTCCCTGGAAAAGGAGTGGCTGCAGGCCCACTGGACTGTGGAGAATCTCATGGTGTTACTAGAGCGTAGAGTTGGTCCTCTGACACCAGGCCGCGGAATGACCGTCCTAGAAGGGCACAGGGGAGCAAAGGGAATCAGGTCAGCACTGGGCAGGAGACCTGGTGAGTCAGGAGGGCTGTGGGAAACAGCTCCCCAGGTCTCGGGCAAGCTGAGGCTGGAGACTGAGGGTGTGCAGAGAGAGTGGGGGCCATGGAGGGGGGGCGTGGGGTCTGTGTTGGGAGGATTGCGCAAGGCGGTCACTGGGCCCAGGCTGCAAGGGCACTGAGGGACTGTGCCCTGGACACACAGTCCACGCATGTCCCCCAACCACGTACCGCTGCCCAAGTGGCTGTGCAGCGGGAAGGAACAAGCAAAACATAGCAAAGGAAGCCCGGAAGACAAACCTCTAGTGATCGCAGTGCCCCTCCAGCGCCCTCTAGTGACAAAGATTAATAGGCCCCCTTCCAGGAGAAATGCTTAAGGAGGCCAGTTATCACAGACAGGAACTTGACACCTGCCATCCTTGGGTAGACAGAGAGTCTAGAATAGCTGAATCAGCCTTGAAAAAGGAAAACAAGGCTGGAGGACTGGCACATCTTCAACTTGAAGTAATCAAGACCAGGTGTCGATTGACTTTTAACAAACGTACCAAAACAATTCAGTGCAGAAAAGGAAAATCTTTTCAATAGTGCAGGAATAACTAGATATTGTACTGAAACACATCTCATTTCAACCCCTACCTCCTAGTATCTTCTTATATTTTTATTATAAAATAGGTTATAAAATAATGCACGTTAATAACATAGCTTACAAAATGTAGGTTCATGATTTAATAAATTTATATATTATGTAAACTTATATACACAAAACTATATACAGAACTTTTTATATATCTATGTATAAAATTGTATATGTAAAACTGTACATAGTACTTTTTATATATCTATATACTATAAAAACTTATATATGTAAAACTACATAGAACTTTTTAATATATCTGTATACTGCATAAGCTGATAAATGAAACTATAGAGAAAACTGTTACTGTATATAAACTTTATATATAAACAATTCCTATTTCATAATATATGAAGACATAAGTTGATAAAAACACATATATGTTATACGTAATTTTATTTGTATACATAATTTTATTTGTATATATAAAAAGTTTGAGATGAATCTTAGACCTAAATGTAAATGCATAATCTAGAAAGCTCCAGGGAGAAAACAGAGGGGAGTATTTCAGCAACCAGAGGAAGGTAAAGTTTTCTTATGACACGGGAAGAAGTAACTATCAAAGAAAAAGAAAAATTTGACTTCGTCAAATATAAAACTTCTCCCAGAAGACCCCATTAAGAGAACAAACAGGCAAGCCACAGACTGGCAGAAAACATTCACAACACATATACCTGAAGGATTTGTATCCCGAATTAAAGACTCCTATGGCTTAATAACAAAAAGTCAAGCCCAGTAAAAGCTGGGACTTGAATGGACATTTCACAATGGAAGATAGACAAATGGTAACTAAGTGGGAAAATGCTCAATGTCGTTAGTCATCCAGCAAGCGCGAGTTAGCAGCACAGTGAGATGGCCCCAGAAGAGTTCGAATGAAAAAGACTGACAACATCAACCATGAGTGAGGACGTGGAACAGATGGAGGGCTCCCGCGTTGCTGGTAGGAATACGCAATGATAGAATCACTTTGGGAAAAGGTCTGGCAGTTTCTAATAAAGTTAACCATGCTTCCATCCTTTGATCCGGCAGTCCCCTTACCGACTATTTACATAAGGGAAATGTAAACATATAGTCACAAAAAGACTTGAACATAAAGGTTTACAGCCACTTGATTCATAATGGCCCCCAAACTGGAAACAATCCAAATTTCCATCAACTGGAGAATAGATCCATCTATACAATGGAGTGGGTACAGCGCTAAAAGAGAAATGACTGGTACGCATGACATGGATGACTCTCACAGACATTATGTTGAGTGAAAGAACTCAGACACAAAAGAGTGCATGCCCTACGATTCCATTTATATGAAATTCTAGAAGCAAAACTAATCTGCAGTGCAAAATCCGAACAATTGTTGCCTGGTTAGCGGGATTGTCTGACAAAGGACACTTGTGGAGTGATGGAATCATTCTTTGTCTTGATAGGGCTGTGAGCTCCATGGCTGTGTCTCTTGGCCAAGATACCTTAAGATTGTGTATATTTCCGCTTGTGTAAATTTTATCTTAAAAAGGACCACAAAAAATAGCCAAGTGGGAAGGGGATGGAGAGTGGGTGGAGGTCTAAATGGATACAGAATGGCAGAATGGCAATAATTGTTGAGGCTGGATGATGGGCGTAAGGGGGATTTATTACACTATTCCGTTTATTTTGTGTGTATTTCAAGTTTTGCATAATAAAAAGTTTAAAAACCAGAATGGCCACCAGGTGTCTCTCTACACTAGTCAAACGGAGTTAGAGCAAGCACCTGCTCTCTAAGGATGAAAACAATGCATGTAGATCAAAGAATTATTTTAGTGATTCTGAATATCCCCATTTTAAAGTGTGTGTGTGTGTGTGTGTGTGTGTGTGTGTGTGTGTGTGTGTGTGTAAGAGAGGCAGTATAGCATCACGATTACGCACAAGGACTCTGGAACATGAGCCTGACCCGGGCTCAAATCCCGCCTCTGTTGCTTCCTGGTGGTACAACCTTGGGAAAATCTACCTCTCCAAGGCCCTGTCTCTGTTTCATGTCTATAAAATGGAAACATAATTGTACCTATTTCACTGATTGTTGGTCTGAACAGAAAGCACTTGGAACAGCGCCAGACACAATGTCAGCTCTGTGAGCCCTTGCTTCTATCCTCATTAGTATTGTTAATACGATTATTAGAAACAAGAAAATAAAGCAAAAAAAAAATGTGCTGGCTAGTAGCTGGCGAGCCCTTATTGAACGGGGAGTGGGCTGGAGTCTGAAATTCTGTCTGGAGCTCTGCCCACAAATATCACCGCGGTCTGATCTCCGCAGGCGCTGGGTGCAGAAATTAAAAAGCTCTCTTAATCCCAGTCCTAGAGGTAGGTATGTGCTTGCCAGAGTGAGCCCTGTTGTCGGCACCTAGGGCTTTATGTGACTTGCAGCCCAAAAAGATCTGACAGAACCTCAAAGATTAAGGGAGGGATAGTGATCTTAACTTGCAAGGGCCAAAGCACACTCTATCTACTTCGGACCGGACTTTTGGTTGTTGTGACATTTCAATACCTATTTCTGGGTTCCTTTTATCTAGTTCATTTCCAAATATCTTAAAACAGTGGTGGGGACCGACTCAGAAGAGGGAACGAATGGGCATCTGGGCTGTGTAGCCACCGCTTGTCTCCACTACGGGACACCAGCTGTGAACACATGGCTGGGTGGCCAGGCCTTCCAGTTAGTCAAGAGAACTCAGAAGTTTAGACTTTTACATGAAATCCTATTGCACATATGCAGTCCGGTGAGACACTAGCCGAAAGCCAGCCAGCCCCCTTTGTCCTGGATGGTTTAGATATTTCACTTACCCACAGGTGGGAGGGTTAAAGAGGTACTCCCGCCAGGACCGTTATTTTGGAAGCCTCATATACTCAAGGGTGGCCTGACCGTATCGCCTTTTACATGACCTAGCACTTGACCTAGTGTGTGTATGGGTGGTGGGAGGGGGCGCTGTGTATATCAAGATGGCTAAACCCTGTGACAGAGACCTAAATGCCTGCCACACATTCCATGCATTTCCTGATATATCCCCCTGTAGTTAGGTGGACTCACATGACTATTTTTGCCCAGCAGGTTGTGAATAGAAGTGACATCTGGACCAGCTCCTCTGTTGGGTTATCTAGATCCCTCTGAGGTCACAGTGACTGAGGATTTAGTTTATTGAATGGACGAGCTACAGAATCAATGTAGCTTAGATTCCTGAGTCGTCACAGGGAAGAGAGATCTTTTAAAGAATCATCAAGACCCAGGAGGACCTGGGTGGCACAGTTGGTTAAGCATCTGACTCTTGATTTTGGCTCAGGTCATGATCTCAGCATCATGAAATCAAGCCCCACATTGGGTTCCATGCTGAGTGTAGAACCTGCTTGGGATTCTCTCTCTCCCTCCCCCCCTCCCCACCACCATGCTTGCTTGCTCGCTCTCTCAAAAAAAAAAATCATCAAGACCCACAGTAGGCTTTGTGTAAACAAGAAATAAATTCCTGTTATGGCAAACTTTGGAGAATTAGGGGCTATTTGTTGTTGCAATGAACAGCTGCTTATACTGACTCATACACATGCAGGAAAGGGTTTTTCCATTGGGTGAAAAGCACTTTGACTGTGAGGCATGGCTCTTGCACATTCAACTCTGCCACCTGTTCCGGCTACTACTCTGAGGTTTGGAATGTGAGGGGGGGCATATTTTTAAGGGGGGAAGTGAAGCCCTAGAGTTGTAGCTTTTGACATTTTATGCTTCGGGATGCTTTTTTAAAGCAAGGTCATAAGAAACTTCAATATATAAAATGAAGGAAAGCAAAGCTTCTCTAGCTAAAGGGGAAAGTCTTACCAGGCTACCCATGGGCATGTGGGAGAGTGTGTGGGAACCCCACGGAGCAGAGGAGAGCTAGCAAACCCCTCTCTATCTTCCAAATCCACATATTGTATTTAGTTGATGTGTCTCCCAAGCTTCTTATTCTATAGGGTCCCCTGCCCCTCCTTTATTTTCTTGCAACTAGAAGAAATCAGACAATTTTTCCACATTCTGGATTTTGTTGATTGCATTCTTCTGAGTTCATTTAAGAGGTTCTTCTTTCTCCTGCATTTCCTGAAAACTGGTAGTTTAATCTAGGGGCTTGATTAGGTGCCGGACTGATTTGTTTTGGCCAAAAGACTTCTAGGCAGTGAATTGTACTTCCAGCAGAAGACACATAGGTCTGGCCGTCTTTTACGAAGTCAATGTTCTGGGATCCCTGGGTGGCTCAGTTGGTTAAGCAGCTACCTTCAGCTTAGGTCATGATCCCAGGGTCCCACATCGGGATCCTTGCTCAGCAGGGAGCCTGCTTCTCCCTCTGCCTCTGCCTGCCACTCTGCCTGCCTGTGCTCTCTGACAAGTTAAAAAAAAAAAGTCAATGTTCCCACACAGGTCATTTTCTTAGGAGTTTGTAAAAAATGGTAACATTCCAGTTCTATTGCTCCTTCTTCATTTATTAGCTGGGATCATTCCATAAACTTTTTGGATGCCCTGAGGTACAGTTTAAATAGGCAAGGCAGGATAAATGCTTGATTTATCAGATTTCAGAATCATGAGTTGGTTCCACTGTATCCTCCAAAGGTGATGATCAGTTTTTAGTATCATGTTGAGCTCACAGACTTAAGTATTCTGATGGGTTTCATCCCATGCCAATTATTACCCTTGTTGATGTTGAGAGTGTCTCATTTTTGGCTAGCAGGAACCTATTAAATGTGGACACAAGAACACTCTTGTGTCCTTTTGACATGGCCTTAATAGTCTTTGAGAGCTTCCTTGCTTATCAGGATGCCAAGTTCTCTGAAGCTTATCTTGTATATTTTCATGAGCTCTGGTTCCTTTGTGGGAAAGTGGTATGTACCATAATCTGACTTTAGGGGCCCTCTTTGCTACTGGGTTGGTCACCGTTTCTGTCTTCTTAGTAGAGAACATGAGAAAGTATTCTTTACGGGATTGTTTTATTTCTTTCCCAGATAATTCATGGATAGTGTAGAGAAATGCTATGGATTTCTGTATGTCAATTTTGTATCCTGCTAGTTTACTGGGTTTATTGATTAGATCTAACAATTTTTTGATGGAGTCTTTCTATATGGATGGATTTTCTATATGTAAAATCATGCCACCTGCAAGTAGAGCCAATTTTACTTCATCATTTCCAATTCTGATGCCTTTTATTTCTTTTTCTTGCCCAATTGCTCTGGCTAGGACTTCCAGTATTATGTTGAATATGAGTGGTGAGAGTGAGCATTTTGTCTGGCTCCCTATCTTAAAGGAAGCAAGAAAGTGTCTCTCAAAATGAATGATGAGTTCATTCTATCAATTCAAATACATAGCTAAGGGGTTTGTACTTAACTTTATCTTCCTTATATTACTTCCCTTTTCTCCTATCTAAAATCCCATTTCGGGCGTCTGGGTGGCTCAGTGGGTTAATGCCTCTGCTTTCGGCTCAGGTCATGATCTCAGGGTCCTGGGATCGAGGCCCGCATCGGGCTCCCTGCTCGGCGGGGAGCCTGCTTCCCCCTCTCTCTCTCTCTGCCTGCCTCTCTGCCTCCTTGTGATCTCTCTCCCTCTGTGAAATAAATAAATAAAATCTTTAAAAAAAAAAAATCCCATTTCGATGACATAATAAATTAGGGATTGGCTTTTTTCCACAATAAACACATCATAGCTTCAAAGTAACAATACTAACACTATCCCCAATATGATTACTGGAAATAGTTTGAATTTTTTTGAATTATTTGTCTTTGGAGTTTACTTTGCCAGGTTTTATAGGCAAATCACTGTTTTTTAAGCTCCCTTGAAATAGTTGATCTCTATGTGACTATATGAGCAACTAGGTACACATTCAGGTTTATTTTCTTTGTTTTATTTATTTAGGTTTATTTCCTTTGCTTCCTTACTTAAGATTAATTTTAAAATTTTATTTTATTCTATAATCATGTAAACATTTTTAGATAGTTCCCTAGAACAAAATAAGGCATATTCAAAGAACTAGCTCCTGTCACTGTCCCTTCAGCCCTATTCTTTTCGATCTCCTGTAAGTAACCATTTAAAAATTATTAAAATGCTAAAACTGTTTATTAAATATTAGCAAGCACATGTAAATTTGTTTCCCTCTTTTCTCTTGCATATAGTTGCAAATTCTACATTCCATTTTTCCCATCTGTCTTTCCCCAGGAAATCTCCTGGTGACCACTTCAAAGTTGTTTATAACGACATTCCTCTTTCCTTTTTAGAGTTACAAAGTACTCCGTGCCATGTATGTACTATACTGTAATTTATTCAAATAGTCCCATGGAGGAAGAGCTTAACTAATCTTTCTTAGAAACAAAAAACAACGGCAAAGAAAAAAAAAATCAGGACACAGAAAATCTGAACAACACAATTAACTACCACAAGTGTAACACTGCACTGGAATGTTAGAGAGTATACGTTTTGTTTCAAAATCTCATAGAATATTTACAAAAGATGACCACAGCCTGGGCCATAAGCCAAATCTCAAAGGATTTATGTCCTACAAATCTGAGTCTGACCAAGCATCTAGGTCAACACTTCAAGAGAGCATGTTCTATATACAGAGTCATTGTTCAGTACAGCAGCCTCTAGCCACACATGGCCCATCAGTGTTTGAGATATGATGAGTGAGGGCCAACTAAGAGGCTCAGGTGGCTCAGTGGCTGACTTTGGCTCAGGTCATGATCCCAGGGTCCTGGGATGGAGCCCCGTTGTCATTGGGCTCCCTGCTCAGCAGAGAGTCTGCTTCTCCCTCTCCCTCTCCCCCTCCTCTTGTCCAAGCTCTCTAATAAATAATAAAAATCTTTTTTAAAAGAAAGATTTTAAGAAAAACGATTTAAAGAAAAATGATGAGTAAGACCGAGGAACTGAAATTTAATTTCAATTAATATCAGTAACACATGCCTAGAACATCCTTTCCATTTGAAGGGTAACAAAGAATGAGAAACACTTTAAGCAATGCTTCAGGACACAATCACCTGAACCCAGACTGGGAAAATGTACAGGACAAACTATCCAGTTTCAACATGTTTTTCAAGAAAAGCACGAGGGAGCCTGTGTGTTAAGAGAAATGAAAGAAAGGGGATGAATGGTTGGGCAAAATGGGGGAAGGGGAGTGGGAGGTCCGGTCAGGCGGGTGAAAGGTACAGCAAAGGGAATCTAGACAATGGCATTCTAACAGTGTCGAGTGGTGACAGCTGTGAGCTACACTTGGGGTGAGCAGAGTACAACTGTCCCATCACCCTATTGCACATCCGGAATTGATGTAACATCGTGTACCGACGACACATCAATTAAAAAAAAAAATCAACGAGATGGAAGAGGAAAACCAAAACCCCAGTGAGATACCACCTCACGGCCACTGGCATGGCTACAATCAGAACATCAGCCAAGAACAAGGGTTGGTGAGCAAGTGAGAAAACTGGAACCCTCACCCACCGTTGGTGGGAATGTAAGTGGCACAGGCACCATGCAAGAACACTCTGGCAGCTCCTCCAAAGGATATGGGGGAACAGAAACCCTCACGCTCTGCGGGTAGCAGTGTAAATTGGCACAATTACTTTGGAAAATCATTTAGGGTAGCTGGGTAAGGTTGAAGGTACATCTCCTGTGATCAAACAATTTGATTCCTCTTGTTTATGTGTAGTGGGGGGACGAGCCCAAGAGGTGCCCAGCAGCATCTGTAATGTCCCCATTACTATTACTGTTAGTAATGTTACATCTCATTACTATCGCTGTTGCCCGGTGTCGTCATCAGACCTCTGACAGCCATAGAGAGAGTTACAACGTACCAGCCATGGTCTCAATTGCTTTTCATATATGAATTCCTGTGAGACCTTTCAACAAACTTAGGAGGTAACAGGTACTTGAGCTCTCATTTTATAGGTGGGGAAACTGAGGCACAGGGCAATCAAATAACTTGCCCCATAACTAGTGGACGTTAACCAAGATTCAAACCTAAACAGCCAGACTCCAGAATCCATGCTGTTTTTAACACCCTGCAGAAGGGGCGCCTGGGTGGCTCAGTGGGTTAAAGCCTCTGCCTTCGGCTCAGGTCATGATCTCAGGGTCCTGAGATCAAGGCCTACATCGGGATCCCTGCTCAGTGGGGAGCCTGCTTCCTCCTCTCTCTCTGTGCCTGCCTCTCTGCCTACTTGTGATCTCTCTGTCAAATGAATAAATCTTAAAAAAAAAGATTTTACTTATTTATTTGACAGAGAGAAACACAGCGAGAGAGGGAACACAAGTGAGGGGAGTGGGAGAGGGAAAAGCAGGCTCCCTGCTGAGCAAGGAGCCTGATGTAGGGCTCGATCCCAGGACCCTGGGATCATGACCTGAACTGAAAGCAGATGCTTAACGACTGAGCCACCCAGGCGCCCCTTGAGAATTGCATTTATCAAAAGCAATAGATACTAATTTCACATTTTTTAAAGCAAGTACCATACTTGATGGTAAATATAGAAGCATACCTATTAAAATAAGGAACAAGACACAGATGTCCTTTATCATCCTTTTTAACATTGTTCTGAAAGTACTAGCCAGTGTGATTAGACAAAAGAAGGAAAGAAATAGAAATATTGGAGAAAAAGAAATAAAAGTACTTGCAGATTGTCTAAGTGCTTACATGGAAAACCCAAGAGTATTGATGAAAAATTATACATGATATATAAATCCAAGCCAAATACAAAGCTAATCATCAGAAATCAACAACTTCAGCATAACCAGATAATTATTAGTTAGAAGATGTAATGGACAAGAGAACTCTTAAAATATCACAAGCGAGATGAAATATAGAAATGATCATACCAACAAATGTGTCAGGTTTATATTAAAATAATTTTAATACCTTCCGGAGGATGACTAAAGATTTAAACAAATGGAAAAACACACCACGTTATATAGGAAGATTCGACATCACAAAGACCTCAGTTCCACCAAGTTCATCTACAAAATAAGTGAATCCCACTTAAATTACTGCCAGGAGGGGGAGGTACCTGGCTGGCTCAGTCAGTAGAGCATGTGACTCTTAATCTCGGGGCCCTTGGTTCTATGTTGGGCATAGAGATTACTTAAAACTGATAGCCATGATTTTTGGGGTATTAAAATTAAATCTAAAGTTCATCCTGAAAAAGTAAGTAAGACTACCCAGGAAATTTCTGAAATACACAAAATGATTAATGGGAAAATACCAGCCTAAAGAGATATTCAAACATAAAGTTACGTTAATCTAATAGTGTATGCCTGCACGTGAATAGATAATCAATTCAACGTAACTGAATAGAAAAGCTAGAACTTATCCCAAACTTACAGGTGGGTTTGTAAAAGCTTAAGGTAGCATTTCAAATTTGTGGTGAGAAAATCAATTATTCAACAAATAGCATTATACAATTGTGAAAACTCAGAGCTGCTTGTCTAAGAAGGATGAATTTTACTGTATATAAATTACACCTTTATTAACCTAACTTTCAAAAATAGTGTTAGGACCCTGGATAGTGTTATTAAAAAAAAGTTGGATATCTACCTCATACTTTATGCCAAAATAAATTCCAGATGAATCCAAGGTTCAAACATTAAAAAAGAAAATTAAAAAATAAAAATAGTGGAAAAAATATAGGTAAAGTAAGAAATGTTCTAAGTATGATTTAAAAAACCTCAGGAAGCCACACACACACACAGAGAAAAAAAGATTGATCAGTTCAACTACATAGAGAAATCTCTGCCTAGAAAAAATCTTGTAATCCCAAAGGACAAAAAGAATTTTAGAAAAAAATATTTGCAACTTGCATTCTAGACAAATGACTAGATTCCTTAATATATAAAGAGCTTCTGTAAATCAATAAGTCTAACACCTAAAACCACACACTTACACAACAAAAATAGACAAAAGATAAACAATTCACATCAAAGAAAATGAAGATTTGTCTTTCAAATACAAGAAAAAAAAAACCCTGAACTTCAAAGGAAAATGCTATTAAAGTGCATTGAGATACCATTTTTCATTTTTGGCAATCTGAGAGGTAGAAGTTTAAGATCATACTCTTGGTGAGAGTATAGCAAAGAAGTACTGGCATCAGGTGCCTGGGTGGCTCAGTCAGTTAAGCATCTGCCTTCAGTTCAGGTCATGATCCCAGGGTCCTGGGATCCAGCCCCAAGTCAATCTCCCTGCTCAGTGGGGAGTCTGCTTCTTCCTCTCAGTGGGGAGTCTCCCATTCCCCTGCTTGTGCTCTCTTGCTCTTTCCCTCAAATAAATAGATAAAATCTTAAAAAAAAATAATCTAGAGAATTCAAAGAGATGGCATTGCAGTTAAAGCCATTGGTCTGGAAGATATCACAGTTTGAAAAAAGATAATCAACATTGGTTTACCCAAATTTATTCCTCCTGCCAATAAAACATAATATCAATGTGAAAAATAACCCTTTCTATTTACTGACCATGTACTACGCACAATGCATGGTAACTGGGCTGTTTACAAATACCTATCTCATGAAATACCACGACAACTCATCCCATAGAAGGTGTTTTCCTCCCTTGGTGAAAGTCGAAACAGAAGTTAAGTGAGAGGTTGCAGAAAGGACTCAGGCTTTGGATTAGTCTAGAGGCTAGCCCCACTGCTGTGTACCTGCGTGACTTTGACCGTGTCATTGCTCCCTTTGAACCTTAGCATCAGTAGGGCTGACAAGAATTGCCTCCCCACCTACAGTCTCTTCCAGGGGAATCTGCTCCCTGCCCACTTCTGCTGAAGAGGTGAATTGAACCGGTCACAGGTGGCCCAGGGCATGGGTCTTTCCTAAGAAGGCGAATAGACCTAAATGAGGAGACAGAATCCAGCTGGGGGTATCTAAGAGGCTCCATTCTTTTACCACCGAGGTGTAGAAACTGCAAGGTTATGAACTCAGTCGTGCTGGCCGTGCTAGCCCACACAGATGCAAAGACATGGATTGGCATTCCTGAAGAGGGACAGATACTAATTTTTCCATAACACACCAGTTCCGTTAGATCTGGCCGTACTGCCCACCACATGGTATGCACATGGGTGGAGGAGGTGGAAACTTCCATAAATTAATACATCTGTATAATTTTTAAAAAGAAACTTATTTGAGAGAGAGAGACAGCACGTGCTTGCATGGGCCAATGGGGGGAGGGGGAGAGGGAGAGAGAATTTAAAGCGGACTCCACACTGAGCATGGAGCCTGATGTGGGGCTTGATCTCACGACCCTGAGATCATGACTTGAGCTGAAATCAGGAGTCGAATGCCTAACTGATTGTACAGATACAGGGCACCTGGGTCACTCAATTTTTAAATGTCAGTCCCCACAAATAAGTAACTTTCTCATCTTTTTAAAACCTCAGTCCCTCTCGCCAAAGGCTTACTGGTGTCCTTCTTGAACATTTGCACAACTGTAACGTTTTTCTAGTTACGCTGACAGAATCATGTACTACACAGCATTCTGCCTCTTTCTTTTTTCTCACTTAATACCTCTAGATAGCTTTGAATAGCCACAAGAACGACCTTAGTTTTTCAGTGACTTCACACTCATTGCATGCTACCTTCAATTATCCACCAACATTCAAGGGCTCATTTTTTTTTTTTTATGTGTCAAGTTCTGTTCTAGAGGCTTCACTTAGGATGCGTCAATGAACAGGCCAGAAAAATAGCCTTGTCCTTGAGGAGTGGACATTCCTACAGATGGACATTAGGTTATTTTTAGTTATTGGTGACACAGACCATTTGCCATGGGCATCCTGCCAGTTGCGACTTGTTTGTTTTGGTTTTTGTTTTTTGCAAGAGGACCAGTAGGAAGTTTTTACAGTGGAGGAACTGCTGGATTAAAAAACAATTTGCAGAGCCAGCTTAGCAAAGATGCATCAGAAAGATCACCCCAACTTCCCCTTCAACAAAATGGGTATGAAAATATAGTTTCCCCCCTAACTCTCTCCAATATTGCTCTATGGATCTTTTTCGTTGACATCACATAGCCGGAGATGGAAGGGTTTTGTGAATTGCAAGCAGGTGGGGGCACTTTTTGCAAGTTTATTGGGTTTTTAATATTTGCATGTTTATTGGGCTTTTGTATTTCTTTTTCTATCACCTGCCCACTCATATCCTTCCTTAGATTCTAATAAGGAACTTAGTTTTGTCTTTTATTTGAATGACCTCTTTGTGGAGTTAGGAAATTAGCCCTTTGCCACATGCTGGGAGTGTTTTTCCTGGTTTGTTATTTGTCTTTTGATTTTGCTTATATAGTTTTTCCTGCAGAGAAATGTCTGATGAAGTTCACCACAGGAAAATGAATTTTTCCTTGGGGTGCCTGGATGGCTCAGTCAATTAAGCTTCTGACTCTTGATTTCGGTTCAGTTTAAGGTCCCAGGGTTGAGCCCCACAGCCGGCTCCACACTCAGTGGGGAGTCTGCTTGAGATGCTCTCTCTCCCTCTCCCTTTGCCCCTCCCCCTGCTCATGCTCTCTTTGTCTAAATAAATAAACCTTTAAAAAAATGAAATTTTCTTTTATAGGGTCTAGGACTCTAGCACTATTCTCACATCCTTTGGAGTTTGTGATCTATAATAAACTCAAGCTCGCTTGTCTGGGCTTTTGTTCCTGGAAACTAAATATAATACAATTGTTTCTCATTTCTAAGTGGGGTCCTAATGTTTCTTTCATAGATTTGTCCTAAGGATAGGAGAAAAATACAGATGTGTCACTGAATAAAACCGAGCCCCTCGGGGCACCTGGGTGGCTCAGTAGGTTAAGCCACTGCTCAGGTCATGATCTCAGGGTCCTGGGTTCAAGCCCCACATTGGGCTTTCTGCTCAGTGGGAAGCCTGCTTCCCCCTCTCCCTCTGCCTTCCTCTCTGCCTACTTGTGATCTCTGTCAAATAAATAAAATCTTAAAAAAAAAAAACCGAGCCCCTAAAAAAAAAAACCGAGCCCCTCTTCTGGAAGTAGTAGATAATAAAATATGGAAAAACATAATGATAGTGAGAAATGACTAACTTTCTATAGCCAGTAAGGAGGGCCAGAGCCCTGGATTCAACCCACATCTGCTCTTCAAACTCATCTCTCTTTCCCTAGTCAATCTGGGCTCTTATGTAGCAAATACAGGTGTCCACCTCTGTTTCAATGCTCAACACTGTGCTTTTTCCCTTTGAATTAATAATTAGGTTTATCTACATTTGAGTGAAAAAACACACATTTGTTTGTCCTGCATCCAGAGCTATGGCTCGGGAGGGGATTCTGGAATCTTGAGGTTTGCTTTTCTACTTCAACCTCAAAATAAAACTCCCAGATGCAATGGGCCTTAAGCCAGTTCTAGAGCAGTTCCAAGAATCCCTAACATGGCTAGACTTGAGGGCTATAGTAAAGAGACTCCCCCCCCACACACACAACTTCTCCAAATCTTTCTGCATCTTGGATAAACTAGTCCTGGCTAAAAATTCATCTCTTCTAGAATTCAAATAAAAAATTGAAACAAAAAATTTTTTTAAATAAAAAAATAAAAATTCACCTCTGGATCCTTTTGCCTGGAACTAAACGGTAGTGCTTAAACGAAGGCTGATGGGATGCAGTTTTAAGAAGTTTTGGTAAAAGAAACAAATTGAAAAGAAAAAGCATGACAAGTTCTGGGAGGGTACGTTCTGGGTGATGGGGCGGCCCACAGAGTTAGCTCATTCCCCTCACAAATGCTCCCCTCGTATTGGCCCCAGACCCACAGCCTCAACCATTTGATGGTCTCATATCCTTTAGTCCTCACAAACCTCACTCCTGGGAGGTAAGTCCTGGTACTTTGATTTTTCAAAAGGGAGAACTTGTGCTAAACTATCCAGGACCCAGAAGGGGTAAATGAGGGAGGCAGGATTTATACCAAGCACTTGACTCTGGATGCTTGTACCCAGCTCCAAGCTCATCATCTCCAGGGAGTCTCTGGATGCCCCGGGGGAGGGAGAGATGGAAGAAAAGGACTCAGAAGAATATCCCCAAACCATCTTTCTAGATAGAAGCTTGGTCTACTCTGGTTTTGCTAGGTACCATCATCTACCCGAGAAACATTTTCAGTTTGGCAACAAAATTAGAATAAGAAAACATGCCCCATGTTGAGCTGTGTTGTTGCTTCTACCAGTTCGGTTCCTGGAACACTGGCCAAAGATTGCCTTTCGGTCCTCAACACCGGTATCAAATTCATACAGAGGAAAACTGCAACAGCACCACCTTATTACCATAAAATGGCAAAGGAAACAATAATACACAATACTGGCAAGGCTGAGATGAAATTGCAACCAAACTCATGGCAAGTAGCATTGTAAATTTCAACTAGCCCTTAGAAAGGCAACATTGTCATATGTTAAAATAATGCTTATGAAGATTATGTAACCAATGTTTTCTCCCTTTTATGTGAGGGCAACAGAATACAAATGTTCTCGCACACTATGATTACAAAATATGTATGCATATTGGTGCTTATGGCCCCAGACTGGACTGGGACAGGGGTGAGACACAGTTACAGGAGGGAAGGTAGCATGTGCAGGTACTGGATTCCCATTTCTAATGTCTATTTACTTTCCCCATTGACTCGTCACACACTGAGCCCGAGAGAACTCTTATTTTTTCCCCCACTGTGATGCTAGACAACTGTTTGTCTTCCCAGCACCTGTACCTCCTTCTCTGACTCCCCCCAGGGGTATGTTCTCTTTCCAACCAGAAGGTCTCAAGTGGGACAGTCCAACAAGACTTTCCCATCTCTAGCCAGGAGGTGGTGGAAGACACACCTCAGACTTCCCAACTATGCTCTCCAGGCACTTAGATCTTGGTCCCAGGCGTGTAAAGAAAAATGGCTATTGCTGACATCTCGGTTTGGAGGTAATTTCAGTGTCTACCACTAGGGACTGGGTAAGCACAGGAGACACACCCTGCGGAACAGTCTTGCAGCATCGTGGAAAGATATTAAATGCATTATGAAGGAAAAAGAAACAAATGTACCATTTAACTCATGGGTAGTTAATTCACATGCAAAGCCAAGCCGCATGGGGGCGCCCTGGGTGGCTCAGTCAGTTCGGAGGGTTGACTCTTGGTTTGGCTCAGGTCATGATCTCGGGGCCCTGGGATAGAGCCCCATGTCGGGGCTCCGCACTCAGCGAGGAGTCTGCTTGTGGACTCTCTCCCTCTGCCCCCTCCCCACCGACACATTCTTTAATAAATAACTAAATCTTAAAAACAAACAGCAAAGCTGCATACTGCACATGGATTTAGCCATATTTAAAGATGCAAACCGGGCGCCTGGGTGGCTCAGAGGGTTAAAGCCTCTGCCTTCGGCTCAGGTCATGATCCCAGGGTCCTGGGATCAAGGCCCGCATCAGGCTCTCTGCTCGGCGGGGAGCCTGCTTCCTCCTCTCTCCTCTCTCTGCCTGCCTCTCTGCCTACTTGTGATCTTTCTCTCTGTGTCAAATAAATAAATAAAATCTTTTAATAAATAAATAAATAAATAAATAAATAAATAAATAAAGATGCAAACCAAATGCACTGGGGCCGGGGAAGCTCTAATTAGTGGAGATGAATACAGCAGAATGAATCAGCAGAGACGCTTTACAAAGACCACAGTGACCGTGTGATATGTGTCGGGGACACACCACCTTCACTGTCTGCATCTCAGGTCAAGAAAAAAGCACTTCCTTTTCAGAATGAGAGAGAACTATTTCTAGTGCTTGTAACCAACAAAACCAAACACAACAACACAACATGGTTGGTAGAGGTTTTTTTGGGGGGGGTTGATTTTTTTTTTTAAATAATAAAATTTAAATTCAGAAGGAGAAAAGAGGATGTTTTGGTTCAAACTAGAGCTCAAACTGTAAAACCATACGTTGAATACATGGTTCAGTAAATCTCAGTTGATGGAGCTCTGCCCTCCCTCAATGAAATAACCAAGGACCCGCATCTTACCCTGATATAACCCAATGATTATTTGGTGACTTGTAGTATTTGGGGTAAAAGCTCTCATTCTCGTGGACAGAATTACAAAGCCTTTAGTAGCTGAGCAATAGATGCCATTGGATGTCTGCTTTCTCTTTCCAAACTCAAACAGAAAGCAATCCATTGCCCTTCACCAAAGACAAAACAAACAAAACCTATCGTTAATGAATCCTGTACATTTCAGCTTGAATTTTTGTGTGTGTGGGTGTACCAAGGTGGGATTAACAACAGGGTCTTTTATCTTTTATCGAACACTTTCATCTTGTGCTAAGTGATCGTATCTAAGCAGTGGTGCACTGGGGTTGCTAGTTTTTTCCATAATGCACGTGAAGACGTAACTGCTCATTTCCATACCAGCGATGCTTATCTTCGGGCTTCCACTTTGCAAAACTAAGGGCTGCAAATGTTGTTTGTAAAGGCTCAGCAAATGATTCAAAAACAGATCATGCAAATCCCAATAGTGGCTATCTTTAAGTGAGTATGAAGGAAATGGAACGAAAGAGGCACATGAAGGGTTTCTGGAGTGCTAGAATGTTCTAGGTCGGTGGGCACCTTCTAATAATTATGCGGCACATTTATCTTATGCACTTTTCCGTAGGTGGGTTATATCCCACAATAAGAAGCCTTTTAAAGGGCGCCTGGGTGGCTCAGTGGGTTAAAGCGTCTGCCTTTGGCTCAGGTCATGATCTCAGGGTCCTGGGATCGAGTCCCGCATCGGGTTCCCTGCTCAGCAGGGAGCCTGCTTCCTCCTCTCTCTGCCCGCCTCTCTGCCTACTTGTGATCTCTGTCAAATAAATAAATAAAATCTTTTAAAAATAAAAGAGCCTTTACAAAACATCACAGGTCCTAATTCTGCTGTGTTTCCTCTCAAGGGAAAGAATATGGCACAGCAGTCCCTGTGAAGAATTCCATGCCTTCGTTTTTCACTTGTTCTCTATAAAACTGTAGGTAGGGAAGCCAAACTGCCAAGAGTTCTTGTCTCATGTGGAAATTCAGTTAAGCTTATAGCGATGGCAGATGTACGGATAAATCAAAAAAGAACAAATCGGTAGATGGGAATTACGTTTGTGTGTCGAACTTAGATCGACTACATCAGTTCTCTGCGGTACTTTCTGGAAGTGTTGGGTTTTGTTCCTATTTCTTCTCCAACACAGAACCTTGTGGTAGTTGCATGTCTAAAGCTTAAAAATCCGCAAGGATTTGGGGCAGAATCTTGCGGTTAAGACCTCCTTCTGTTGACATCTCTAATTCACAGAAGCAGAATGCTTATTGGTTTCTTTCCTTTGATGATACTCCATTACCATCATGCTCGTGGAGAAAAGCTACACAGTGGAAGTTTCTGGCTCCACTTCACACATCCTCCACAAGGGCCAAGGAGGCTTTTTCTGGGGCACAAGCACACTTACCGTCTCTCCTATGAAGAGAGATAACCAAAGAGTTGGAAAACTAGACCTTGCACAGAAGCTGAGTCTATGCGCATCAGCAAAGCCCAGCTGTTCTGCCTCTAGCTCCCTATCAGTAAAGTTCCAGAGACAGAGACAGGGAGAGGGCAGACCCTTCCCATGGTGGTTGGCTAACTGGCAGCCAGATAGCATTGAAACTGAAGCAGACATCAAGCCAATTCAAGAAGCATAGAAACTCCTATTACTTTTGTTATAAACCAATCAGAGCTAACGCACAAACCCAAGGGTCTCTGTACTCAGATGTGGAAGAGCCACTCAAATCCCAAAATTTTCCCCAGTGAAACCCACTGGGAACTTCTTAAGATCACAACAAGATGTCATTTGAAATTCCCCGCAATCTGGTATTTGTTCACACACATCCAGAAGAAGAAGAAGAAGAAGAAGAAGAAGAAGAAATGAAATTTAGCCAAAGAAAAAGTGCCTGCCACCCATTCCTGGGACCTCTTGCTTGTCTCTAAGAAATAGGCTCCAAGGATCCTGTAAAGGCTGACCATTCGGCCACCAGAACAGGACAGAGGTCGGGGGGAGCCGCTTCAGTTTCTCAAATCAAAAGGGGGGAAAGTAAGTGAGAAAATCTCCCAAGTTCAAACATTCCTTTAAAACCCGCAACTTTAAATACTAACTGTGTTTCATGGCTGCCATCTTGAAAAACATTCGTTTGCCAAAGGCTGCCTTTGATTCCCATTTGGGATGGAAACGCTTGCAGATAATCCATTGAAACAGGTCCGTCACAAAGGCCTTTTTGCAACCATCACGGTGCTTGTGAAGGACAACATTTTTGTGCGCAAAATAAAACATTTTAATGCGCTACAATCCATTACACATATAGTCCTCCATTTCCTTTCAGGAATTATTCATTAGAAAACATTTAACGTCACTGTGGATTTCACACTGGGCAGTCTGGACACAAAGAACAAGAGATGGCCCATTTATAAGGGGCTGGGGCCTTCTTTTCTAATCTGAGAAACTCCAAGGAGGTGGGGCCCGCAGGACACAACAGGCCGGCTAAATTGTGCGGTTAACGGTCAAAGCCCCCCTGCCTACTTTGACACTCATTTAAAGATGACAGGGAACAAAAGACATTTGTTCTGTGCAACCCTTTCTTGTTACCCAGACTACATCAGCTCCACACATGAAATCACCGATATTTTATTCCACCTGCCACCCCCCTCCCGCCTTCCCTGACTCTCCACTCTGTGCCTTTGCTTGTTCCCACTTTAACACAAAGAGACAGGTAAAGAATATCGTTAAAAGCAGTCCATTCAGCACGTCAGCTTTCATAATACAATTGCCTGTCAGGTTCCCTAGGAGCTATGAGGCGCTCTAACGTCTGGGTTCAGGCCAGGAATCTGGCCCGCAGTTCAGTTGGTCAGTGGGGCAGCTCCCCAGCCACCTCCCACCCTCCTGTAGTGAAGGCCCATCTCCCACGCGGACACCGAAAACCATCTTTAATAACCTCGGTTTGAAACCTTTGCTCCATCAGCAAGGGATCGCACGCCAACTCCGGAGGGGCTGGATGTGTATTCCTGTAACGTCTCCATTTCAAGATTTCATGAACAGAAGCCTGTTCGTGGAAAATGTTGGGAAATAGTTACCGTAGAGCTGTTCTCTTCATTGTCCTCAATAGGGTGAAATAGCGGAACACGGGGGGATCCTTCGCTAATACGGCGGGGGAGAAAACCTATCTTGCAAGTCTCATCAGAGGGACGGATGTAGCTCCTTGTACAGGGATAGGTACAGACCTCAACTCTGCTGGTGTCATTTCTACTCTGCCCGTACTGCAGGCTGCAGGGCACCTAGGGCTGTTTCCCCAAAGCACGGGGTACGCCGCCTGTTAACGTTCTTACTGTTGGCTTCCGTAAGAAACCGGCAGGCACGAATAGGCATTGGCTTTCCCCGGTCATCAAGAATGGCTCACGTCCCTGGATTACTGTCCTTTTTCCTATCACAGCAATCCTGATGTTTGAACATCACGCTTGCTTCTGACGGTCACATGTGCTATGGAGAAAAACTGCATCGGGTCACAGCCCAACAGCAAGGACGTGACGGATGGTATCAGTGGGGACTCAGGGAGGAAGCAAAATTCATAATGAAGCCAGTTGCAGAAGCTTGGCCAGTGGTGAATGGAATTCTAAAAACAAACCGGTTTTGATGCTGTGTGTCACAAACTATAGAAATGATCCCTGAAAGTATAGTCTTTGATGCTCTGTGTCAGAGAGCAAACTGTGCCCTGTGGGCCAAGTCCAGACAGCTGCCTGTTTTGGTCACAAGGTATGGATGGTTTTTACATTTTTTAAAAATATTTTTTAAGATTTTTTATTTATAGTATTTTTTTTTATTTGTAATTGACAGAGACACGGCAAGAGAAGAGAGAAGAAACACAAGCAGGGGGAGTGGGAGAGGGAGAAGCAGGCTTCCCGCTGAGCAGGGAGCCTGATGGGGGCTCGATCCCAGGACCCTGGGATCATGATCTGAGCCAAAGGCAGAGGCTTAATGACTGAGCCACCCAGGTGCCCTGGTTTTTACATTTTTAAATGGTCAGTGGATCGGGTGATGGGGAATCAAGAGCATAATATTTCGTGACATGAGAAACTTACATGAAATTCCAATTTCAGCATCATTTATTGGAACACAGCCATGCTTACTGCGTCTATTTATAGGTCTGTGGCTGCTTTTACACCGCAAGAGGGATGAATCCTTGCAACAGAGACTGTGGGGCCCACAAAACCTGAAATACTTACTAGCTGAACCTTGACAGAACAAGCTTGCTGATCCCTGCTCTGTCTCTTGGTTAGCACACATTTCTCTTTTCCTTAGGAGCCAGACCTCTGAATCAATGATTGTTAAAGAACAAAAGCAAAACAAAACAAAACTGCATGCACCAAGAGAATCAAAGTGGAATTTCCCACATAAGTGTTCAATGGTTTGTTGATATGTTGCTCAAATCGGGAGGTATGATCCGTCCTAATTAAGGTTTTCTGGATTCTCAGCAGCTCCACTTTTGTGGTGCCCAACAATCTTGCCAAATGAGGTCATTTGGAACTCGAGTGGAGACGTTCCCTTCCCAAACAGAAACCAGAAATTCACCACAAACAGCAGGTAGCAGTTTCAAGCACAGAACTCAACGAGTGTCTGCTCCCTGGACAGGCAGACTTGTCTAGCTCTCAAAAGGAACCCTTCCGAAGACGCTGTCCCCAAATTCTGAATGACCATCCTCGTGGCAGCTAAAATTTAAATCAAATGCCCATTAAGAGAGCGTGGTCCAATATTTTGATTCGAGGGGTCTTAGCTGTGGAACTGACAAGGATCGAACTTGAGCGATAAAAGCATTATAATACCACAGGGTTTTAGGTCTCTGATTTGTTCAACAGTGACAGCTCAACAGTTGAAATGAGGGACTATCTTTTCATCTCAGGAGAAGAGGACTGTTGGCGTTTTATTATCCAACTGCAGCCTCTTAATCACTACTGAATGAGTATAATTATGAATATCAGCAAACAGAATAATGCTCCTAAATGACCTTAGGGATTAGATGGTCTCCTAATTAAAAATGGAGCAGTTCATGGGTTCTTAATTGCCCCATGGGAGTTGCAGGTGGAGAAAACATCTGCAGTTACAGTATAGACCATATCTTTCAGGCTAAGCAGGGGCTTAGAAAATACCGAATGCAAGACCTAGATGTCGCTCGCTGAACTTCCAACCGTTAAGTTAAAATACATGTCAGAAAAAAAAGATTTTGGAAAATTCATAGCCGAGTTTTCCCTTAGGACACATTTTTAAATTGAGATGTAATGGACATGTAACATTATATTAATCTCAGATGTGGAACATAGTTCAATACTCGTATCCACTATGAAAGGATCATGAAAAGTCTAGTTAACATCTATCACCCCAGTTACAAAATGCTTTCTCGTGATGAGAACTTTTAAAGATTTGCTCTTAGCAACTTTCAAATATACAGTACAATATTATTAACTATGGTTGCCGTGCTATATATTACAACCTCAGGATTTATTTATTTTACCACTGGAAGTTTGTTCCTTTGGACTCCCCTTCACCTATTTCGCTCAACCCCCACCTCTGGCAACCAACGATCTGTTCTATGTATCTATATGCCTGGTCTTTGTCATTGTTTTCAGAGTCTACATATGAGTGACATCAGACAATATTTGCCTTTATTTGACTTGTTTCACTTAGCATAATGCCATCAACATTGTCACAAACAGTAAAATCTTCTTATGGTTGGATAACAATACACACACACACACACACACACACACACACACATTCTTTAGCCATTCATCCATCGATCAACACCTAGACTGCTTCCACCATTTTGGCTATTGTTAATAATGCTGCAATATAGCAGTTTTAAGCAGAGGATATTTATTCGAGGTTATTTGATACTTTTTGTCTTTCCTGAAGTCCATGGAAGTATCCAGAAATCCTGTTTCCCTGAGTTTATAGACCAAATTGTACAAGAGGCATTTTCTTGCCTTAAGAATCTTCCTGGCATCCTCAGCTAGCTTTCTCTGGAACAAAAGATATTTCGTGGTCTGGGAGCCTTAAAAACACAGCAGAAATTAGATATTGACCATGGATTACACTAAAACTGATTTGGAACAAGGAACACAAAAGCGTGGCTTGGAATTTTCCCAGGATGTTTCCCCCTCCTCCATCTCAGTCCACGTCCGTTTGGGGACAATGAGGAAATTAACAGACGTCCCACAGCAGACAATTTCCATGTAGCCTTTTAACTAGTTCCTATTCTGACATCTGTGTTTAAATAACACTCTGGTGAGAACAGCTAGGACTTCCAGCGGGTTTAGAAAGCACTGCCAGTGGAGACTGTGTTTCTCCAACTAGAATATGGCAGAGAATCACCTGGCAAGGCCTGGGAAAATGCAGAGCGTAGGCTCAGGAACCTGGATGTTTAACATGTACCCCAAGCCATCCCAATGAATAGGTCCAGGTAGCCCGGGACCATACTTAGAACCCCAATCCTTTGCTCTGTACGCCAGCATTATCAACAGCACCGGAGAAGGTTATTGTTACACTGTTTCTCTTTTCCTACAATTGGAACCCGTTGGAAATTTTTCAGCCCTTCTTCCTCCATGTCCAATGCCAGCCAGGTCATTTCCTTTTTGTGATATTGGACTTGCCCGGGAGGACATCCGCCCTCCTCCCCACCTTTTTTTTCTTCTGGGGAGGTGGGCCAGAAAGGACCATCTCAAATCTATGAAAGCAAAGGGTAGGTAGATACCAAAACCAAAACGATACCGCCAGTCTTTCAGTTTCCTCTTTCCAAAGAAGCATACCTTTCTGGTCCCAAAATTTTAAGAAAGAAACAAAACATATGTACAAGCTCTTTAGCCATGGGCCGGATAAACTTACTGGAGACGTTCACTCCACAAAGAGTAGAATTCTTGTGCATATACCCCAGCAACTTGTACCCTGGGTGCCTTTGGGCTGGGATTTCTAGGGCTTCTTACTGGAAAGGTGGAGAAAGACGCATGCAACAGGTACCCCTTGGGGACAAATATGCATGAAATAAAGATACATCTGTTCGGGTTTTTTTTAGCTTACTTTCCTGGGAAGATACAGTCTTCCAGTTATGGAATGAGTAAATCACAGGAATAAAAGGCATAGCATAAGGGATAGAATCCATGATATTGGGGTAGGAATGCATGGGGACAGATGGTAGCTGTCACCTGTGGTGATAGCATAATGTGTCATGTACACACTTGTTGAACCACTCTATCCTACACATGAAACTAATGTAATACTATGTGTCAACTATACTCAAGAAAAAAAAAGTTTTTGGAGTTTGTTGTTGACATAGGTTCATGATGAGATTAAATAGGGAAAGGAGAATGTGAAATATACTTATTAAATAAACATCTATTAAATGTCCCCCATGGATATAGCTTTTTATCTGTCTGATTATAAAAGAAATACACATTCACTTTAGACATTCTGGAAAAATAGAGAATAAAAATCATCACCATTCAGAAATTACCACTGTTTTCATTTTGGAATATTCCTTTCTAGTCTTCCACACCCCAGGCATGTGTGGATATAAAAATACTGGGGTAATGTTTTATACATGGTTTTTTCTCTTTTAAAAATAACATGATTGGGGCACCTGGGTGGCTCAGTCAGTTAAGCATCTGACTCTGGATTTTGGCTCAGGTCATGATCTAAGGGTCATGGGATCAAGCCCCATGTTGGGGTCTGCCCTCGGCAGGGAGTCTGAGATTCTTCCCCCTTCTTCACCCTCCCCCTCTGCTAGTCACCCGCTTTGTCTTAAATAAGTAAAATCTTAAAAAAAATAACATGATTGGGCATCTGGGTGGCTCAGTGGGTTAAGCCGCTGCCTTCGGCTCAAGTCATGATCTCAGGGTCCTGGGATCAAGCGCCACATTGCATGGGGCCCTCTGCTCAGTGGGGAGCCTGCTTCTCCCTCTCCCTCTGCCTGCTGCTCCGCCTACTTGTGCTCTCTCTCACTGTCAAATAAATAAAATCCTTTAAAAATTTAAAAAAATAACATGATTAATCCTCATAAATTGAAACTGATAACTTAAACATTATAAAACGTGAAATGATCTGGATTTGAAGCAAAATTCAGGGAACGGTGGTGAATTTCCCGATAAGTTCTATGAGGCACAATGGTATTATTTAGGAGGCTTCTGGTCAAGTGCCTCTGATTAAAGTATTAGTACTAAAGGACTAGAATTATTCTCATCAATAAATTGCCTCTTTGGGGCTCCTGGGAGGCTGAGTCCGTTAAGCATCTGATCTTGATTTGGGCTCAGGTCATGACCTCAGGGTTGTGAGATGGTGCCCCACGTTGGGCCCCGTGCTCGGTGTGGAGCAAGCTTAAGATTGTCCCTGCCCCTCCCTGACACCCTCATTAAAAGTTAAAACAGTAAGTATCGTCTTTAATTTTTTTTCATTTTTTAAAGATTTTTATTTATTTATTTGACAGAGAGAGAGATTACAAGTAGGCAGAGAGGCAGGCAGAGAGAGAGGAGGAAGCAGGCCCTCCACTGAGCGGAGAGCCCGATGAAGGGCTCGATCCCAGGACCCTGAGATCATGACCTGAGCCGAAGGCAGAGGCTTTAACCCACTGAGCCACCCGGGTGTCCAAGTATCATCTTTTAAAGACTCAATTAAAAGTGGAATTATGAGCAGAGCCAGACTTCTGTAACAAGAGATTGACATCTGAAAAGATGAAAAAGACCCTTCATTCTCTGTGTCCTACTGAGAATAACTTCTTGTTCCATTCGGTAGTAAAATTCTGAAGCAAAGAAAGAGAGCAAAGCTCATCTGAGAGAATCCTGAATAGCTAGAAAACTATATGGGAGGGAAAGTGGAGTTTCACCTCTGACAGTGATGACAAACAGCATAATGAAAAAACAACAAACAAACAGCACAATGAGAACCAGCCTCTCTGACCACCATGAGATCCTCTGAGTTAGAGGACACTTGATTGAAGCAGAGACAAAATGAAGTCATTTTATCAAATCAGCTACAACTATTGGAAAGGTTGACTGTCGAATCTGCATCGTTCACTTAAGCCAATGATAAGATTACAAAGGTGTGGGACTTTTTGTTTTTTTTAAAGATTTTTAAAAAAAGATTGTATTTATTTGAGAGAGAGAGACACAGCGAGAGAGAGAACACAAGCAGGGGGCGTGGGAGACGGAGAAGCAGGCTTCCCACTGAGCAGGGAGCCCGATGTGGGTCTCGGTCCCAGGACCTGGATTATGACCTGAGTTGAAGGCAGATGCTTAACGACCGAGTCACCCAGGCGCCCCTAAGATTTTATTTTTAAGTAATCTCTACATCCAATGTGGGGCTCCAACTTACAACCCAGACATCAAGAGTCTTTTGTTCTACCTGCAGACTGAGCCACCCAGACACCCCAGAGTTTTTCTTTTCTTTTTTTTTTTAAGATTTTATTTATTTATTAGAGAGAGAGAGAAGCAGCACAAGCTGAGGCAAAAGGAAGAGGCAAAAGGAGAAGCAGGCTCCCCGCTGAGCAGGGAGGAGAGCCCCATGCGAGACTCTATCCCAGGACCGTGAGATCCAAGGCAGATGCTTAACCGACTGAGCCACTCAGGCACCCCAAAAGTTTTTATAGTAGTGATACACAGACACACACACACACACACACACATACATCCCCCACCGGCCTTGTTTAGAGGACGTTTTGCTTTAAAAATAAGCTGTACCAAAACGAGTTGCAAAATTTTAAATGCAGACATCAGAAATAAGAGCCAACAGCTCAGTGAACCCAGTTATTCTCTGAATCCAACGTATTACTTTACCTCCTCCTACCCAGACAGGAAAATGAGTCTGTCCTAGGTGTGAGGAGCTTAGTGAATTAGCACCTAAGGTAACCAGGGTGAAAATGATTACTCTTAATTGTGGCAGTTGTTCCACAAACCCACAGACGTGTTAAAATGGCATGTCGCTACCCACACGCATCCTACCAACATCATTTGTCTTGGTTTAAGTATTGCACGATAGTTATGTAGGATGTAACCGTTGAGAGACACTGGATAAGGTGTACACGGGACCTCTGTGCTATTTTTGCAACTTTGTGAGTCTGTAATCATTTCAAAATAAAGTTTAAAAAACTTACCCATGCATTTGCCTCTGATGTGTTAGAGTCATAAAAATATATAGTCACCAAAATATATCTGAACTATGGCAAAGTAGTTATTATTTGAAGCATGTTGTGTCAAAAGAGACACAGAAAAATGTTATAGAATCATAAAGGGGACAATCCAAAAGGAAGGTATCACAATTGTAAATATTTATGCAGCTAACATGGAAGCACCCAAATATATAAACTAACAAACATGAAGGAACTGATGGTAACACCATAATATAGGAGACTTCAACATTCCATTTATATCAATGGACAGATCATTTAAACAGAAAATCAACAAGGAAACAATGGCTTTGAGTGACACACTGGACCAGATGGACTTTGCAGATACATTGAGAACATTCCATTGTAAAACAGCAGAGGAAAGATCAAAAGTGACAAAGGATCAGAGAAAATCTCCAGAAACAATGACAAAACAAGTATTAAAATGGCAAGAAATACATATCAATTTTTTCTTTGAGAGAGAGAAAGAGAAAGAACATGACACGTGGGCTCAATCCCATGACCCTGATTTCATGACCTGAACCGAAATCAATAGTCAGATGCTTAACTGACTGAGCCACTCAGGTACCCCTCTATCAATAATTACTTTGAATGCATATGGACTAAATGCTCCAACCAAAAGACATAAGGTGTCAGAATGGATAAAAACAAAAACAAAGACAAAAACAAAAACAGGACCCGTCTATGTGCTGCCTATAAGAGCCTTCTTCTAAACCTGGAGACACCTGCAGATTGAAAGTCAGGGGATGGTGAAACATTTATGGGTGGATGCTAAAAGGAAGCCAGGGTAGCACTTATATTGGAGAACCCAGACTTTAGAACAAAGACTGTAAAAAGAAAGAAAGAAACATGGTGGAATCCATTCCATACAAACATGGAATGTGGTTGGAAATCATGAATCGCTTCCTCGTTACCTGGCAAGGGAACTTCCTGATTTCTGACCAAACACAAACGACAAATTCCTACAATTCAACTAACTTGGAGAAAAGAGGCAACTGCCTAGATGATTTCCACAAAGTGAGCTTTTGAATAAATTACCCATGAACTAAAAATGCCAACATGTGGATGATGCTCACTTGAGCGGCATGGACCAAGTGCTCAGTCAACATTAGCACTGTCGCTCATGTTGTTCTGTTCATTGAGCCCAACTCCTTCAGAGGCTCCATAACTAATATCTTCAAATCAGGCAATAAAAAAACGTTTTTATTTGGAAATAATTATAGACTCACAAGAAGTTGCAAAATGAATACAGAATGTTCCCAGGTACCCTTCCTCCAGCTTCCCCCAAAGTTAACAATAACTATAGTACCGGGAAATTGACACTAGGACAATCTTCAGACTTCATTCTGACTTCACTAACTTTTATATGCAGTCATGTCATGTACTTCTATATAATTTTATCCCATGTGTGTCTTTGTGTAACCACAATGACAATCAAGACACAGAATTGCTCCATCATTTCCTAAAGTCCTACCAACCAGTTTCTCCAACTCCTGGCAACCCGTGTTCTGTTTTTCAGCTCTATAATCATGTTATTTCAAGAAGGCTATATAATGGAGTCATGGAGTCCATAACCTTTTGAGACTGTCTTTCCTCCACACAGCATAATGCCTTTGAGATCCATCCAAGATGTTGGAAGTATCAATAGTTGGCTTGTTTTTATTATGGAGTAGTATTTCCACTCAAATGTTTACCAAAGGAATGTGGGAATTAATTCACAAGTGAAGGAAGGATAACTTGCCTTCACTTTTTAGAAAGTATAACCACATATAGAAGAATCTGTGTGTATACTTCTACATGAATTTCATACCACCATGACAATGGGAAATGCCACATGACACCTTGCTTGAGGCTAGACCTACCGGTTACATTTCCTCTGCAAGACCCACTCCACAGTGAATTCTCCTCTCCAATGAACCAAATTACTTCTCCCCGTGAATCATGTTTCCTAGAGTTACTACTCTGAGACATAATTCAGGAACGGCAGGTAAAACCGGGACCTCTGGGAGTTCAAGTACATTTCCGGTCAAGGACAGTGCCATTTGGAGTTACTGGTTACCAAGGCGATGGTATTAGTTGCTATAGAAATGGATCATTGACTGAATGGATCAATGACAGGCTGTAGCTAGAGTTTCTTCATTGTGCATGAGAAGTCTGTGGCTGGCTACTAAATTATTCTAGCTACATATATAAATGCTTCTGCGACCTTTTTAGCTGTCTAGAAAAGGAGAAATTATCCTTCCAACAGATAATGTTTTCTAAATGGATAATTAACTGGAGATGATCAAGCAAAAGGAAAAAAAAAGGGGGGGTCAGAAAAAAATTGTCTTTCTACATCTTTAAACTTTTAATGAGCTCCTGGAAAAAGCCAGTAGGCTTGATACTCAAATTCTGTCTTCCACTGCCCTAGGAGAATTATTGTCATTGTCTACATGCCCAGGAAAATAGCTTAAACTTCTTAGGGTGATCGTTCCCCGGGACAATTTGGGGTTAGCACATCTAAAAGTAAAGACAATGTACCTAGATAGTCTTACATGTGAGGGTCATTATTACCCATGACTTTGTTCAACATTAGGTATCTACCTATTATTGAAGGCTCTACCTGTGCTTCCCAACACATATGTGGCTATTCAAATTAATTAAATGAAATTTAAAATTCATTTCCCCAGGAACAATAGTCACATATGGCCAGCAGCTACTACACTGGGCGTCAAGAATACAGACAATTTCCATAATCATAGAAAGGTTGTTTGACAGCTCTGCTGTAGGGCAATCTCCAATTAATTGGTAACACCCCCCATCTCTACCCAGAAAGATCACCCCCCCCAACAATAAAAGTGGGACATCTACCGATCATCTCAACGTGTTCACCAAATTCAGAATCTTAACCATGAGCCCAGTTCTCGCTCCATCCCTCCTGGAGGCCGAGCTATTACTATTGTTTCAACAGTTCCAGATAGAAGAGAAGGTGCGAGAGTGAGACCACCTCCCAGTCACATTACCTTGGATGCCATCCTGCAAGGAGAGAGCATTATTCCGCTTGAGCCATTCAAACCCTCCTCCCTGTTGGCTTATGATCCTGCGATGCATAGCAGCAGGTATGATGCGATTCTAGCTCACTGGGGGGGGGCAGTATTAATAATTCATCGTAGGAGGCGGGGATTGGACCCTATGGCCACCCACCTGCGGCACACGGGGCTACTTGCAAGCGATGATAAGAACTGGAAACCGGACCTCCCTAGAGATCACGTTACAGCCACTGCTGATCTTGGATTAGTCACCTACATTTCGGACCAGTCAGTGAACACCGAAGTCAGGACCCTCAGTGAACTGTGCTGAAGAAAAGTAAAGATGCTCTTGATGTCTCCGCTGAGATCCAGGTAGGTCTCTCAATGAACAGAAGTTGTCACCGGAAAGTCAAGTAGACCGAGACTAGCTCCCACCTCACCCCTTAGTTTCCTACACTTGACGCAGAGTCATTTGAATGATTTCTTCTATGTTCTGCCAGAGCTATTCCATGCTGAAATATGTATGACTATGGAAGGGCATACCTCGCTTAAAGATATGCAGTCGGGAGCATGCAATGTAGGCAGACTGTGCTCCTTGTTTTTGTGGTTTCCCTTACCCCTCTTGGTGGTCATCCCGGGGTGCGAGTCTGCTTCCAGAGGCAGACTGGTGGGAAACTGGGAATGGCAGGATCGCCCAGGGGACTATACAGAGAGTATTTACACATCATAATAAAACCAGCCAAAAGTCAGTCTGCTTTTGTATCGTCACCAGGCACCAGCAATTCTAGGCAGTGTCAGGGATAGAGCAGTCCATCCCCAGAAGAATCTTTTGTTCAGCTAAGTCCTGAGCGATTACAGTCCCGCTATTTCTGCTGAGTTTTCATAATGTATTTGTAAGCTTCAAATTAGCACACTTTGTGGACAATCCTTTAAAAGGCATTGAATTCTAGATTTCCTAGTTATGTGGTCATCCTCTGATTTCTGTAGAAGAAAAACTTCAGAAATTTTTACTAAATGTAAGGAACTCTCTAGTGAACTGTTTTGGGGGAACTTTTCAACTATGGAGACATCTGAAAACTACAAGAATGGATCTGAAGATACAAAGACATGGATAACACTGCCATTTCTGGAATGTATTGTGAAAAGGAGTTTTTGTGATTCTCTGCCAAATTTATCCTTTAAGACTTTTCCTGCTTGGGGGTGCCTGGCTGGCTCAGTCATTGGAATGTGCGACCCTTGATCTCAGGGTTGTGAGTTCAAGCCCCAGGCTGGTGTACAGATTACTCAAAAATAAAGTCTTAGAAAAAAAAAGATTTTTCCTGCTTATATATCTGTTGCTTTACATCTATTGAACATGCATATGAAAAAAATCACTATTGAAGTCATTGACAAGTATGCAGAAGTTGAAGCTTAAAAACATAATGTAAAGTTTATATTCATTATTGTGACAAATAGACAGGTAGAACTTTCCCCTCCCTTTGGCCCCTTTGGTCCAAAGATACATTACAAAGTACCAATCCGTTACTTCTTTTCCTATATTGGACTGTGATATTTTAATTTTGAAATGTTTTACTAGCATGATTTATATATACAAAGTTCAATGAAACAAATTGCACTCCATTTATTTTCTGACAGTTCGGTAATTTGTTTCATGATTACTACAGACAATAATTTTGTTGCGTAGAAAAGGAAGATGTTGGAAGTGACCTCTGCAGGTGCCAGATATTTTCGAGATATGTAGCCATATGGTCTAGTAACCTTCTTCATGGCCCTGTGCATTCCTGTGGTGCTGAGTCACCATAAGATATTGACCCAGGGGTTCCTGGGTGGCTCAGTTAAGCGTCTTAACTCTCGATTTCAGCTCAGGTCATGATCTCAGGGTCCTGGGATGGAGCCCTGCACACAGTTCCGTGCTTAGCGGGGCAGCTGCTAGAGATTCTCTCTCTCCCTCTCCCCCAGCTTGCACACACTCTCTCTAAAATAAATAGATCTTAAAAAAATAAAATAAAACATTGACCTAGAACATGGAGGTGAATATTTAGGCTGTTCTAAGTCTTCTGCTACTATAAGTAGTATCACACATCTGACTTTGAAGCACAAATATTTATGGAAATAGTTTTGAGGAAACTGCAGAAATGGACTTCCTAAATAAAATTGCTAAGTGAAGATTTACACGTTAGTGATATCTTGCTCAACCCTGCCACACTACCCTGCATCATGGATGCACAAATTTACATTCCCAACAAGGCCCAAAGACCCAGGTTCTTTCCATCACAATGTGGCTTTCTGTGTGTTACCCTAAGTCTTGCTTGTCACCTCTCGGAGGGGTAAAAAGGAGCGTTTCTTTAATTGTAGGAAGGTTAAGCCTCTTTTCATGTACCTAAAATCCATACGAATTTCTTTGTCTTTAATCCACCATCTCTCTCCTCCTCCTCTGGCCCAACTCCTTTTTGGATTATGGATTTTTCTAACTGAACTGTAAGAACTCTTTATACCTTAAGGAATTTGGCCCTTTGACAAATGGTTGGTTTGACAAATGGTTTGACCAATGGTTGACAAAAAGTTGGTCTGCAAATAACCAACTCCATTTGTCCTTCGCCCTTCGACGTTTAGGATTTTTCAAAATTTGTTTTCTATTTGAGTACAGTTAAGTTTGATTCAAAGTCTCTTCCTCAATGGTTTTTAGTCTAGGATTTTGCTCATCAAGGCCTTTGCTACACTAAGCGCTCTAGACTTTGAAATGACAACAATGGCTCCAGGTGGGAACATTAACTTTTTAATGGGAAGCCCTTCTTTCCTGGTAAAAAATTTACAGAAGAAGTTGTGAGGTACTCGGAACAAACCACTCTTTTATGGACTACACATAAGAAAAATATATACACCTCCTGTAAACAAAAGCAGTATGGCAGGAATACTCTTGCTCCCCGACCCAGTCCACACACCTACACGTATGTGCATACATGTACACAATATTATCCAATTCATTGCAAGAAATCAATGAGGGGGCACCTGGGCAGTTCAGTTGGTTAATCTCGTATCTCAGGGTCATGGGATCAAACCCCGTGTTGGGCTCTGCAGTGAGTGTGGATGGAGCCTGCTTGAGATTCTCTCTCCTGCTCTCTCTGCCCCTCTCCCCACTCACATACTCTCTCTTTCTCAAGATAAATGAATGAAATCTAGGAAGGAAGGAAGGAGGGAAGGGAGGAAGGGAGGGAGGAAGGGAGAGAGGAAGGGAGGGAGGAAGGGAGGGAGGGAGGGAAGGAGGAAGGGAGGAAGGAAGGAAATATTGCTTTTCACATTCAGTAGCCACAGTACAAATGGATGACCATGGAGTTGACCAGAAGCCTCTATTAGGAGACTCTCTGAGGGTCTGCCCTCTTTCTTCACTGTTATTAAAGGTAACCAACTTGGTAATCTCATTTTGTAACGCATTCAGATGGTACTGATGAAACCACTCCAGACAACATAAATAATATAAACAAGGTTAAGGAAAGTAAATAATTAACAATATGAGAAAATGGGAAGCCCTTTGCTGTTAATATTTAACGTGGCTGCTTATCATAATGTCATCATTTCAACAACAATCCATATGTTTATGAGACAACTCAAGTANAGGATAAGAGGCCCAAGGGTTTTGGAAACCAACAAGTTGGGAGGGAGGGAGGTCTCCACTGCTTCCTTGAGTAGTGACTTTGGGAAAGTGTCTTAATCTGGCTAAGCCTCAGTTTTTGCACCCATGAAATGGGGAAAAAACAGTATTCCCTACCTCACAGTGTTGTCTTTGGATTGAATGAGGTAATTAGCCCATCGAGCCCAAGATGGCGTAACATATGATATCAGGCTCTCCTATTTATAAGTACCTGCTGTACAGGAAATACAAGACACAGAAATACCCACTGAGCAGTATAAAATGTAGAGGTGGTCAGATGAGACAAGAATACTAGTAACTGGGGCACTTGGGTGGCTCAGTGGGTTAAGCCTCTGCCTTTGGCTCAGGTCATGATCTCAGGGTCCTGGGATCGAGCCCCGCATCGGGCTCTCTGCTCGGCGGGGAGCCTGCTTCCCCCTCACCCTCTGCTTACCTCTCTGCCTACTTGTGATCTCTCTCTCTGACAAATAAATAAATTCTTTAAAAAAAAAAAAAGAATACTAGTAACCAACATACCAGGCCAAGAGAAAGAGATGAGCAAGGGGCTATCTGTAAACAAGATTCATTTGGAAACTTTGTGTAGGAGGAGACATTGGAGATGGTCTTTGAAGGATGGGGTAAGAAATGCTTTCCAGCACTCCAAAAAAAAAAAAAGAAGGCAGAAAAATCAGCAAATGTCTAGATTTGGGTGGAATACGGGATACCTGAGAACAAATGGTTGGCTAGGTAGGTCAGCTGTAGTCAGTCTGCTGTGGTCCTTTGTAAGGTCTTTCAAATGTAGAAAGCACATCTCTCTTTTCTCTTCATGTTGCAAACAGCAGAGACTCTATGTGGCATGCCTCCCTCTTCCTCTTTTTAAGACTAGAGAATCCTTCTCCAAATGTTAGGCAGGCACATGGCTGCCTAGCTAGAAACTACATTTCCTAACCTCCCTTGCACTTAGGAGTAGCCACGTGACTCACCACTGGCATGTGAACAGAAGCAATGTGGACACATTCCACATCACTTTCCTGAAGAGGAAATTGCATGGCTTCCTCCTCTACCTTTCCCCTTCCCACGGGTTGCATTACAGACCTGGTGGTAAGCTTTGACCATGCAAACAAGGACACCCCCAACAGGTGGTAGAATGGGATGGAAGAAGCCTGAGATCCTGAATGGCCCTGTAGAACAGAAACACCTAGACACACTGGGCTACTCCTCTAACTCTGGGCTGTTGAGAGCAATAGCTTCTATCGTCTTGAAGGCTCTGCCCTTTGGAGGTCTCCATTTCAGCAGCTTAGCCAGTAACCTAATTTATATGCTTAGCAAGTGCTGCCAATTCTAGATTCACAGATCTCAGAATGTTGTCTCCTATTATCAAACCCCAGTAAATGAGGTGTTAATGGAGTTTGAAAAAGCTGAAGTTCACCCCCCAAGTAAATAATGAGTGGACTGGATTGGGATCACAATCCTTAGATCAATCGTTCATTCTTTTAGTTGGCATTTATTAAATCACCGTGTGTATTTCCCTTTGTTTTTAGAATGTATTTTCCAGAAAGAGACAAATCACAAATAGAAGATGCTTTAAGGACAGGATTAAAGAAGAAAAAGGTGATACGTGGTCAATTTATAGGACATGTATTGAGAGAGCTCATAGAGTGCCTGGAATTATGTTTAGGTGGCTAAAAAATAGGATTCCTAGGCTTTTTCTGTTTGGGATGTGGGCCTACAACAGGTACCATCTTACTAAGTGCTTGATATATGCCAACCGATGTGTATACATTTTTTGTACTTAACCTGTATTGTATTTATTTGTCAACATTCTCAAGAGAAACAGAACCAATAGGATATATAGATATGTACATAAGAGATTTATTATACAAAGTGGCGCATGCTATCTCAGGGGCCAAGAAATCCCATGATCTGCCATCTGTGATCTGGAGAACCAAGAAAGCTGGTGGTGTAATTCAGCTCACAGGCCTAAGAACCAGGGAGCTGATGGTGTATATCCTAATGTGAGTCCAAAACCCCAAGAACCAAGAGCACCAGTATCTGAGGCAGAAGACGGGTGCTCCAACTCAACCAAAAATCACAAATTTACCCTTCTTCTGCCTTTTGGTTCTATTCAGACCCTTAGTAGATTACATGAGGCCCACTTTACTCAGTCTACCAACTCAAATACTAAATTATTCCGGAAACATCACACAGACACACCCAGAAATTAACGTTTTACTAGCTATCTGAGCATTCCTTAGCTTAGGCAAATGGACACAAAAAATTAACTATCACACCTCATTAGAATCTTCTCAAGTCAAATATTAATAAGTTCATTTTGCAGAGGGGCAAGCTATAGATGTGAGAAACCAAGTAACTTGCCCAAAGTCACAGAGCCAGTCAGTGGTGTTAGCAGGCAGATATCCAAGCCAGTATTTTTTTTTAAAGATTTTATTTATTTATATGACAGAGAGAGAGAGAGAGAGATCACAAGTAGGCAGAGAGGCAGGCAGAGAGAGGAGGAAGCAGGCTCCCTGCTGAGCAGAGAGCCCAACGCGGGGCTCAATCCCAGGACCCTGAGATCATGACCTGAGCCAAAGGCAGAGGCGTAACACACTGAGCCACCCAGGCAGCCCCCAAGCCAGTATTCTTAACCACTGCACTGGAGGCTTGGAGAGTACGGTGGCTCTTATTTAGCAGGTCCAAATAAATTTAAAACGAATAGTACCTTCCCCCCCCTTCTGTTCTATTGTCTTTGGGCTCTTAAAAAGAGTTAAATTAGCAATTTACAAGCATCTTAGAAAATATGGGATCAAGTTAGAATCCTCAAAAGACTACTGAATCCAGGGGGAGAACTTCGATGAGGTGAAGCATATCTTCCCATGACAACGTCTTAGCAGAAAGGCGGAAGATGGTAATTACACCACTGGGTGTCATACTGTATGGTACTGGGTGTTAAAAGTGAGCATCGCCAATGAGGGTAAGTGGACATTTTGAGCCTCCAGGTGGGATTCCTTATGATGGATGCAGTATCACCTCTGCAGCATTGTGGCCAAGAATGCATAGCCAGAATTGAATTGTGAGGGAACAAGCACAATACAAGGAATGTTCTAGTAATAAAATGGACGGACTGTATTCTTCCAAAAGGTCAATATTTTAAGATTTTATCTATCTATCATCTATCTATCAATCATCTATCAATCATCTATCTATCTATCAGAGAGAGAGAGAGAGAGAGAGAGAGAGAGAGCACGCACTAGCTGGGGGAGCAGCAAAGGGAGAGTGTCTCAAGCAGACTCAGCACTGAGCACAGAGCTCAAAGTGAGGCTCAAACTCCCAACCCTGAGATCATGATGTGAGCCAAAATCAAGAGTCAGATGCTCAACTGACTGAGCCACCCAGATGTCCCCAAAATGTCAATATTTTAAAGATAAGAGAAAATGTTCTGGTTAAAAGAGGCTAAAGGGGGGAAAGAAGGATAAAAGGGGGGGGAAGGGAAAGTAGGAAAAATAAAGAGGTTAAAGACCTGACAACTAAATGTAATCCCTGACCCTACCTGAATCCTGCACTGGATGGGGGGAAAAATGCCAGAACAAAGTGACTTAGGGTAAAGGAAGCACAAATGGGATAAGCAGTTAACAATAGGTGAACCTGGGCAAAGGCCCAGGGGTCTTCTTTCTATTAATCCTTGCACTTTTCTTATTCTTGAAAATAGGATTTAACATTCAAAAAATATGTAAAACCATTCTTTCTTCTTTTTCCAAGTTTGGTTTTGATAGGTTTCCGATGCTTACAAGGATAATTATATTGTATTCCCAAAGAATAAACTCTGACCTCTTAACTATTGTAATGTTCTTTGCCCTTCTCTTTGTAGTCTCAGAAAAAATAAAAATTCCCTTTTCTCCTTTCCACCCAATCCCAACATGCAAAACTGTATCTAAGGGCACCTGGGTGGCTCAGTCAGTTAAGTGGCTGCCTTCAGCTCAGGTCACGATTCCAGGGTTCTGGAATCGAGCCTCGTATCGGGCTCTCTGCTCAGCGGAGAGCCTGCTTCTCCCTCTCCCCTCTGCCTGCCGCTCTGCCTACCTGTGCTCTCTCTCTCTCTGTCAAATAAATAAATAAAATCTTAAAAAAAAAACTGTATCTAAGATGCACTTTTCCAAATAATCTCGCTTATATCCTGGCCTTCACAGTAACCAGGCAGCATCAGCACAGAAGTCTCAAGATATTACATTCTAGACCAAATGTTCTCTAAGTCTAAGGTCTGGTTATTATTCAGAAATAGTATATTACCAATAATAATATCAGTAATAGTATATTACTAATAATAGTCATACTGTATGGTACACAGAAATACTATATTTAAATTTTTAGTATTTTTTATTCATCACGGGTTTTTACATTGTGATTAAAAAAATAATGCATTAAGATATTTCTTGAATTTTTTTGGTGACGCTTTAAATTTTACACCTGAGGCAAGTGCCTCACTTGCCTCACCCTAGTCCCAGCTGTGTTGTGATTCAAAACTTATTTAAAAAAATTAAAAAATCAGCTGTGGACAGGAAAAACATTGCAGAATACTGGTGAGGTTATGTTGCTGTTTGGTTTATTTCTTTGTGGTTGACTCCTTTTACACTATGAAGAGTAATTATGTACAATGTTGTCAAAAAAAGCAAAGTAATTTATACATAAGCTGTAAAAAATGTTTTCATTTGCCACAAAGTTTCCTAATCCAGCCAACCTCCAAAAGACCATGTAGGAATCGTGGACTAAGTTATATAGCATGAAAAAAATGAAATCTCCATCAAGTGATACATGGATAAATAAATAGTATACATACATGCAATGGAATATTACTCAGCTACAAAGAAGAAAGAAGCACTGACACTTGCTATGACATGGATAAGCCTTGGAAACTTTGTGCTAAATAAAGTAAACCAGACACAAAAAGTAAAACTTATATGAAGTGTCTGGAATAGGCAAACCCATAGAACCAAAATAAATTAGTGGTTGCCAGGGACTGAAGGGAGATACAAAAAGGGATTGATTGCTAATGAGTACAGCGTTTCTCTTTGAGGTGACAAAAATGTTCTGCAATAGTGGTAATGGCTGAATGACTTTGTATATATACTAAAACTCACTGAGTTGTATACTTTAAAAGTACCTATTTTGGGACACCTGAATCAGTTGATAGAACATGCAGCTCTTGATCTTGGGGTCATGAGTTTGAGCCCCAGGTTGGGGGTAGAGAATACTTAAAAAATAAACAACAAAAGTAAAATAAAAATATTTTAATGGTATGTGAATTGTACCTCAATAAAGCTGTTATTTAAAGAAACAAAATAGCAACAAACAGGGGTGAGATTCACCACAGAACTAACAAGGGTACTAAGTATAGCAGAGGAGGAAATGCAACTGTTTGCTGGTGAGGCAGCTGGAGATGGTGAGAAGGGTTGTAACTTCAGCTGATGTTTTCAATGGATCTAGTCCTGGCTTTGCTAACTGCTTAATCTTTCTGAGGCATATTTTCTCATTTGCAAAAACGTGAACATCTACAAGCATGAGGTCACACGCGCACAGGCCTTGAGACTCCATAATGGGGACAAATTTCCCCCTTCGAGAGGGGGTCAGGGGCCCATTAAGCTTATTTTTGGAGCATGCTCTGTGTCCATCCAGAGACAACAGCCCCCATGCTTGTAGACCTTAACAACCACCAATCCACTTTCCTCCTCGTTGCTAAATATTCACTGAGTATCCACAGAACCAAGGTGGGCCATAATACCGATTCGTTCTGTTTTTTGAAAAGTGGGAAATAAGTCTCCAGCTGCTCAGGAGTACCTCAGGAAGATCTGTGGCAAGTCTCTGTACTTTACAGGGCAAATTTGTCACTGAAAGGCATAGCACCTAGTTGGACTATCTACTTGAGACAAAAAGAGATTTCAGAAGGACTCTCAAACATGAGAGGGTGGCAGAAAACCCCTACCAGGTTACAGAAAAGCATTAATAGCAAATGAAACAAAAGCCTTGCCCCCAGCTAACCCGGGAGATCATAAAACCGAGGGTGGGCGGGAGACATCATTGCATGGGGACTGGAAGAGCTGACCCCGGCCATATTGATTCTTTCACATTCCATGGAAGGCCTGCCCTGGCCTTTCTTTTCTGAAAGGTCTAAAAAGTATCCCTGAGGAAGCAAAGTAGGGAGAAACTGCTAAAATCCCCCTTCCAGGGTGGTCTGCTTTGCTTATAGCTCTTAGCTCTAAGGAGGGCCCAGATTTTTGTCTGAATGTTTGCTAAGGCATCTGGGGATTGGAGACACCCCCGTCCCATCCAGGCACGGTCCTCAGGGGATAGGACACATGCTGGACCTCAGAGTGTCTATCTCCAGTGGCAGCAAGTCCTCTGAGAGCCTTTGGAAGGCATTCAAGCTTGTCAAAAAAAAAATTACTTGCCATCTTGGATCATTTAAAATTTTCAAAAGCTGGGGCAGCCAAAAACTCCAAAAAAAAAAAAAAATCAATACTGGCGCCAAACACTTCTGGATTTTCTAAAATGGACTTCCTACTTCAGGGAAGTAGGAAACGATGGACTGATGATTTAGCATGATAACAACGAAACACAAAAGCATGAGATATGTAAAGGATTATGTTTTGTAGTGAATTAGAATGAGCAAAAATGAGTCCCTTGAAACAGGCAAATTTATCCAGGGCATAACGCCATGCTCAATGTGGCATTTAAAGGATACTTAAATGAGCAATCTGCCAAATTATATCCAGTATTATAATATTCATTAATTTTGAAAGAAAAACTTCCATTACGACAACCCACGTGCCAACCACAGCAACAGCAACACAAACCCTCTGACATAAACACGGACAGTCCCCATTCAATTGTTATTTTTGGTTTAACAACCCAAGACTATGACTATAAAGCTAGGTGAAACAAAAGGACAGAAAATAGTGTGATTTCCTGGAAATCCCACAATGCAATTTCACTTTGAACTTGCAAGCACATATCCCCCCACGATCTGCATGCAACTGGGTGGCGTTTTGTTCTAGAAGGATGGGCCCCAATTAAAAATAATGAGGCCCGTCTCCAGCTGCCAGACCCAATTAGAGATAATGAGGACTGATAGCTCCCGAAATAGATTCATTTTTCTCTGATAGACGAATTGGGACAGGGGCCTTGGTAGGGGTCATTGGGCCAAGCCTGGCAACAAAGGATGGGTCACTCAGGCTTAAGAAGCCCTTACGAATCCAGTTATTAAATAAGGAAGTAGGAATAACCCCGCAAGACGTTCAACCATCAGCCACTTATAATCTGCCACATTCGGATATACACTGTTCACCAGACATTGTGGCTGTTAATATTAAAACTTTCTAAGAATGACTAGATCACTTAAATGATTGTTTTTAAAAGCACCAAGAAGTATAGCTGACTTCATGTATGTCTGTGTGTGTGCCTATGTGGGACTGTACACACGCACGCGCATACACAATTTGGAATATTTATAGACTTATAGAAATGTTGCAAAAACAATATAGGATTTCCCCAGATCCTTCCCCCAGTTCCCCCTAATGACAACATCTCACATAACCTGGCACATTGGTCACAACAAAGAAGTGAAATTAACATTACTGTCAACTAGACTCATTAGCTTGGGATTGAGAGAAGTGAGACCAAGAGGGTGAAACGGGATTGGACAGGGGAGGGAGGCAGTAGGATGTAGTGCTGGGGTCTACAAACTAGAGGGAACCTGGGCAACCGGTCAGTGATGCAACTGCTCAGTTGGTGGGAAAGGAGAACATCTGGAGAGGTACAGGCATGCAAGCAAGTTGTGCCCAAGGACTCTGATTAACCTCTTTGGAAAGGCCCCTGCAAGTTGATAGCATTTCTGTGTCATCTGAGGTCCTCTGTGGACAGGCCCATGATGCAAGAATGAAGAATAATTATCAAGGATGCAACGGTCTTGAGAAAGCCTTAAAGGAAGGGGCACCTGGATGGCTCAGTGGGCTGGGCATCTGCCTTCGGTTGGGGGTCATGATCCCAGGGTCCTGGTTTTGAGCTCTGTATTAGGGTCTCTGCTTGGTAAGGAGCCTGCTTCCTCCTCTCCCTGCTGTTCCCCCTGCTTGTGTGCACGCGCTCTGTCAAATAAATGAATAAAATCTGGGTAGGGGGGAGGAGGAGGAGGAGGAGGAGGAGGAGAAGAAAGCCTTAACGGAGAAGAACCAAGGTGCTCTCAGGCTGATACATTTGGAAAGACTTCAGTGTAAATCCATCATCTCCACTCTTGGGTCCTGGAGCAAGATTTTAACCACCAATAAAATGATTTTAATATCAAAGAGGTGTACTGAAAAGGTGTATTTTGTCAAAAATACCTTAATCTAGAAGAAAAAAGAGGTTTTAAAAGTAGGTTTGGCAGATCGGATTTTCCCTTTTAAAAATAGCCACCGCAATAGGTGCCATTCTACCTGCTCTTCTAGATCTTTCCATTCCTCTATAAAAGATGGAGTTTAATTCCCTCTCTTGAATTTAGATGGGCTTGTGACTCACTTCTAACCAACAGAATGTGGCAGAAGGGACACTGTGTGGCTTCTGGGGCTAGCTCAAAGACACAGTTCCCATCTGGCTGCCCCAAGGCTGCCATGCTGTGAGGAAGCCCCGCTATGTGGAGATGCCACATACAGGTCCTCTTGAATGGCAGGGTCTTGTCCTTCAGTCCACACCAGCAAGGAGCCATAATTGAGAGTGAATGAGTCTTCAGATACTTTGAGCCCAGCTGTCAAGTCACTCCCAACCCCAACCCTCTAGTCTTCACAGCTGAGGTCCCAGACATCAAGGAGCAAAGACAAGACCAGCTGGAATTCATTACCCACAGAATCAGTGAGAACAAGAAAGGGAGGAGGTTTTATTATGCCACTAAGCTTGGGGTGGCTTATCACTCCCCAGGATTAACAAAAACCATGAGAAATATACTCTCTTACTGACCTCCACCAAAATTAACCATTGCTTTCTCAATCCTGATGAACACACAAAGGACACCCACCTCTGATGAATTCTCAAAAGCAGCAAGAGAACTTCTGGGACCTTGCTGCCAAAGATCTGGGAACCAGCAGCATCAGCACCAACTGGGAGCACTAAGAAATGTACAATCTCAGGCCTCACTGTAGACTTACGGAATCAGAACCTGCCATTTAATAAGATCTCCAGGTGACCTACATGCATTGTGTAAATTGTGAGAAACAGGTCTCCCTGCTTCTGTCCCCACAGGTTGAACTAAATGCTTAAGAGTCACCTTTATTTGTTCCCAAACCTATTTGTACCTGATTAAAGCTGCTGCTGTAACTAAGTAATTCATTTCAACACCAAGCAAACTGATGAAATTCAAGCACACAGACAGTCCTCAAAGAGAACTTGACCCAGGGGTTAATTTCCATTAAATGAGTAAAGGGGAGAAAATTTTGAAAGATTTAGGATAAAAATCTAGAAGGATTCAATTATGGACCATATGTTTGTGTCCTCCCCAAATCTCTGTGTTGGAGTCCTAATCTCCGGTGTGATGATGTCTGGAGGTAAAAACTTTTGGGGGAGGTAACTGGATTTAGAGGAGTTCACCAGAGTGCAACATCCATGATGGGATTGGTACCCTTATAAGAGCAGGAAAGAAAGGCGATGTGAGCACACAGAAAGAAGATGACCTTCTATAAAAGCTTTCACCAAGAACCAATCCCCTAGCACCTTGATTAGACTTCCCTAGCTTCAGAACTGTGAAAAAGAAGTCTGTTCTGTAAGCCACTCAGTCTGTGGTGTTTTGTCATAGCAGCCCAAGCAGACTAGCACACATTCTGTACTCAGGGTCTTAAAGAGCAGTCTCCTGCCATATGATCCAGCAATTCCACTCCTAAGTCTATACTCAAAAGAATTGAAAACAGGGACTCAGGGATTCAGATATTTATACACCCATGTTCATAACAATATTACTTGCAAAAGCCCAAAGGTAGAAATAACCCAAGTGTCTATCAACAGATAAATAAAATGTGGTATGTGTAGGTATGTGTACACAGACAATAGAATAAATGAATATATATTTGTATACATGTGCAATGGCACATTATTCAGCCTTAAAAAGGAAGGGAAGAAAATTCTGACACATGCTATGATACAGATGAATCTTGAAGATATCACGCTAAGCAAGTAAGTTGTAAATGGAAAAATCTTGAATGATCCCACTTACAGGAGATTCCTGAGTAGTAAAATGGATACAGAGAGAACAGTGCTTACCAGGGGCTGGGGAGATAGGGGATGGGAGTTAGCATTTGATGGGGACAGAGTTTCCATTTGCAAAAATGATTACATTTTGGAGATGAATGGTGGTGATGGTTGTACAACACTGTGAATATACTGAATGCTACATAACTGTATACTAAAAAATGATAAAGGTGGTAAATTTTATGTATATTTACCACCATTAAAAAATTATCTCATCCATGAAAAATCTCTCTATATATTTATTCCTGTCTTCCTTCCAGATCTTTAAGAGATTTAAAGACTTTCTCCCTAAAACTCCTTGGCAACAATGAACTAGAAGGAAAATTAAGAAAACAATTCAACTTACAGTAGCATCAAAAATAATAAAATACTTATGGATAACTTTAACTAAGGACGTAAAAGATATGTACACTGAAAACTTTAAGATACTGGAAGAAGTTGAACAACAATAACTGGAAAGGTATTCCACATTCATGGATTAGAATATTGTTAAAATGTCCCTATAACCTAAGGAATCTATAGATTCAATACAATCTTTATCAAAATCCAGGGCCGTTTTTTACAGATATGAAAAAAGTTCTAAAATTTTTATGAACCAGATACACCTGGGTGGCTTAGTCAGTTTAGTGTCTGACTCCCGATTTTGGCTCAGGGTCCTGGGATCAAGCCCTGCATCAGACTCTATACCCAGCACAGAGTCTGCTTGTCCATCTGTCTCTATTGCCCTCCCTGTTTGTGCTTGCTCTTACTCTCACTCTGAAATAAAGAAAATCTTTAAAAAAAAAATTGTATGAACAACAACAACATCAAAAAAACCCAAAACCAAAAAAAAGACCCTTAATAGACCAGGTAATATTGAGAAACAACAACAAAGTCAGAGGTATCCCACTTCCAGATTTCAAACTACATTACAAAGCTCTAATAATCAAAACAGTATGGTATTGTCATAAAAACAGACACAGATTAATGGAACAGAGAGACCAGAAATAAACTCACGTGTATATTAGTTTATGAAAAAGGAGCCAATTAATATACAACAATACAGCCAAGAATATATAATAAATGATAGTCTCTTTAATAAATGGTATTGGGAAAACTGGGAGTCACATGCAAAACGAACTGGATTGCTATCTTACACCATACATAAAACTCAACTAAAAATGGATTAAAGATATGAAACCATAACACTCCTAGAAGAAAACAGAGCTCCCTGACATTGGTCTTAGCAATGATTTTTTGAATTTGACACCAAAAGCAAAGCACTAAGAGCAAAAATAAACATGTGGAACTACATCAAACTAAAGTTTCTGCACAGCCAAAGAAACCATTAACAAAGTTAAAAGTCCACCTACAGAATGGGAGAAAATACGTGCAAACCATATGTCCAATAAGGGGTTCTTATCTGAAATATCCAAGGAACCCATACAACTCAATAGCAAAATAAATAAATAAATAAATAAAAGGCAAGAGAGAGAAAAGAAAAAATGAAAAAATGGGTAGGCACAGGACTTATATGGTCATTTTTCCAAAGAAGACATACAAATGGTCAACCAATACATGAAAAGATGTTCAACATGAGTGAGCACCAGGGAAATGCAAATCGAAACCACAGCGAGATCACCTCATACCTATAGGGATGTCTATTATCAAGAAGACAAGGAATAGCAAAGGTTGATGAGGATATGGAGAGAATGGAACCCCTGTACACTGCTGGTGAGAATATAAATTGGCGCAGCCACCATGGGAAATAGTAGGACGTTTCCTCAAGAATGTAACAGAACTACCATATGATCCAGCAAGCCCACTCCTGGGTATATATCCAAAGGAAACAAAAATCACAATTTTGAAGAGGTTCCTACACTCCCATGTTCATTGTGTCATTATTCACAATAGCCAAGGTCTGGAAACAATCTAAGTGTCTGTCAACGGGTGAATGGGTAAAGAAGATGTGATGGGGGTGTGTGGATATACACACACAATGGAATATTATTCAGCCTCAGAAAAGAAGAATACCCTGCCATTTGCAACAACATGTATGAACCTGGAGGACATCATACTAAGTGCAATAATCCAGAGAAAGATAAATAAGGCACGGTATCACTCCTATGTGCAATCTACAAGAGTCAAACTCAATAAAACAGTAGAAAAGTGGTTGCCATGGGCTGGAGGGGGTTGGAATATGGAAAGGTTGGTCAACACGTACAAACTTTCAGTTATAAAATGAGTAAGATCCGAGGATCTAATGTAAAACGTGGTGATTGTAGTTGGTGACACTGTTGTACAATTAAAATTTGCTGAGAGGACAACTTAAATGTTCTCGTACATATAAAAAATATGTGAGATGGGGTGACTGGGTGGCTCAGTCATTAAGCATCTGCCTTCAACTCAGGTCATGATCCCAGGGTACCGGGATGGAGTCCCACATCGGGTTCCCTGCTCAGCGGGAAACCTGCTTTTCCCTCTCCCACTCTCCCTGGTTGTATTCCCTCCCCCTCCCTCCCTCTCCCTCCCTCTCTCTGTCAAATAAAATCTTTTAAAAAAATATGTGAGATGATGGACAGGTCAATTAACCTGATGGGAGGAACCCATTCACAAAATATAGGTGTGTCAAATCACCATGTTATAAACTTAAATATCTTACAACTTTGTCAATTTTACCTTAAACTAGAAAAAAAACCAGTGGGTTGTATTCTTTGGCTAATTTTTTTTCTGTTAGCCTGTAACATTGAAAAAAAGTAAGGATTTTATTTATTTATGACAGAGATAGTGAGACAGGGAACACAAGCAGGGGGAGCCGGAGAGGGAGAAGCAGGCTTCCCGCTGAGCAGGGAGCCCAATATGGAGCTCCATCCCAGGACCTGGAGTTCATGACCGGAGCCAAAGGCTTATGCTTAATGACTGAGCCACACAGGAGACCCTAACATTTACTTTTCTTGTGGTAAGAACCTTTAACATGAAGTCCACGCTCTTAATAGTTAACTACAGGCACTATGTTGTACTGAGCTGTAGAACTTATTTACAGAATTCAACCTTTACACCTGTTCAGTCCCCATCCAACCCCCCACCCCCACTCCAGCAACCACCAATCTACTATAAGTTTGACTGTGTTAGGGATCTCATAAGTAAAACCATGCAGTATTCATTATTCTGTGACTGGCTTACTCCACTTAGCCTAATGTCTTCAAGGTTGACTAATTTCTATTTACGTCTTGGTTTTTGTCACCACTATGATGTTGCAGGCTTAAAATATTTTTTAAAACCCTAATTTGTTACTTAAAAATAAAATCAGCCAAAGGTGTACGAACACCTTACACCAACCCCCCACTCCTCCACGCCCCTCTCCCACCAGGAGCCCAATCCTTTCCAAAATCTGATGGATAAATAAGATGATTGTGACTTCATATTTGAGTTTTAAACTACCACCAAGGAATGAGATAGAGCATACGAGAATGACTTCACCCCATCCCCGACAACCAAAGGAGAATTTTTTTTTATATAAAGAAAAATAGTTAACGGACGCCCCTCATACTCAGACCACACAAAGATCTCGCTGAGGGTCAGATCTCACAGAACTATCTTTTCACTGAAAGGCCCTGCCTAATGCTACCATGTCTATTTCTGTGACTTCAAAGTTCTTGGGAAAGAGGAGGAGGAAGTCTGCATTTCCTGATTCTGAGAACTAAAGGTGTGTTTGAATATGAACAGCTAGTTTTTATTTGCCTGAGAAAGGAGAGTAGACCTACAGTAGAAGGTCCCAGAAATGCTTTTAATGTGCTTACAGAATGTAACATCCTACTGCATGCACGATCCTTCTACCCTTCACCTTCGGGGTCAAGGAAACCTTGGCTTCCAACAGCATATCCACTCCTTAGATCCAGCGGCATGGGGAAGACACCAAAATGGCCAGAATTGGGAGGGACTGCTGACCAGGATTGTCTTCAGCTGATGGTTGTTAGATTTTTAAGAGGCAAAAAATGAAGGAGCTCTAAGAGGTGTTTATTGGGATCACCAATGGATAGGTAAGCTCATCTCATAAGTTACTTGCTTTTGGTCCCCCATTCCTGTTTCCTGCCTAGGGCAGTTGTGAGCCAGTAACCAGGGGCAGAACTGGCTAGTGGCAGATCTGTTCTGTCATTGGTAATGGATGATGTCGTTGGTAATGTTGGATGGTAATGCTCTCTATGTGGGATGGCCAATATGGTAGCCATGAGCCACATGGGACCAACAAGCACTTGAGATGGGGCTAGTAAACACAAACTTTCATTTTAATTGTTTAATTTTAAATAGCCCCATGTGGCTAGTGATTACCATATTGGACAGTGAAGGTCTAGACAATTTTCTTTCTCTCTTTCTCAGAGAGAGAGAGCACAAGCAGGCAGAGTGGCAGGGAGAGGCAGAGGGAGAAGCAGGCTTCCTGCCAAGCAAGGAGCCCGATGCAGGACTCAATCCCAGGACCCCAGGATCATGACCTGAGCCAAAGGCAGCTGCTTAGCCAACTGAGCCACCCAGGCATCCCAAGACAATTTTCTTTTTCATCTGTTTCCTTTCTTCCCTAGTCTTTCAGTAGACCAGTGGCTCTTGGCCAAGTCTCCCTGAGACCCAGGGGACATTAATGTCTGAGGACATTTGGTTGTCATGATAAGGGAAGGGGTACTATGGGAATCTGGTGCGGAGGCCAGGGATACTGCCAAACATCCTACAATTCACAGGACGTGCCCCCCCACCCTGAAGAATCATCAAGGGGCATCTCGGTGGCTCAGACGGTTAAACGTCTGACTCTTGGTTTTGGCTCAGGTCATGATCTCAGAGTCATGGGATCTGTGTTCAGTGTAGAGTCTGCTTGTCCCACTCCCTCTGCTCCTCCCCCTGCCCTCTCTTTCAGAAATAAAACCTTAAAAAAAAAAAAAACCATCAAGCACAAATGTCAATAGTACCAAGGCTAAGAACCCAACCATAGGCCTTTTTTTATGGTAAGGAAAGGCTTTCCTAATTTGTAGCTCTCCTATGAATTTCCTTGATTAAAAAAAAAAAACTTGAGGTAACATCAAATTTACCATTTTATGTATGGTCCAGTTCAGTAGTGCTAAGGACATTTGCATCATTGTGCAACAGATCTTTAGAACTTTTTCATCTTTCAAAATGGAAATTCTATACCCATTAAACAGTAACCCTCCATTCCCCTTCCCACCCCAACCCTCGCAAACACCATTCTGTTTTCTGTCACTATGAATTTGACTATTCTAGGTTAGAAGCGGACTAGAAGAGGAATTCTACATCATTTATGTTTTTGTGACTGGGCTTATTTAGCAGAATGTCATCAGGGTTCTTCCTGGATGTAGCACCTGTTGGAATTTTTTTTTAAGGTTTTATTTATTTATTTGACAGAGAGATACATCGAGAGAGGGAACACAAGCAGGGGGAGTGGGAGAGAGAGAAGCAGGCTTTCCCCACAGAGCAGGGAGCCCAATGCGGGGCTCCATCCCAGGACCCTGAGATCACTACCCGAGCCAAAGCCAGACGCTTAATGACTGAGCCACCCAGGGGCTCCAATTTTCTTCCTTCTTAAGGCTGAACGTTCCCTTGTGCAACCACACTGTATTAACCCACTTCTCCACTACTGGGTACTCGGGCTGCATCCACCTCTTGGCTGTTAGAAATCCTACAGCTACAAACAGTGAGGTGTCATTTACTTGATTTCAAATGAATGGTTTTGGAAGCATTTTACATTTACAGAAAAATGGTAGAGATTATACAGAGACCATATACCCCTCTCCTAGTTCCCACATTATCCTTTCCATTACAATGGTGTATTTGTCACAGGGGCGCCTGGGTGGCTCAGTCGGTTAAGCAGCTGCCTTTGGCTCGGGTCATGATCCCGGGTCCTGGGATCGAGTCCCGAATCAGGCTCCCTGCTCAGGGAAGAGCCTGCTTCTGCCTTTCCCTCTGCCTACTTGTGCTATCTCTCTGTCAAATAAATAAATGAAATCTTTTTTTTAAAAAGGTATATTTGTCACAGCAATGGTGGTATATTTCTATAAATAGACTCCAGAATTGATTCAGATTTTATCGTTTCCCCCCTCCCCCCACTATGTGCTTTTCTTCTTCTAGGATCCAACCCAGGGTACCACGCAGCCTTAGTTACCATGTCCTATGCAGTCCCCTTTGGTCTGGGACAGTTTCTCATACTTGTGCTGTTTTTCAGGACCATGACAGTTTTGAAGGGTACTGATCTGGAATTTTGTAGAATGAGCCTCAATGCGGGATTTTCTAATGTTCTCCTCGTGAGTAGACCGAAGTTAGATTTTGTAGGAAGACTGCCACAGGGGTGAAGTGGCTCTGTGCCTTTTCGTCCCATCACATCCTATCAGGGGGTGCATGGGATTCCCAGGGCATCACTGCTGACATTCACTTGCATCACTTGGTCAAGGTCATATATGTGCCAGGCTGCTCCACTGTCAAGGTACTATGTTTCCCTCTCTAAGTGTTGTAAGGTGGAGGGCGGGTCACTAAGACCAGCTCAACAGTGAAGGGGGAGGGGACAGGGAATCATATCCCGCCTCCAGGAGGTGGAAGCCACCTGCATTACAGGGATTGGGATTCTTCTGAAAGGAATATTTGTCTCTTGTACATTTATCTATTTCTTCTGTCGTTTATATCAGAATGTATTCATGGATATTTAGCTTATACCATGGGTTAAAATCAGTTTTTCAGCTTTGGCCAATCCTTTTTTTCTGTTTTTCTTCATTTTTTTATTATGTTCAGTTAGTCAACATGCAGTACATCATTAGTTTTTGATGTAGCGTTCAATGATTCACTAGTTGTGTGTAACAGTGCTCATCACAACATGTGCCCTCCTTAATGCTTACCACCTCGCTACCCCATTCCCCCCACCCCCCACCCCTTTTTTTAAAAAAGAGAAAACATTCACTTGGTGTGCCCATGGGAGTGGGGAGGGGAGCAAAGGGAGAGGGAGAGAGAGATTCTTAAGCAGGCTCCGCACTGGGCATGGACCCCGACGCAGGGCTCGATCTCAAGACCCTGAGATCATGACCTCAGCTGAAATCAAGAGTCAATTGATTAACTACTGAGCCACCCAGGCACCCCCAGCCAATTCTTCCTTTTTAAAGGAGTGTATCGCCAACCATATACTTTACATCAGATGCCATAATGGGTCTCAAAGCTGATAAAACAGACTTTCTCCAAGGAATGAGCCTTGCCCCCATGTTCCTACTATGACACTAAAGGGCCCTCTGGTCATTCTGAACAAGGTCTTCTCCAACCCAGCTCCTATGAGGCAGGGTTAAAATAAGGACCAGTTACAAAACACCTCTGGAATTATCCTGAGCAGCTTACTAGCGTCCCCTCAAGACGGAGCGGTAAAACCCTCCTGAGAGAGTCATTAATGAGTCCAATAGAGAGGACATGGTCATTTTCGCTCAGCTAGTCCATCAGGGGCACAAATCCCTGGGTTCAGGAAAAGCAATAAAACCAATCTGGGCTGCTTTTGCCTAAAAGCAAAAACAGTTTCTCCAGACAAAGACAACATCCGCTTGGGCTCCACTCCCATTTTGCTCTGAGCACCGTTAACAAAACAATGTCTGGATAAAGAATATTTGGAATAAAACGTTCATTCAGATAAAGGCATTTTGTTTTGGAGAAACAACCCCTAAAAAGCCAAGAAGATTGTATTCAATTCTTTTAAGCATTCCAGCTTTTTGGTTTTCTTCTGAGACAACTTGTTCCCCTGCCACCACCCCCCCCACACACCCAACCTGTTCCTTTTAATAGGAAAATTTCTTACTTTTGCATCTAAAAAGCAAAGAAGAGATGCAGGAGGGGTCTTATATGAGTGTATCCAGAAGTTGCATATGAATCTAAAGTGCTGAAGTGGCTATTCTGAATTTAAAAATTCAGTGAGTTGTTTTCAAGTCTACAGAGTTTAAAAGAAATCGGCGTTACTTGCCGAATCAGTTCAGAGTCCCAGGCACATTACTGGCTGGGAGTTTACTGTACCATGGTCTGTACTCAAGACTGTGTGTACAAGTACCCCATTTTCTTAGCATGCATGTCATGGGGTTCAGTCTGGATCTCTGCCAAAGGAGTTTCAAACTTAGGGGCACTTCTAACTTAGGGGCAAACTTAGGGGTCCTTTCCATTTCGGGTACAGATTCATTTCTGAAGTGCAGAGCCTTCCCCGGCCCCCAGGCCACGTGCATGACAACTTTCTTCCCAGTGATTAGCGAGCAGCAGGTACTGGTTTTGATAACGAGCTCTCTTGGCTGGGCACGTCTGCCAAATTCCCACTGCACACCCCATTGTGAAATTGCTCTTTCAACAAGTTCTAATGGAATTTAGAAGGGTTGAAGCACGGCCCAGGGAGACAACACTTGGTAGGTTTAAAAGCCTACACAGGGCATGCTGCAGAATCTCACATAGGCTAGGTGATCAAACAGGCGTTCTTCAGAACAGAGAATCCCAAACAAGTCAGGCGCTAGGACCTCCACCGTATTCTCCAAGCTGAAGTTGTGGAGGCCTTTTTGTCCGTTACACCCATGCATGTAATCAGTGATTGTTCCCTATTGTAAATCCCAGATTCACCATCTGTAGGCTCCAAAGGGCTGGGTGATTGTTAATACCCCATCCCTATGGGATTAATCTGCAATTTCACACTAAATGATTTTTAAGTATAATTTGTTACAAGGATACAACATTACCATTTCTAAAACAAACAGCTTGATAACAGCTTGTTATCTCAAGGTAACACTCTTGAGATAAAAAGCAGAGTGTCCACAAAGTGCTATATTTGTACAAGTTTATGTGCCATTCTGTTTTACAATCACTTCACTTTAGACGCGAGTGGGGAGAGATATGGGGGGGAAAATAAGAAACAAACAAACAATAGTCCAGAGCCTTGGGAAGGGGCTTTTAGTAAGCGAGCATGCTGTTTTTTTTGTTACTGGGGGACAGAATCGAAACATGAGATAGTGGTAGTCGGAGTTCCCTGAACCGTCTTTTAAAACCATTCAGGGTTGATCGGTGTTTGCAAGAGAGAGCTGCTTGCAATGAAGAAATTGGAGCTTAGATTCTCTGCTAAACAATGAACCATTAAAGGTCTTTTTGTGGCCACAGGAAGATCCCTCCCCCAAATCAGTCTGTAATATTAAAAAGAGCTGGCTTGAAACATGCAGAATATTCCTTTTAAAGAGGCATGCTCGCCCCCCCGCCAATATCTTAACTATACAAAAAGATATTACTCCAAACGTCGTATCTATCCATTTCAAAATATATTACCCCCCAAAACAAGTATGTATTAGAAACAAGTTTAACCAAGTGAGGATTCCAAATATTTTCATCTACTTTACTAAGGATGAAGCCTTTCCATCGGATTGAAACAAATATCAAATTCGTTTTTCCTACACTTTTGGGGGGGCTTCAAGTGTTCCCTTATGGATCAGATGGTTGAGAGGTTAGATCCAGTTATTTAACAGAGTTATATTGCACATTGCATATCTGCACATTGTGCTGTCCAGTGTGCTCAATTCCATTTATTTTAATCTAGCCCATAAACGGAGTGTGTGGCCTCTATGGGGCCAGTGTGAAGAATAGCAATTCCCCGGCATGTAGCTGTTTCCTTACCAGTGGGACCTGCCGTGTCCCAAGCCATGCATCCTAAGAAGAGATGCCTAAAATGCCCTGCCCATGAGAAACCACTTAGTGTGGAAAAGTACAAGGGAGGGTTCCTATAAACAACTTTTCCCCCATCCTCTGACATGGTCAGATTGAACAGATGAAGTAAACCAAATCAGAGTGACCAAATGAGAGATAGGAGAGACCCATCTCTCCTATGGGTGTGTAATTATAAGGACACAGCATTGTAAGGACTGAGCTGGATGTGCAAAGCACATTGCTGAGGAAAAGTTGAAGAAAAAGGTAGATTATTTTTTTAAAAAAAGATTTTATTTATTTGACGGAGAGAGAGAGATCACAAGTAGGCAGAGAGGCAGGCAGAGAGAGAGGAGAAAGCAGGCTCTCTGCTGAGGGCCCGATGAGGGCCTTGATCCCAGGACCCTAAGATCATGACCTGAGCCGAAGGCAGAGGCTTTAACCCACTGAGCCACCCAGGCACCCAATTATTTTTATTAGCTACTGATAATCCTACTCCAGTTTTAATAGCAACATGGGTGCACATACACACATGCACACACACACACATTTTGTTTTTGTCTTCACTCTAAGAAAAACAAATAACAAAAAAAAAACACATTCAAAGTCAAATGGCAAAGACCTAGACATTAGGGTTGAGCAATAAGGAGTGGTCAGACCTGTGGCAAACTGAAGAGCATAGAGCCAACCCTCTAACTGGGGGCAACAGTGTTCAGTCCCAGCTGATGACTACATCATGGGATTGTTGGTTTAATATGGCCAACTTTTCTGATTGGTCCAGCTGGAAATCCCAGCTTGAAGGATATTTAAATGCTGGCTTCTAATTCAGGTGGCTTTTTTTTATTGGTTTTTAAAGTCCTTGAGCCAAACAAAGCCTGTCTGTGGCTGAATGTGGCTTACACACCACTGGTTCAGGATCTCTGATAGAAGCCATTAGAAAAAGACAAAGGAAATGGAACATGTGGGATTGCAGGTTAACTGCATCCATAACATAGGTCTAGCAGCTGGAGCAATGGGACTAGCACAATGAGAAACTGCTACAAGAGCCACAGAGTGGCTGGATTAAGTCAACTCTGGAATTCAGGGACAACACAACTTTCCCCAAATGGTGATTGTCCAGGATTTCCTCATTGAATGAAGGTAGGGGCTTAGATTGTTCTATGATTTTGGACTGGGGCAGAAGGCAAAGACTTGGAGTATATCTTCATACACAACACAGCACAGTCTGGAAGGAGCATAAGGGAACGGCTCCCCTGAAGCCAGCATCAGGCTGTGTCTAGCCCTTTGGATCACTAGAGAACTGCTATGTTCAGACTCAACTCTTAAAACTTTGAGACAGCTCCCCCAGAGCAACTCTACCGATTCCTTACTTTTTCCCAGAAGAATGCAGCTACCGGACAAGTACCACCTTCAGAAACACAAAGCCACCTGAAACACAGCCCTTGTCTGCTGAACACCTGCTGTACACCACATGCATTCTCCCAGCCTCACACAGCCCCAAGAGATGGCTGTTGCTAGTCTTCCTTAGAGATGGGAAAAGGAAGGAAGGGGGAAGAATCCATCCAAAGCCCCACAGACAGGCAAGGGCAAGAGAAGGACAACATGGAGGCTGGAGCACCCTCCCCACATGGCAAGTCTGCAGGGAATGAGCGGTTCTGGATAAATACTCAAATTCATATGGAATTGCTAGGTTATGACGATAGGCATTGTTCGCTTTCCCCAAGATCAAACTTGCTTAAGGCGAAGATGATGCCAAACAATTTGACAGGTCCTTTTTAGATTCAGGAGGTATCAGGTTTTTTTTTTTTCCAGGGCCAAGTCGAGCATCAGTCTGCATTGGAATAGTGTAGATAATCAGTAGTACCGGCCAAGAGATGGCCCAGCTTTTTAAAGCCTTTTTACTATCGAGACCAGTTTCAGTCTCTAAATTCTTTGTTGTTTGCTTTTAAACGCAAGCCAAATAGCTTTCTACAACGCACAATAGTTTTCAGGTGGTCATTGCCAAGATGTATGCAAAACTGATAAGGCATTACTTTAAGTTCCTTCTCAAAGACTTTATTTTTGCACTCTCTGCATTATCACAGCTCAATGTAAATCTCGTATTTGTTAAAGTAGCAGAGACTTGATTGTCTGCGTCCAGAAAGTCAGCTATTTATGTAAAGGGGCTTGGCACTGAAGTTCAAGGAGGAGGTGTAGACTACTGTGGCATTCTGGCAATGGGTGAACCTCAGAGGTTGTATCTAACTCATCTCTGGTTTGTGAATCTCCTTTGCTTGTACCCAATCTCTGAATCAACAGCTGGGGTGAGGGCACTTTTTTTTTTTTTTTTTTTAACCACAGAGGCCTGGGATCACTCTAATTGTTAGTTTTTCCTTCTACTGATTAAGGTAAGTCCCGAACCCTGCAATCTGGTGATAGTTCTGGTTTGTGGAATCACAGACAAAAAAAGCCTCTGGTTTTTATTTCAACGCCCCCCCCAAAAAAAAAATTGGTTGAAAGAAACAACTTTTGCAGAAGGGAATGCATAGACATATTGCCCAAAACAATGAAATGATGTTATTATAAAAGGCAGGAGCAGAAACATGGAGCTAAGTTCCTACAACTTGCTTGGTGCACATTTGACACTCACACTAACAGGCATAATATATAATATATATTATATATATATATATATAATATATATATGAAGTTACTAACAACCTTTCTGAAGAGTAGGACGGGATGGCAGTGGAACTGGGTGTGGGCAGAGGCAGGAGATCACAGGGATAGGAAAACTTCATGCTATTCCCTTCCCGGAAACATTGGAGGGTCTGGTGTCCTTTATTAAATAAGATGTTGGACAACAGCTATAACAAGCAGCTCCTTTGTGAACGCGCTCCCAAAGAGAACCAGAATACACAGATCCATCAGGCTAACAGGAGCAAAGGAGATCAAGGGCCAGCGCACTTTCATGGTCTCCCAACAGAAAAACAACAAATTCTGTGCTCCCATCTTCGAAAACGGCATTCAGACATGAAACGGTGGCTTCACGGTGCTAGGGAACCTGCCTCTTAGGAAATCATCATCGGAAGTCATTTTAAGAGTGGTCTTGAGCCTTGGGGAGTAAAGACTGGGTATGTTTTCTGTTGAGAATTTTCTGATAAGAAAATGCCACCTGACTAGCTTTTAGCAATGGAAGGCAGGGGCGAGGTGGGGGGGGTGCGGGGGGGGGGAGGGAAACATCCTTTTTTAAAGCCTGAAAATCTCCAGATTGCCGACTACGTACCATACACAGCTCAGGACGCCGTGGCATCAAGGATCTGTTGTGGTATAATCATTTATGGGAAGAAAACAAAACACCTTGAGGTTTCTGCTTCACAGACCGCCCTGTGGTTCACCGTAGCAGCCAGCGGTCAAGACGGAAGAGAAATGATGATTGCTACGAGTCATGTAATCCTGACCACGTTCCCTTTCCCTCCCTACCATCAGAAACTCAGAACAGTAAGCAAAGTGAAAGTCGAAAACTTAGGGATTAAAGAAGAAATGATCATGGCCCCGTACTTAAAAATCAGGCTGCTTGAGCAAACAGAATCTGTATTAAACCTGTTAAATGAATTGATAGTTTTTAATCCTTCAATACGAACGCTATACTCACATGGTACATACAAGGAACGAACTGGTCTTCCTGGGTATGAGTGAGCTGGTTTTAAGCAGGTCATTAACCTCATAAACAAATATTTTGCACATAGCCATAGGCATCTTAGCTCTAAACAGACTGGGCAAATGACTCTACTGCTCGGCTATCAAAACTTACCAACCAGAGGCCCAGATGAGAGCATTTTCCAGTACATCAACCCAGAGAATAAGCAGAAAAGCCAGATACCTATGGTTGTTCTCTCCCGCCGATTTTCCGTAAAAATCAGAGGTCTGGGGAACCGGTTGTCTGTTGAGCCTTTTAGAAATCTCGTAGCGAGGAAGCAGATATGTTTGCAAAGTCAGGAGTGATGTAAGACGCTCCTGACGCAGAAGCAAATGATAAGGAGCTAAAACACCGTGGACACGAGTGAATTTCACGCCCTTTCATTTAAACAAGGGCGTTGGCCTATCACCTACTACAGGTGCCCACATTTACTTCATCACAGAATCATGTGGGACGCTTGTTGAACAAGGATTCCCCACCTCTTCCCTTTTATGGTTTTAATTTCAGCCCAGGTAACTCTTATAATTCAACAGGCATGAGAAATGCCATGTTTATAAAAGGGGAAAATGCATTAATGTAACAAAAGAAGGGTTTCTGCTAAGTTACCTGGGTTTTTTGCATACTCTCAACAGTAGGTGTTGGAGAGGCAATATTTTCACCAACCATTCCTGAAGCTAAGAACTTAAAATGTCAATTCTTTATAAAGTAGCCACTGTTCCCAGCCAAAAGGCCAGGCAGAGCAGCCAAATTCTCCAAGGAAAAGGGAGATTTTGAGGACTGCTCGGAGCACCCCAAATCTGTATTTTTGGGTCTTTTAATGAAGGGTCCCTGCCTGTCTTTTCCATAGTGCATGAGTCTACAGAACTCACAGACTGGATGCCTTTTATTTAAAAAGCTTTACTGAATCCATCAACTTGCAGAAGAGAGACTTTCCAAACTGCNAACTCACAGACTGGATGCCTTTTATTTAAAAAGCTTTACTGAATCCATCAACTTGCAGAAGAGAGACTTTCCAAACTGCTCTAAAGATATAAAATTATACCTTAGTGAAAAGGGCTGTCATCTCAAAAGGAAGTTGTGAAGTACCTCCATTTACATACAACTCCATTAAGGATTAGCAGAAAGAAACTTGAATACTTTGGGGTTTTGTTTGTTTTCAAATATTTTATTTATTTATTTGACAGAGAGAGAGAGAGAGATCACAAGTAGGCAAAGAGGCAGGCAGGGATGGGGGTGGGAAGCAGGCTCCCTGCTGAGCAGAGAGCCAGGACCCTGAGATCATGACCTGAGCCGAAGGCAGAGGCTTTAACCCACTGAGCCACCCAGGTGCCCCTTGAATACTTTGAATTCTTACAACTTAACCTTCAAATTAATTATTGGTCACGAATTATAGATCACTAGGGGATACTCAAAGAAATGTCAACAACTTTTATAAGCAGGCAAAATGCAAAACTTGAATCTATATAGGTCGTAGAGAAATGAAAACTTAGAGTTTCATGACCGTGACCTTAAGTAACATCTGTAAACTCCATTGCCCCCCTCCTAGAGAATGCAAGCTGATCTATTTACTCCTGGCAGAGAAGAAAGGAGTAAGGGCTCCCAGGTGCTAAAAGAAAACCATTCAGGAGGACATGGACCAGCGCCAAGCTCACAGCCCACCTGAATGAGAAATGAAATCCAGGTATATCCAACCTAGGCAGCCCTGGCTCCTTCCTGGACGCAAGCACCAGTTAGGAAAGGCTTCCCAACCACAGGTGTGGGCATGCGGGGCTTCCCTGCCCGCTACAGGATATGTAACGTGAGGGCAGCCGGGAGAAATTCAAGAAGCACTGGATGCCGGGCCTGGCTCGGCCAGGGCGGCGCAGACTTGAGCCCACTTCTTCACCTGCAGGGGCAGGAGCCGCGGCGTCTCACCGCTGTGGGTTCGAATCCCGACTCTGCCACGTACTGGCCGTGCCCCCTCGGCCCACCCGTGACCGCTCAGAGCTTCGGGTTCGCCATGGGCAAAAAGGGGGCCGTCCTGTCTCCCAAGGGGCTGGCGTGCAGAATCAACGAGGGGGCAGACACCAATAAGGAAATAAACCCAGGGTGACCGTGACCATGATTATTGTCGTTACTGTGGCAAATTCTTCCAGCGGAGGCTGGAGGAGCGAGGGCTCCGGAAACGTTGACTTTCTCAGGGGATCGAGCTAACGCCAGCCTCTAAAAGGGGGCTGCGGGGACCTTTGTCCGC